>BPTQ01000006.1:83760205-83815614 GCA_019973895.1 Chrysanthemum seticuspe | reverse complement strand
GCTCATTCGGTTTTTGGTCATAGGCACTTTTGCTATGAGCTTTCCTTCGGGATTCCTTATTGTAGCACTACGATCCTTGAAATGAATATCATAATTTTTCTCTAAAAGTTGTCCCACGCTTAAAATATTACTTTTAAGATTGGGCACATTGTATACGTCCGAAATATATTGGTGACTTGCATCTTTAGCTCGGATAAGTATCTTACCTTTTCCTTTCACCGGTGCCTTTGATTTGTCTCTAAAGGTGACGTTACCTTTACTTTTCTCCATCTCCACGAACAAGTCTTCTTCACCCGTCATATGGTTACTTGCAGCGGAATCTATATGCCATGGCTCTATCCTCTCTTCTTGTTCGTCATGTCTTGCCATTAGTAAGGTAAGCTCATCTCCGTCTTCTACCTCCACAAGATTAGCTTTTTCTTCCACTTGTCTTGAGCTAGTACACTCATTGGCATAATGACCATATTTACGACAGTTGTAACATTGTGTTTGGGGCTTACCTCCTCTTTGAGATTGAAAGCCTCTCCCACGACCTCTTCTATATGAAGACCATTGGTTTTCATTTTCTTTGTTGACATCTTCTCTTCCTCTTCCTTGTCCTCGGCCTTGGAAACCACCACGACCTCGAAAAATACTGCGTCCTCGTCCTTGCTCCTTTCCATGTAGAAAGCTCTTTTCTCTTTCTTTGAAAGAGACCTTTGAGTATAAAGCTTTCTCCAAGGGTTCTTTCCCCCTTCTTTTCTTCAACTTCTCTTCATGGGCTTGTAAAGATCCCATGAGTTGATCAATGGTCATTGATTCTATGTCTTTTGACTCCTCTATGGCCACGACAATGTAATCAAAGCTTGGGGCAAAGAACGAAGAATCTTTTCTATCACCCTTGTGTCACACAAGCTTTCACCATTTCTCTTCATTTCATTTGAAATGGTCAAGACACGAGTGAAATAATCCGAAATGGTTTCGGATTCCTCCATTTTTAGTTTTTCGAACTCTCCTCTAAGAGTTTGAAGACGTACCTTTTTCACCTTGTCGATTCCTTTGAAAGCATTTTGAAGGATCTCCCACGCTTCCTTGGAAGTAGTTGCGTTTGCAACTTTCTGAAACATCGCATCATCAAGACATTGATAGATGAGTGTAAGAGCACTTTGATCCTTCTTTCTTGCCTTTGCAACTCCACCCTTTGGGCGGCATTCATGGAACTTTCATCATCTACTTTCTCAACACCTTTCTCTACCATCTCCCATACATCATGTGAACCTAGTAACGCCTTCATTCGAATGCGCCAACTACCATAGTTGTCTTTGGTAAGACGAGGAAATTGGAACAAGTTCATCATGCTTGACATCGTGATCTTCTAGCTCTGATACCAATATGTTAGAAACTCGAAGGCCTTTTAGGCTAATGAAGAGAGGAACACTTAGAGAATTTTTACAATGTAACTTTATTGCTAATCCTTTTCTTAGGTCCTTACATATGCATCACCACAACACCTATTTATACTACTCTATGGAATGTTCTAGGGATGAGATATTTCCATGGATATTCTACTACGATCTAGATACTTCCTACATCATCTTGATCATTCCTAATACATCATCATCCTTATCCTAATTCTAGATATTTCTATTACATTTAGCTACAATATTCTAGACATATCTATGGATATTTTCTAGGATTATTCTTTGTCGTTCTAGAAGCTTCCATACCATTCTACGACTTTCTAGAAGCTTCCACCATATGGGCTCGGACTAAATCAAGTTTACGATCCAACATGTTTTATGATGCTCAACTATACCTTGATTAGATATCATAGAAGCAAATAGGTGACCCTCCCTTTCATCTGCTATTCACTTATTGGGGGTATAACAGATGAATAGCTCAACGCTCGGCAAGATAGATATAGTAGGAAGCCTCTCTTTATGTGTTCTTGTAGTCAGCGTGTTTAGCTTAGTTACAAGGGACTCAACCATTTGCCCATTCTTCAGAGCTAAGTTTTCATTTTATATATAAATAACCAATTGAGTGACTTAACACCGGATCTTCCTGTGACATCTCTTTCCCATCCATGTTTCTCAGTCAATCGATACATGTTTTGCATTTATTTCATTAACTCTTCAAGCTCACTTATCTCTCTACACCCTATCTTGGATGTCTCCGCCATGCCATTAATCACTCTTAGCACTTCGTTAGATAAAATCCACCTTTGTATTAGTTTGAAATTTCGCTCTATCTTTAAAGCATATAGTCTTGGAACCCTACAAAAAAGAAGAAAGGTCCCTACCCAATGATCGCGCCAAAATATCTTCCATCATCATAACCGACGTTTAGTATAAAAAATGAGTTTGACATGATATACTATTGTAAAAAGCCCTTTCAAGTTTCAACCTTTGAAATGTTTCATAAAACTCCAGATTTGGAAATATAAGATGCCAATATACGTGGAGACCTAGATTTATAAAGATTTCCATGTTTATCATGACACTTGGTTGAGTGCATTAGTTGATGTCTATGAATCATAGGATTGTATAAATATTAACTTGAGTTCTGTTAGTTTTGATATGTCAATTGTGTACACAAACACTCACAACCTGTTTATCTTTGTGTAAATACTTCTTTGTGATTTCCTATAACTTATTAACCTCATAATTATACTGCAGTTAACTATGGAGTTGCAGAAGAAACCAATTGAGCCCACCATACCTTGAAAACGACCATTTGATGACGCTAACACTACTACACAAAAGCTTATATAGAACACCTTAAATAGAGTGGTTTTCCTAAAACCTGATCTAACTAAGTGAAAAGAGGAGGAGAGTTGACAAATAGATTGGTTATTAAGATAAAACCCGTTCTAACTAAGTTTAAATGTAAATAGATCGGACTTTATATATCAACTGATCTATTTACATGTCACATTCTCCGAGATAAGCTAGCTGTCATCACGACAACTTTTAAATAGATCGGTTTTTTCTAAATAAGCGATCTATTTATGGCTTATACCAATGGCTCCCTATCAGTAGACAGGGTATACAAAGTTTACTTTGGTCTCAATTTTCATCAACACAACTCAAAACTCACAATAAATACTCAAAAAAAACTCAATAAATGCTAAAAAAACACAATTAATGCTTCAAAAAATCTCATTTTCAAGTGTTTATATTGTCTCAATTTAAAAGGTACTATAACTATTCTTACTATTTATCTCTTTCATTTTCAAGTGTTTATTTGAAGCTTTGTTTGTTAATTTTGATGGTTTGTTTATATATAGGCTTCTTTGAAGAATTTTCTATGAGTCACGTTGATACCTAGCTAATATTGACTCGTTGAAGTAAGGTACTTAACTAAACTTCTAAGCTAACCACATATTAACAACATATTTTATGGTAGCATTTAAGCATTTAATATAGATTCACTTAGATTCATATCCCCTTAGTTTAATACCCGTCCGAAATTAACCTAATAGAGGTTAGTTTCGGATAGTCCCCATTTGGGGACTGCTTTTTAAATATTTTATCTCATTTAGGATGTGATTACGTATTATGAGATTGAGCATTATTTGAGAAAAATCGACATCATTTCCCCTACTCCTATGAGTTTGCGTTTTATGCGCATACTTGAGGAGTTAAGGGGAAATGCTGCGATTTTTCTTCAATATTACTCGACTTATAATATGAACTCACATATGAGACTAAATATTTAAAAAGTGGGTTAGGATTGACGGCTTGGAACTAGTTTTATATGCTACTACATCATGCATGCATCTTATTAAAAATATGAATTTGTATATTTCAGATGGATCATAGGGAATGGATGTACGATACAGAACGTTCTAGCCTCGAATACATCAAAGGGTTGTCTGAGTTTATTAAAGTTGCTGAGGATCATCGAGAAAAGACAGGAAAAGCTCGTATTTCATGTCCGTGTAAAGAATGTCAAAATTTTGTTTGTCATGACGATATTGAGGATATTAGATACCATTTGTTTCAAAATGGGTTTACTGATAACTACATGTGGTGGGATTGTCATGGTGAAGCACAACGTAATTGTAACAATGTTGTTTCGGAAAGTAATGCCAATAATAACGATGATAGCAGTGATGATATTTGTGGTAGTAGTAATCAAAATATCAATGACATGTTACATGATGCGGAGCATAATACTGAAATCGATATGGAGAAATTACAACAACTGTTTATCGAATCAGAAAAACCATTGTATATGGGTTGTACGAATTTTACCAAACTTTCAGCCGTGTTGCATTTGTTGACCTTAAAAGCAGAATATGGTGTGACTAATGTATGTTTCAATAAAATATTAGAGTTGTTAAATAAAATGTAACCTGAACACAATGAGTTGCCCACTTCTACGTATCAAGCCAAAAAATTGATGTGTCCGTTGGGATTGGAAGTCACAAGAATAGATGTGTGTCCAAGAGATTGCATATTGTATAGAAAGGGGTATAAAGACTTACACAAATGTCCTGTATATAAGGTTTCAAGGTATAAAGATACAAATCTGACAGAATTTGATGATGACGTGACAAAGAATGGCCCTGCTGCTAAAGTATTGTGGTATTTACCTATCAAACCAAGACTTAAACAATTATTTTCAAACCCTAAGAATGCAAAATTGTTGAGGTGGCATGCTGAAGATCGCAAAATCGATGGGAAAATGAGACATGTGGCTGATTCTCCTCAATGGAAAAATATCGATAGTCGTTATGAAGAATTTGGAGCTGAGATTAGGAATATACGGTTTGGGCTTAGTTCAGATGGAATTAATCCATTTGGAAACATGAGCAGTCGCCACAGAACTTGGCCGGTTCTTTTATGCATATACAATCTTCCACCTTGGTTATGCATGAAACATAAATACATCATGATGTCATTGTTAATTCAGGGTCCAAAACAACCCGGAAACGATATTGATGTGTATTTGGAGCCGTTAATCGATGACATGGAAAAACTTTGGTCTAAAGGTGTCAAAGTGTATGATGCATACAAGAAAGAGAGTTTCAGATCATGACCTCAATGCTTTCAGAAAATCTACAACAAGAATCTAAATACCCTCCTCCTAAATTAAGGTTCGGAGTACAAGTCGTTTGGAATGCCCCCATCTCGTTGTGAAATCCCACAAGATTCTATTGGAAACCAAGAGAATTTGAAGCCGTTGAAGAGCTTAAATGAAGGCTTGTCGGTGATCTTCAAGTATTTTCTGGATAATAAAATCAAAAGCTTAAAACCCCCAGAATCCGTTAGAAATACCCCTTATTGCTCAAGACCAGAGGGTAAAGTTAATTTTGGGATCCCACCTGTTTGAAGAAGGGTGCTCATGCTCGGAAAACAAAAGTCACTACCACTGCTCTAACCCGAAGGATTCCTTTGATGAAATTGGACAATAAAGAATCTAATCATGGGAATATGACTTCCCATGGCAAGGACAAGGTGGTGGGCTTTCAGCCTATGGAAAATTTATTATCTTCAGAGTTAACAGCATTCTAGAAGAAAACAACTGAGCTTGCTCTAACTCGAAAAGAACCAATTAATAATGCTAATGAATGAGAGTTTGAAGCATTCAGAAAACCTACCGGAATGGTGTCTACAAATATCCTCCCTAAGATCAAGATTGGAGTACAAGTTGTTCGGGATTTCCCTCCTCTGATTGTGGAATCCCACAAGATTATTTCAGAAGCAATGCACATTTGAAGCCGTTTACAAGCCCAAACAATGACATGTTGGTGGATGACATGAAGTATTCTGTGGATAATAAAATCAAAACCTTTAACCCTCCCGAATGTAGGAGAAATAATCCTAATGACTCAAGACCAGCAAGTAAAGTCAAATTTTTGGATCCTTATTGTTTAAAGAAGTGTGACGCCCGAAAACCAAATGTCACTAAGACTGCTATAACACGAAGGATTCCTTTGATGAAATTGAATAATATAGACTCGAATATTAGGAAGACGAGTTCCCAAGAAAAGGGCAAGGACAGCGTGGTGGGCTTTCATCCTTTTGAAAACAATCAACTCAAAAGGATTAAACTATTGATATGGAAAGCAGAAACAACCCTTCTTTTGGTTCAAGGTCATTTCGTAAAGTCAAGTTTTGGGATCCCACTTGTTCAATGGAGGGAGATGCCCAAAAAGTTAGCGACACCACTACCGTTGTGTCACAGAAGGAATTAGTTAGACGGGTAAAGATCAAACAGATGATAACCTTGTTTGATGTGGTATATGAAGAGGTTATTACATGAGAACAGATTGAAAGAGGAGGGAGAAAGAATTGCAAAATGGAGGGTTCCAACGGAGGTGGCAAATATTGTCAAACAAAAACTGAAATTAATGGAGCCCAATAAATTGTTGGGCTCTATATATGGGATTCAAGTGGGTGATACGTTCAGATATAGGTTACAACTTCAAATGGTTGGACTTCATTGCCAACCCCGAACGGGTATAAATTATACCAATATTAACGGAAAGAACTTGGCTATAAGCATAGTTGACTCTCATCGTTACTCAAACGAAATTGGATCTTATGATATGTTGATTTATTGTGGTCAATGTGGCTTGGATTTTTAGGGTGTAAGTTGCCCGCTGAAGATAAAAAAACTAGCAAGAGGTAACCGTGCATTAAAGAACAATTTAGATGAGAAAACCCCTGTCCGTGTGATCCGGAAAGTTGAAGCGGATGAGAAGAATGATGTGTTTGTTTCTTATAGACTATACACAGTGATATAATTATATACAAGAAAGAAGTACAGAAGGCAATATGGTATTCAAGTTTCAGTTACAAAGGATACCTAGGCGGCCTCAACTTCACACCATGTTCAATGCTTGCAGCCTTGCAGGTGATGTCGTATATACCGCCATCCTAGCACCTAAATCTCATATACATATGCATGAATATGGATTTAAAATTGAACAACCTGTCTAACTGACTCTTTCTGTGACACAACGGTAGTGGTGTCGCTAACTTTTTGGGCATCACCCTCCTTGAACAAGTGGGATCCCAAAACTTGACTTTACGAGCTGACCTTGAACCAAAAGAAGGGTTTTTTCGGCTTTCCATATCAATAGGTTTAATCCTTTTGTGTTAATTATTTTCAAAAGGATTAAAGCCCACCACGTTTTCCTTGCCCTTTTCTTGGGAACTCGTTTTCCTAAGATTCGAGTCTATATTATTCAATTTCATCAAAGGAATCCTTCGTGTTACAGTAGTCTTAGTGACATTTGGTTTTCGGGCGTCACACTTCTTTAAACAATAAGGATCCAAAATTTGACTTTACTTGCTGGTCTTGTGTCATTAGGGTTATTTCTCCTACATTCGGGAGGGTTAAAGGTTTTGATTTTATTATCCACAAAATACTTCATGTCATCCACCAACATGTCGTTGTTTGGGCTTGTAAACGGCTTCAAATGTGCATTACTTCTGAAAGAATCTTGTGGGATTCCACAATCAAAGGAGGGAAATCCCGAACAACTTGTACTCCAGTCTTGTGTTGGGTAATCTTGAAGGGTTAATGGAACGGGTCAGTTAGTCACGGGTACGGGTCAGTGGCTTGGTTCATGTTTTACCGAGTCTAGAGGAAATAGTCTTGTGTTGACTGAGTATTTAGGAATACGAGGGTCATCAGTTAGTTGTTCCTGTTTACTAGGAAATAATGGACATGCATGTTGTATGGTTCCTTTGTATTGAGTTCTATTATAAATGGCAGTAGGTTTTCATTGTACCAGTAATCAGTTTCCCATCTTTTAATATACGAACATTTAAACCCATCTTGCCGTTTTGATTGGTGTAATAGTGGGTGTGATTCCGGGTTAAAAGGGACTGAGTCCTACATCTTGATCTTAGGGATCGAGGAGATTTGTAGACACCATTCCGGTAGGTTTTCTGAATGCTTCAAACCCGCATTCATTAGCATTACTAATTGGTTCTTTTCGAGGTAGAGCAAGCTCAGTTTTTTTCTTCTGGAATGCTAATAACTCTGAAGATAATAAACTTTCCATAGGCTGAAAGCCCACTACCTTGTCCTTGCCATGGGAAGTTACCTTCCCATGATCAGATTCTTTATTGACCAATTTCTTCAATGGAATCCTTCGCGTTACAACAATAGTAGTGACTTTTGGTTTCCGAGCATGAGCACCCTTCTTCAAACATGTGGGATCCCAAAATTTAACTTTACCCTCTGGTCTTGACCTAAAAGGGGTATTTCTAACGGATTTTGAGGGTTTAAAGCTTTTGGTTAAAATACTTGAAGTCCACCGACAAGCCATCATTTAAGCTCTACACGGCCTCAATTTCTTTCGGTTTCCAATAAAATCTTGTGGCATTCCACCACCAGAAGGGACGACATTCCGAACGACTTGTACTCTGGCCCTTAATTTAGGAGGGGGGGTAATTTATATACTGTTCTATATTTTCTGAAAGCATTGAGGTCATGATAATTAGCGTCACAAATGGTCTTGTTTCGAGGTATGGCGGGCTCAATTGTTTTCTTCTGGAACCCTTCGATGTGATCAAATGCAGTTGGTGTTTTAAAAAACTTTGTAAATGTATTTCTATTTGAACTTAAGCACCCTTCCCTCCCATCCGGCTGTTTGTTGAGCTACAATTTCGTATGTTTATTTTTTATATATCCGTCATCCAAAGAATCCATAATTGAAATGTTTTCCTTCATAAAGTAAGGATCAGATGAGAAATAAAATTAAAATGAGAAGAGTGAGAAGAAACCACAACCGCATATTTCAGATGCATCTGAAAATATAGATGCATCTCCCTTATATTTCTCTCCCTTATTTGAAATGTGTGGCTAATATTTTTTCTCATTCTTCTCGTTTCAATTTCTCTTCTCACTAGATCCATACCCTTCCTTCATAATGTAATTGAGTTTGAATAACCTTGTGTTTAAGATATATACAGTTGGTATAGTATATGCGTTGATTATTCTTGAAGTAGTCGTCATTTAATCAGTCTCTTTTAGCGGTAGTTTTGACTAGCTTGTACACTGATCTCGATCTTGACCTTTTGTTCTACTCATATTTTTTGGTATGGTAAACAACTACAAATTCATTTTTGATATAATTCCTGTCTTTATGTGCAACGTGGTAGACTGCTACAAGGTAGCCTGCTTTCACTTATGTAAACATGCAACTAGTATTAAATATCCGCGTTTTAAGGTTTTGAGGTGGTATATTGTTTGATCACTTAAATCATTTAAATATGGGTGAATTGTATATATATCCCTCCTAAACACTAAAATTGCATATATATATCCAAGCTAAACACCAAATTGCATATATATCTTTCCTAAGCAATAAAAATATCATATATGTCCTAATAACTAATTTTAATATAGTTAAATCTTAAAAATTAATAACAACTATCACTTAAATGATGATAGACCATTATGCCCTCTAGCTCTACCATTATCAAGCCATCATTCTCACAATGATAAACAAAACCAACTGTCAAACTTCTTTCTTTTTTAATGCAACAACTATGCCATTCATTTTTCACAAAAGACTACACGAAACTCACAAATTTCGTTTCAATTCCTGGTTCCTGCCCAAATCAGTTATGGTTTAATCCGTATATCTATGTTTGCAAAAGCAAGTAGTGTGGCTAGCGATGCTCGTCGGAGATACACGTAACTTCTTGTCTGCATTTCTTACCATATATAAATGTTGTAGATGGTGGCCAGTGAAGCGACATGAGAATAAATGAATGACATGACGTAGTTGGTGTTGCGTCCGTGGATGATAATGGTTGGCGATAATGAATAATGAAAATGTCCCTCAAACATAGGATGATAGTGTTTGTTGGTGGTTCGTCCGATGGTTGACTAGTTGACGTTTTCATTCGACGGCAGTGACATGAGGCCGCCGTCGGTGGGATACTGGGATGTGTCGTTTAAGGGTGGAGATGAAACATATCAAATTAAATATTTTAACATTTCATAATCTTAATATATATGAAACTAATCTCAATACAAAACATATACATACAAAAGGTGAGTCAAAAGGTAGGCGTTTGTCTTTTTGAAAAAGATTGATAATCACCATATGGAAAATCAAGGGCATAATTGTCTATTATGATTTAAGTGATAGAGTAATTTTTATTAATTTTTATGATTTAACTATATTAAAATTGGTTATTAGGACATATATGATATTTTTATTGTTTAGGAAGGATATATGCAATTTGGTGTTTAGCTTGGATATATATGCAATTTTAGTGTTTAGGAGGGATATATATGCAATTCTCCCTTTAAATATTTTAGTTTTTGTGCACCAAAAAGTTTGCAAAAACATTTTTTAAACTTCAATATTTTTTATAAAGTCGTAAGTAAGTAAAAAATATTGCAATATTGGGCTCATTTTGTTCGTTAATATTTTTTTACATATTTGATAAATAAAATTTTTATATAAAAAAACTGTAAATAACTAAAAGTGCAGGGTAGTTTTCTTAACTCGCCACATAGTTTGAGGGGATTTTTATAAAAAAAATTTTGTCTAAACGGCGTCGTCTACAACCGCTAATGTATATATGTATAATTTCCAACTTATAGTGAAAACTATTCCAAGAGGCAAACTTTTGTCATATATCCTAGTTTTCAAGAAAAGAACTGATTTTGTTAAAGTAATTACAAATGTTGGCAAGGTTCTAGGAGACTACAGCTAGGAGCCCGAAAGAAGAGCAAACAAAAAAAAATGGAAAATTACGGATAAAACAACCCAAAAGACATCAAGAAACTAAAATAAAATAATTTGTCTAGGATTGGATGACTACTCCCCACCAAGATAGCGTAAAATACCTTAAGTGACTCTTGATCCATAACTCATATGTATGAGAAAGCCCTAGTTGCCTTACAAAAATCTTTCCAAAGAACAAGATAGACCAAATGGCCAAAGAAAACACATACTTAACTACTTAAGTATTAGAGGTAATTCGATACAGACTCAACGATTCACGATACCAAGGAAACCTGTGACGACACTATTAAAATAGATATTGAAACCTTATATTGTCATCTGTTAGCCTTAATAGTTTTATTAGAAGTGATGGTCATTCACGGTTAGGAACTTTGTAACGTGTGTTAGATATTGTGATAGAATAGTCAACGGGCTCGTGGACTTGGGCTAAGCTAATTGGTTATAAGTTAAGTTAAGCTAGCCTTATGTATGATGTAATCTAACCCAAGCCCAAACGAGCCCATGGAAAGCCTTTTAGGGCATCAAGTCCCTTGGACTATATAAACCCCTCAAAGTCTCATTTGAGGGGTGTGCTTGAGTGTGTGTGTGTGTGTGTTTTCTTTAGAGCAATATAACATCTTGTGTTCATCTCTCTACGCATATCATACACGGTTTATAACATCAAGTCACCATCTTTCTCATCTTATTTTTTACGCTTTGTTTGTGTTTGTGGTTAACGTGTTCTACGCGTAAAGTGATATAAGTGTTGGGTTTGTGATAAGGTTGATAGATATAAGGTCCTACAATTGGTATCAATCGCCTAACAATGGTTTAGGAGTGGTTGGTTGAAGTTTTTTTGTGTTGTGTTGTTACGCGTAAAGCTCTCGGTAACGAAAGGTTTTCACGCTTAAAACTTTACTTTTTGCACTTTAATCTTCAAGATTCTTATGGTTTGAGGTTATTATAGTGTTAAGGAGTCTTGTTTTGGGAAAAAGTTTGAAGCTTTACACGTTTTACATCGTTTTTAAACTTGTATCTTTTGCGTTGTTCATTTTTACGCGTAAGAGATATAAGCACTTTGGGTGATTATAGTTAACAGATTTGTGTTATTGGAGTGTTTTTAAGGCTGTTTGTGCAAGCGAAATTGTTTGAATCATTGGAAATTTTTTACGTGTAGGCCAAAACCCTCTTTTTACGCGTAAGAAAAGTCAAAACCCTTTTTCTACGCATAACTTCCTACGCATAACTTTTTGGCTAAGAATCTTCGAGCATCAAAGGTTACTCAGTGCTTCCCTCACTTGGATAAGTTTGTGGAACACTTCGACTTGTGGATATCTTTTACGCTGTGATAGTCTAAAGGATTTTTTGTTCTAAACCTAAGTTTACGCATAAGCATAAACGCCTACGCGTAACAATCTACGCATAAGTTCCACTTACGCATAAGATTTCTACGCCCAAGCATTTTTGTTTACGCCTAAGCCTTAAGTTTACGCGTAAGATACGGTTTACGCATAAGAATCCTACGCATAAGCATTTCTACGCTTAAGAACTGGTTTACGAGTAAGATTTTGAGCAAAACTTCAAACGGCTATAACTTTTGAACCGTAACTCCGTTTTCAGCGATCTACCCATCAAAACGACCGTAAGAACGAGGAGAATAGACCGCCAAGTTCATTTGGGTCAACCTTCATGTCCTAAAAACGCTCCGAATAGAAGTTATTGAGGTTTTTAAGTTTTTAGACCAAATTTTCACTACAACAACCGAGCTTAATCTTCATCCAACACAACTCCTTTATTGTTGAATCGATCCTACATCAACTTTATCATATCATACCTTCATCAATGGTAACTCAACAAGACATTCATGCAGCCGGTGCCGAAAACCGTCCTCTTATGTTGGAAAAAGGTGGTTATCTTCAATGGACAAGTCGAATGCTTCGTTACATCAAGACAAAACCTAATGGAAAATTGATGATCAAATCCATTCAGGATGGACCCTTCATACCTCGACAAGTCAAAGACCCTGGAAATGCTGATGCAACACCTCCCGTCCCACCATTTTTTCGTCTTCAAAAAGAATCGAAATACTCTGAAGAGGATCAGAAAAAAGTCGAAGCAGATGACATGGAAATTCATATTGTCCAACTGGGTTTACCAAGAGACATCTTTGCTGCTGTAGACAGTTGTGAAACTGCTTTCGATATGTGGGAAAGAGTTAGACGACTTTGTTATGGAACAGAAATTAGTCAACAAGACACAGAGAACAAGTTGCTAACTGCTTGGGAGAAGTTTACCTCTACTCCAGGAGAATCCATTGAATCCTACTATGGAAGGTTCTGCACTTTAATGAATGAGCTGATCAGAAACAAGTTGACACCCAGAACTATCGTGAGCAACATCAAGTTCTTGAATAATCTACCAGAAGAATGGGGACGATATGTCACTATTGTCAACCAAACAAAAGACTTACACCAAGTGAACTTTGATCAACTCAACGATTTTCTGAAACAAAACCAAAATGAAGTGAATGAAGTCAGGCAAGAAAGATTAGCAAAGAATCATGATCCATTGGCACTCATTGCAAAGACTCAAACTCCAGTGAATACACAACAACAAGCTTCATCATCTTCCACCAACAACAACTTGCAGCAATACATCCCTCAACAACAAACCTATCCACCAGAACAACAACATTACCAGGAAAAGGAATCACTGATCTTGAAATGGAACCCGAAGAAGCTTTGTCACAAGTATTTTCTTTATTGGGTAAAGCATTCAGAGGTCCCTATTCCACACCAACTAACAACAACCAAAGGATTTCATCAAACACTCGCAACAGGCAAATTGCACAGCCGGGTGTGAATATGAGTCATCAAGGACAAATGGTTGGAGTTATTGGGAATCAGCAGGGATATGCTACTGGATTTCGCATGGGTAATCAGGCAGTTCTGAATCAGGGTAATCAGTTGGGTCAGAATGTTGGGAATAGAGCAGGGGTAATCAGAATGGGAATGTTGCAGCTCCAGTCGTTGGGAATTATGGAAATGTGAATCAGGGTAATCAGGTTAAGTGTTATAACTGTCAAGGATTGGGCTACATGGCAAGGAATTGTCCAACTAAGCCGAAAAAGAAGGACCTTGCGTATCTTCAGAAAGCTATCATGTTGGTACAAAAGGAACAATCTGGACTTCAATTGAGTGCTGAGGAACATGACTTCATGGCTATTATGGATGATTTGGAAGACCTCGAGGAATTCAATGCAAACTGCATCTTCATGGCAAATCTTCAGGAGACTAAGTACGACACTGATTCTGACGTACCTCCTGTCTATGACGCCAACGCAGTATCTGAGGTACCAATCACTGATCCATGTTATAACAATGTCATATTTGATGTGTTTACTCATGACGAACAGCATTCTGTGACATCAGCACCTACTTATGATACATACCTGGACAATCCGAGTTGTAGTAATACTAACTCTGAGACTCCAGATGTGGATCCTAGTGGAGACTGTGTGGCACAAAATACTGAGACTGATGAGGAAACACGTGCTTATTTTGAATCATTAATCAATAAATGTGGCATTGAAATTGAGAAAGTTAGAACGGTCAATCGCGAAGTTAAGGCCGCGAATGCTAAATTGACCGCTGAGCTTGAGAGTTACAAGGAGAACGCAAAAGCCTTTGAATTTCAGAAAAACAAAGAATCAGAATTAGAAATTGGTTATCGAAATTTGGTTTCTAAAGAACAACTATTGCAAATCAAGTACAACACACTTGATGTGAATTTGAACTTGAAAATTAAATATTTAAACAAGGAAATTTCTGATTTAAATAACCAACTTTCTAAACAAAAAAAAATGTTTTCTAATCTTGAAAAAGAGAAGAAGCAGTTGATTACTGATTTTTCAAAACGAGAAGATTCTCTTCTTGATGAACTTCTTGATAAAAATGAGAAAATCCAAACTTTGGAAAATTTCCTTCTTAAAACAAGTCATTCTGCTCAAACAATCAAGATGCTTTCTAATCAAGTAAATCCGCGTTTTCATACTACTAATAGAATGGCACTTGGTAACGACCCTTCTTCGTTCCTCAAGAAAGCTCAGAAATCTCAGAATGTATTAGACAATGGAAATGTTTTGCATAAACCCATAATTGTTCGTGATTCTCTTGAAACGTTAGAACTATCTGAGGAGAGTAGATCAAAAATGAAACAAAAGAATTCGGAAATCAAACCTATTGATTATAACAAATGGAACAAAATTAACGGAATTACTTTTGTTAATCAAAAAGAAAAGTCAAAGTTTTCCATCACACCAAGTGTTTCAAACAAAGAGTCAACACCTGTTTCAAAATCTGTTTCAAAACCAGTTGTTGTCTCAAATTCTCTTTCGAACATTGAACAAATGTCTTCAAACAATCCTTTTAACACAAGTGATGCGAGAAGTATTTTAGACAATGTGAAAACTAGAATTGCGGATCTTCAAGACACTGTTAAAACTAAAACCACTATTACACCTAACAACTGGTTCTCTAGTTTTGACATAGAACAAACAAAGTACTTTGAAACTCAAATTGCCCCTCAGCTGAATGCCATCAGTGCAAGGGTGATTCACTTTGAACAAGCATTCTTGAAAGAAACAGTTGACTTTGTCAAGGACCATAAATCCCTGGTAAAGCAAGCTAATGACTGTGTTGAACAAATCAAAGTTTTGGAAAATTTAAATGACTCTCTCTTCGAAGATGTTCTGACTACTGATATTATGTCCATCATTTTGCAAACATATTCTGTTGAAGATCATGAACGACTCCAGTCTGAGACCTCCAAAATTGTTTCAAAATATGAAAAAGCACTTGAGAAACTTGAAAAAGAAAATGTCTCATATTTTAAACAACTTGATCGAAAAACTGAGGAATGCAAGTATGACAAATTGTCGTATGAGCGTGCCTACAATGACATGAAAGGGAAAAATGATCTTTTGAGGGCTCAGCTGGAATGTCAAAAAGGAAAGGCAGTGGATACTAAGATTTCAAAACCATTGACTGAGGAGAAAGCAAATGTTCCCAAACCGGTTTCAAAACCAAAAATGTCTGTTTCTATGCCTCCTCCGAAAGTCAATGAAAAAAATGTTTCATCTAAACCAGTCACTCCACCTGCCTTGCCTAAACAAAATGTTGATAAAGTAAAAGCGGTTATTGAGAAACCAAAAGTTTTAGCAGGTGGCCTTTTTAAGATGAGTACCACTAATGCGTCTGCCTCCACATCTAAAACATATGGAACAAATGACATAAGTTTAGAAAAGCACTCTAAAGAGACTAGGAAAGCTGAAACCACTTCTCTGATAAGATTGTGAATCCTAATGAGTGTGCCTTACCTTTTACAGGACTAGGAAGCACCTCTAGGAGCAGCAGACTAAAGCCTAAGAGCAATTCAAGGAACAATAGAGTCTCGCTTGCCTCTAAGAGTAGTCGCTTGAATAAAGAGAAGAAAGTAGAAGAACACCATAGGAATTTACCGCTTTGTAATAAGAAAGACATTTCATCTGAATGTAATGAACCTATGAAACTTGCTAAGTCTAATGAATGTGTTGAATCTGTTTGTATAACTTGCAAGAAATCTTTAACTAATGTTCATGATGATTGTGTTTCTAAGAATGAGATTGGTAAGCCTGTTAAGAAGAATGTTCCCAAAAGAACTTATGCTAAACGAATAGGAAGACTAGTTGCGAGACTTAGGCTTTACACTACTGATAGGGAGCATACTGTTTACTTTAGGGATGACATTTGGAAACCCACGGGTAGAACTTTCACACTCCAGAATGGTAGAATGAGTGATGAACCTATCTTACCAATAGATGACTTCTATGAGTGTGATCAGGATTTTACCTCTAACCCAAAGGAACCAAAATCGAAACGGTTTCCAAAATCTTATTCTTCTGTTATTGGCAGGTTATCGAAATATGTCTTTGGATTGTCGACTCGGGTTGCTCCAAGCACATGACCGGGAATCTGAAGCTGCTGATCAATTTCGTCTGGCAATTCATGGGAACTGTACGTTTCAGAAATGATCATGTAGCAGCTATCATGGGTTATGGAGATCTACCTTTTGGAAATTATTTGATCACTCGGGTTTACTATGTCGAAGGGATGGGACACAATTTGTTTTCAGTCAGTCAGTTCTGTGATGCAGATTTAGAGTTTGCTTTTAGGAAAAATGCTTGCTTCATTAGAAACTTGGATGGCACTGATCTCTTAACTGGGAATCGTGATACAAACTTGTATGCTATCGACATTAACCAAATGGCCTCTTCATCACCAATATGTCTTATGACACGAGCATCTGGAACTCAGTCCTGGTTGTGGCATAGAAGCTTATCCCATCTCAACTTTGACACCATCAACAATCTTGCCAAAGACAACATCGTCAACGGACTTCCAAAGTTCAAATACACCAAGGATCACTTATGTCCATCATGCGAACAAGGAAAAAGCAAAAGAGCATCATATAAACCCAAAACCGTACCTAGTTCGGAAGCTAAGTTGCATATGTTGCACATGGACTTATGTGGCCCAATGAGAGTTGAAAGCATTAATGGGAAAAAGTATATTCTTGTTATCGTAGATGATTATTCGAGATATACATGGGTTAAGTTTCTGAGATCAAAAGACAAAGCACCAGGCATCATCATCACCTTTCTGAAACGAATTCAAGTACTTCTTCAAACTCCAGTAAGGGTTGTAAGAACAGACAACGGCACAGAATTCACTAATCAGGAGTTAAGAACTTATTTTGAAGATGTTGGAATTACACATCAGACATCAGTTGTTAGAACTCCACAGCAGAATGGGGTAGTTGAAAGAAGAAATAGAACTCTTGTGGAAGCTGCTCACACAATGCTAATCTATTCTAGTGCATCGTTATTTCTATGGGTTGATGTTGTTGCCACTGCTTGTTTCACTCAGAACCGATCCCTAATCCATCCAAGATTCAATAAAACCCCATATGAGCTTGTGAACAACAGAAAACCGGATATCTCTTACTTTCACGTGTTTGGCGCTTTGTGCTATCCGAAGAACGACAGAGAAGATCTAGGTAAATTGAAAGCTAAAGGTGATATTGGAATCTTCATTGGATATTCAGATAACTCGAGGGCATTCAGGGTGTATAACAAAAGAACTAGGAGGATCATGGAGACGATGAATGTGAAATTTGATGAACTTTCACAAATGGCTTCTGAGAGACTCGCTCTAGAACCCGCACTAAACCAGCAGACTTCTGGACACATCAGTTCAGGACTCGTACCTCAAAGAGCTCAATCAACTTCGTTTGACAATCCTAAAGAACAAGAATGGGAGAATTTCTTCGAGTTAATGTTCGATGAATACTATGGTGGAAATTCGACAAATGCATCAAACCATCATTCCGCTGCAACCGCTCAAAATCATCCTCCACCACCAACAGAAGATGCATCTACAACGGTCGAAACCAATGCACCAACTCCATCAACATCATCTACATCTACTATAGTTATTGCACCTGTTCTACCAGCAGTTGATGAGCAAAACCAAAACCAGAATGATGCAACGTTAGATGAAGACTTATTTGAAAACCCGTTTGCTACGGAATCAGCTGAATCTTCTTCAAGCTTACGAGAACCATCTAACTCACATACGTATAACCAATGGTATCCTTCTACTCTGAAGTGGACTAAAGACCACCCAATTGAACAAGTTATTGGTGAACCTTCAAGGCCAATTCAGACGGGACGCCAACTTGCCACCGATTGCGACCTATGCATTTACCTTTGCTCAATTAGCAATATAGAGCCAAAGAACATTCTCGAGGCAATGGCAGAACCCGCATGGATAGAAGCGATGCAGGAGGAACTTCTCCCATACCGTCTACATGACTCTTGGGAAATGGTTCCAAGACCAATTGACATTCGCGTCATTGATCTCAAGTGGTTATGGAAGAACAAAAGGGATGAAGAGATGACTGTCATTCGCAACAAAGCTCGTCTTGTGGCCAAAGGATACAGACAAGATATGCTACCAAGGTTTATCATTTAGATATATAAGTCAGACTACTTGAAAGATAATAAGTTTGTAGATCATGAGTGAAATCTCGTGTTGCTTTGAATTGTTCAAGTGAAGTTGAAAGATACTTTACACGAGGATTGTAAACTGCGTGTTAAAAATTGTTAAATAGGGATCAAAATTAATGTGCTAAAGCTGAAAGCCACTTACATGATCTAACTGGAGATGCTCAAAGTTGAGCAATGAAAGCGAGAGCATATGAAATTAAATTTTCGATCATTTAACTAATGAGTACAAAGCATGACAGGAAATAAAATTTAAAAAAAATATATATGATTATTGAAAAATTTAGTGTGAGGATCAAAATCCGGTAGAAACATACATTACCTTATCGCAAATTATTTTGGCACATGAAATGTGCAGATCATGAGTTGTTATAAGAAAATAGAGAAGCAAAGTAACTTAAAGATTTGAAAGTATGGGATTTAAAATTCACAAATGCGCTACTACATTGCAATTTAAAGGATTTAAAATGAAGTTCTTAAGAACTTAGGAAATTCAATAGCGAGGAGTCATGGTTCTTATTTGTAAAGTAATTCCATTTTACGTAAGTGTAAATTGAAGTACATTGTTGAATTCTAAGTTCGAGAGTTCGTGATTCAGCTAGGTTCATAAATATCTAGTATGACTCAGTCACTGGTACTAAGCTCACTTAGATTCATTAATAGAGAGACAATAATGGCATATTGGAATAGTAGGTTCAAGAATCCTATGAAATGATTAGTTAGAAATAGTAGTGATTACTCCCAAAATCTTATGATATGAGCTTAATCAGTCACCAAGGAATTGAGATAATGTCGTGGACTCGTGCAAATCAGACGAGACATTATGAGTATATTGCCAATTAACATATTTTGAATTAGTACATGAAAGACATTTCATTCTAAAAGGACCATAGCTTCTTATCATGGTGGGACGTCGAGATAAGTTGAACGGATATTGTCAAAGTTATGATACTCCAAGTAGTGCATCAAGTTTCACATGCATTGTGCATGACAAATGTTAGATGTGAGTAAGAACGAGAAGTGACCACGTGCATTAGTTAGTTAGTTATGTTCTCGGATAGTGACGTACCATCCTAAAGCATGAGGATATATGGTATTCAGACTTTGACTGATCTATGTCAGATATGTCTTATGGTGTTTTGAATTAGAGCACCCATAAGGGCATCGTCCGGGTAGAAAGCAAGGTATGTTATGATACTAGGATTTTACAAGATGGAATTTAGCAACTCTAATTGAAAGAAACAAAAGGGAATTTTTTTTTCGGGCCCTTGTGGTGATACGATTTGTGATAGCATGGCCATACGACTTGTGTCAGCGTACACTTTGGGGGACAAATCATTCATGATAACAAGAAAGGACGAATGTATTCCTAGATTAACATATTCATATTATTTACTTTCTAATATATCGAAAACTGCAAAAGTATACAATATATACCTAAACAAAGATGAGGTTTCCTAGAGTTATTGAAAATCATTATATAGGTATTGAATCATTTTCCATTAGCTAGGTATTTGAATGCTTTGTTGGGAGCTATTTCATACTGTGAACTTTATCTTTTTTTTTTGTTGTTTTTCACAAATGGGAGACTGCAGGATTAGTGTGCATAAGAACAACTACTTTCACAACTGGTACTCATAGAACTGCCAATGGGTCACACAATTTCACACTAAACAGAACAAGCAAGTTGGAATATGAAATAGAAATGACGAGCGATTGAGAATATGGTTCTCATAGATTTTTATAACAATAATTATCCAGGGTGTATATATTTAAATTAAGTATATAAAAATCAAAACCAGACAACCTAAGGGTTATATGGTTTGACCCGTATAAGTTAATATGGAAGGAATAAGTTTGACAAATTGTCAAACTTAGGTACTTAGGGATAATTAGTAGGAGTTCTACTTGTATTTCGAATGTCTTAGGTGCCCTATGAATACAAGGAAACCTAAACTAGAATCTCAAAACACTCCTTTTAACCCTAACTGATTTCCTCAGGCCGTCTCCTCTTCCTTTTTAGTTTTATAAATTAATGAATTAGAATTAGTGCGGGTGTAGAAAGATTAGGTAAGAAATACCCGGCCTTAACTGTTTTGATACATAATTTATATATCTCTACCATCCACATTGAGTACCTAAAGGTTCCTGTGTAGTTCAAGCCTATGGCGCAAATTCGGGTAACGGCTACAAGGGAGAAAGAAAAATATGATTAATAGAAGGAAAGGAGATCTGATGGAGTACTCTATCACTTAGTGCCTTCTTCACTACAGGTGTGATCGAAGAGTACGGACTTATCATGCTTCCCATTTCCACTAGCATAAAAGAAGCAGAAACTAATCGAGCTCCATTTGATCTCCAACCTCCTGGGCTGGCTCGTCTGTACCAAGGAAGAACAAAGTCATACCATGCCCTCGGGAGAAACTAGTGATGATTTCCACCCCCGGTGCTGGTAAGGTCAGGACCGTATTCGCTCGGCCAATCGTCGGAATGTGTAAGAAAAGAGAACTTCGTATTTTGGTAACTCTCTAGGAAATACTTGGAATAATTCTACCACTTCTACTATGAATCACCGAACCTGCACTCAGGAATAGTAATGCTTTGAAAAAGGCGCACCGATTAGATGATTCCGATATTTCTAATATTAGGTAGTTGTTCATCAGACATCTAGATAGATTGTCTATATGTTATAGAAGTTCATCTCGTTTTATTTTTTTTCTTTTATGTTCTATTTCTAGTTTTAGTATTCTGAATCCAAAACCCTGAGATCTTTACTGTCTTTCAATTAAGCACATAAAATAACAAAGATATCCCCACCCGTTGGGGTTCTAGAAAGCCGCCTTCAATTCCTTTTTGTTGTTCCTCCAGAGAACAAACTTCTTTTAGGTACTTGAATATACTACACAACAACGATTAAGTACACTGCCTAGAGATTGAAAAACATTGCATCAAGTTTTTGACGCCGATGATTGAGAATAGCATAGGTTGTTGGTGCCGTCTTTCTTTTATCCTCATTTCCTTGTGATATTCACATAGGAAGGTTCGTTTGTTGGGTCAATTCAGAGCCTAAAGTCTCTTAGTATAGATTTGAATGATATATACCCTAAGTGAATACAAGTCCCTGATGTATTAATACATCAGGGAGTCATACTCAAGAAGTTCTTCAGAGTTTGAAGATAAAGACTCATCACTGCCTAATGCGGATCTCAGAATGTGAAGACAATAACTAAGATCAGGATGATGGTGTCAGTGTGTGATGATAATAATACATTAAATCCCTGAAAGATCTCCTCATCCATTGAAGACAATATGAAGACTTAGTTGATTTTGTTGAGCAACTAAAACACTGAAGAATATGCGGGAAACTTTTTGAGAAGATAAGTTCAAAAGCACTTATCAAAAGTCAAGGAGTGCTATAGTTGGTAAAAAGTACAAACAGTTGTCAATATTGTTCCACCAAAAGTATGCCTGGTAGTATACTAGGAATAGAAGCTAAAGTATGTGTACTTTAGCTTATCACATGTTGAAACATACCTTTTACCCCACGGGTATCCATATTGTTCCTTCCTATGTATAGATTGTTATGATGATGGAAAAAGGCATCTTTTGTATTAAAAGTTTGTAACACTTTCAAAAGCTCTTTTTTCTTTCTCCAAATAGAAGTAAGTCCTAGAGTTTATTTCTATTGGTTAGCATAGTTCTTACCTAAACACTTAACTGTGGTTTAGTGTTTAAGTTTAGAGAGGAGATCACCACACTTACATTGTCATTCAATCCTAAGTATTTATTCCGCAAACACTTGAGTATAATTCTTTGATATACAAGAGTTATTAAAAAAGAATTATCGTGCTTAAACTCTTTAATATGTAATTTCATAAAACCTTGTTAATAGTCATGTTACTTAGGTATTAACTACTAATTCATAGTGGATAACTAAGTAACCGGAAACAACATCATTTCAGTTATTCTTTTTCTTTTTAGGATTTTCTTTCCTCTTTTCTAATTTCGATCATGGGAGACGTTGTTAATCCCATTCGTACACTCGGTGATTACTCCACTCCAGTCTCAACATGTACAGAAATTATGTACTTATCCCTACTGCCTAAGACAATGCCTATCTAAGAACCGGCAATATTTGGTTGGTGCAAAACGCACTATAAGAAAAAGTGCCTATAGTGACTAAAATTTAGTGCCAACTTTTGTTTTGGTCACTATTTAGGCAAAATAGTGACCATATAATACATGGAAATTAATATTTGGTCTCCCGTAAACAAATAGTGACCAAGCCTAAAAATGGTCACTAATTTCGTCACTATACATATGCGATATTTTTTGGAATAAAAAAGTGATGAACATTATTTGGTCACTAAGTTTTTAAAAATTTAATGGCAAAAAATGCTTGTTTAAGCTTATATGTGGCTTATTAGCTTATTTGTGTTTCGGCATAATGTCATAAGCCATAATTTTCCAGCATATTTTGAGACTTGTCCGCTTATATAAGTTTATTATAATACGACAAACTTATATAAGTCCATAAATTTAAAATAAGTCAAAATTAAGGCTTATAAAATATTAGTCGAAGTCAAATAAGCTCGTAAGCCCATATATAAGCTTAAACAAAGGAGGTGATTTGCACACTTCTCTTTTTTATTTTCACACTCATTATACAAGTAAATAAAGCAGAGTGTAAATATGATACAACTATGTGATCGATAATTAAAGTGTCCTAATAAAAACTGAATGCGTACAAATCAATCCCCCTTAAACAAACACCCAAAGAAGTGTTATTTTTATATAAACCAAACACAAACAATAATTCTTTTCCCCTAATTTATTCTACCTTATTTATAAAGGCAAAAGTTTAATATAGATCTCAAATTTAACATAGATCCAATGAACCAATCATATTCATTCCTTTTTCTAATGAAAAAAAATAAACTAAACTTTCACCCTTTTTTTAAAAATTAAATATCTCGCAAACCGTTAATCGTTATGCGAAAAAAATTATACCATCGTGACGAGAATTAAATTATATTTCTATAGATATGCACTTCTATATATTTTTAACGATTTTTTTTTTAAATTTCGGCACAGAAAAATCATATATGATTTGTGAAAATCATATGTGATTCGATTTTTACAAATCATATATGATTTTTGCATATCATATGTGATTTGTAAAAATCATATATGATTTGAAAAATCACATATGATTTGACTTTTACAAATCACATGTGATTTTTTAAAATCATATATGATTTTTCTGGGCGGAATTTTTGAAAAAAAAATTGTCGAAAATATAGAGAAGTGCATATTTATAGAAAAATAATTTAATTCTCGTCGCGGTGGTGGTGTATTTTTTGTAGTTCGAAGATTTACCGTTTGCAAGATATGTTGTTTTTAAAAAAAGGGTGAAAATTGTCTTTTTATTATTTTTAATAAAAAATGAATAGCTAAGATTGATTTACTGGATATATGTCAAATATCAGATCTATATTGATCTCAACTCTATTTATAAATTATTCATACAATCCATCTCATGTTTATAAAAAGTAATCCATATTATTTTCTCACACAATAAACCCACACGCCTTTTTTAATCTAACAGTACCAAATATAATAAACGAGTAAACTACACCATTCGTCCTTGTGGTATACGTTGACCATCAAGTTTCGTCCCTTGACCAAAAAAATGTCACCGTTGGTCCTTAACTGTGAAACGTTAATCATCGTTGGTCCCTCACCCTAACTGGTTGGACTAACGGACGTTAAGCCTTGTTAAGTGGAGGGTATATTTGTCTTTTCCCACTTCATCTTCTTTTACACAAACCACAACCAAAACCCACCATCTCCTTCACCTCCTCCCTCCTCCTTCTTCTCTCTTGATAAACTTCTGCCACCGCCTCTCAGCTACACCCGCAACAAATTCATATACCACATACCAAACAAGCTCATGTGACTTCAGTTTTTATAAACATCACTAGTCCAAAAAGAAAAGAAAAAATCATAAACTAAATGTTATCTAACGAACGATATCACCACTGCCAAATTAAAACCAACCCAAACTCAACCAAATCCAATACTAAACCTAATCCCATCTCCTCCAACTCCTCATTCTACTCATCCAAGACTCAAACTAAATGAAAAAAATCAAAATCTCATATTCATTTCGTGCGTATTCAAAGATATACCAAAACCATTGAAGGTTCTCATGAAAACCATCATCACAGATTTATGTAAGGTTAAACCTTCTTTAATATCCGAAACATAAGACAAGATTAATAACATTTTTGTTACCATCTTATCTTGGTTCGTACAAAACCACACAAACAAGAAAAAAGGGCAAATAAAAACCTACCCGAGACCATCTTTCAGATCTTGAAGGCGCGTTATTGACTGGTAACATGAAGTAAGGTTGGGTTTTTTTTCTAATTGGATGTGTTCGGTTTACTGATTCATGATGGAGATGAGTAGTGATGATTGTGCCATAAGTATTTGTGCCATAAGTAATTGCATATAGGACGAGGGTTTTAGTTGTTGATCCGAAAGTGTCATGAGGGTGTCCAGATGAGATGATGATTGGTGATGTGAAAATATGATGATGATGGTGGTGGTGGTAGAGTGGTTATGAAGATAAGTGTTGTGTTGGTGGTGATGAAGAAAATAGTAAGGAAGATGGTGTAGATCTGTATATTATCTATTCATGGTTGAATCTTAGTGAGATGAGATAAATGGTGTTTATGGATTGTGTGTGTATGTGTTTGTGTGTGAATGATGAAGCTGAGTTATTGATAAATCTGAGTTCTTGGTGTTTATCAATTCATCACCATCTTTAAAAAGGCAAAAAGACTATTTTATCTTTATTTCAGACCTAAAATGACAAAAATACCCTTGGGTGTGATGACTTAACGAGCGTTACCGAGCTCCGTTAAAGGGAAGGACGAACGGCAAATAACGTTTCGCAGTTAAGGACCAACGGTGATATTTTTTTGGTCAAGGGACGAAACTTGATGGTCAACGTATACCACAAGGACGAATGGTGTAGTTTACTCTATAATAAACCGAAACACCTTCTTCTTCTCATCATTCATGATGTAAGACCTCCATCTCATCTCAATTCAATTCAATTCAATTAATCAATATAGCGTTGTGTGCCTAATAACCTCAAAACACGTTTTGTGCCCTAATAATCTCAAAACACTTTTTGTGTCTAATAACTGATTGAGTTTTGTTAGTTCTACAATATAACGTTTTGTTAGATCGATTGAGGTGTTTAGTTAGATTCGTGAAGTGGTGAGATCGGTTGAGGCGTTCAGTTGTTGCTATTGCTGAGGTAGCTTATGTTTAGCTTATTCGTTCAACTCTTAATTCTCAATGTTTAATTTGTTAATTCGATAATTCGATTACAGTTTGTTAAAGTATAACGATCAGTTGGCGTTTAGGATAGCTTATGTTTAGCTTATTTGTATTTGGTATAGTTATGTGGCTAAATATTCTCATATGTGACATGTATATCAGTGTTTATTCAGCTTAAGTATTCATAGTATGTGCTTAATTTGTTGAAGTAAGGGATTGATGAGCTATTTAACAGATTTGTTGAAGTAAGGGATTGATGAGCTATTTAACAGATTTGTTGAAGTAAGAGATTGTGTTTGTTTCTATGTGCACTTTTTGAATCGATTATGATCGTCTCTTTGGATAGGTGATGAACTTAACTTGTTAGAATTAGCTGGTTGTTCTCATCGGTCAACATTTCGTCATACGACATAAGTCATGGGCTTTTTTCTTGTGTGGATGGATGCTATTTGTGATTTTAGATGCTACAATTTGCTTATTGTTACAAAGTTGTGTTAAGTTGGAAAATATGGGAGTTGTTGTCGGTGTGATGTAAGGTCGTCGGGTCCCAAAAGAGTGGTTTTTCCAGAACTACTCGTCACAAATGGCAGCATTGTCAATTTTATAAAATATAAAAGGTATGGGGGCTGAGAAAATGAAGAGGTCAATTGGGGTGAATAATAATAATAAAAGTAATGTGAAGATATGGATTGTAAAGGGTGCAAGTGTTGTGTTATTATTAGAGGTGGCAATTTAAGACTGTTAAATTTGGGTCTAGTCAGGTAAATTGTTTAATGAGATGAGTCTAAATGGGTTTAGTTATTTTAATAGATGGGTCTAGATGGGTTTAGTTGATTTTAATTGACTAATATTGATGGGTCTAGTTGGGTCTAATAATACACCCACATGGGTCTAATACAATATACACATAGTTTAAGTTGATTGTTAACTAAAATTATAAAAATCACTCACAGTCTATTTCTTACGTTTTCATACATTTTTATCATTTTCGTCCATTTTTATACGTCTTCATTCGTTTTTTTCCGTTTTTGTTCGTTTTTATACGTTTTCGTCCGCTTTAACCGTTTTTACACGTTCTTTTTTTACGTTTTCGCCCATATTTTCATGTTTTCGTCCACTTTTTTATGTTTTTGTCCGTTTTTCCACGTTTTCGTCTGTTTTTTAAGTTTTCTTACGTTTTTGCACGTTTTCGTCATATTTTTTTACGTTTTTGTCCGTTTTACACTTTTCTCCCGGTTTTTTATGTTTTTATCCGTTTTTACACGTTTTCATCCAAGGTTGCAAAAAACGGTAGGCGCTAGTCGGGCGGTCGACCACCGCCTAGCGCCTAGGCGGATTGAACTTTTATATATAAAAATTTTAAAATTATATGTATTTGGTATAAAATATGCATAAATTGTATATTTTTTTAATAATTTTATTAGTGTTTTTATTATTCTTAATTACATATTTTTTGTATATGTTGTAAAATTTACATTATAGATGATTTTGATAAAGATTTGGTCTATTTTTATTAAAGTCCACTCACTTAGTTGTTGGGTCTATTGTATGTGTTTTTTAATGAGCCAATAAATCATATATTAGTAGGGCTAGGGTTACACAACATTAAACACATAGCCTCCACTTCCTACTTTACTCTCCCTTTCACCTTCTTCAACCCTAGATCTGATGTTAAACCGCCGTTGACCCCCCGTTGACCGCCGTTGACCGACCCCGCCGCCTAGGCCGATTTGGCCGATTTGTTCCGCCTAGGCGGTTCGTTGATCGACTTTTGACCAAAACGCCTAATTTGGCCGATTTGCTACAAATCGGGGCGGTGGAGGGCCGACTAGCGCCTATGCCGCTTTTTACAACACTGTTTCATCTGTTTTTTACGTTTTTGTCCGTTTTTACACGATTTCATCCGTTTTTTACGTTTTTGTCCGTTTTCACACGTTTTTTTACGTTTTTGCCCGTTTTTTCACGTTTTCGTCCGCTTTTTTACGTTTTGTCCGTTTTACACGTTTTCGTCTGTTTTTTTACGTTTTCGTCCGTTTTTAACATTGTATTAAATTTTTTGCACATTTTCGTTGGGTTATTTTTTACATTTTTGTCCGTTTTACACGTTTCCGTCCGGTTTTTTATGTTTTTATCCGTTTTTACACGTTTTCGTCCAATTTTTACGTTTTTGTCCTTTTATACACGTTTTCGTCCGATTTTTTACGTTTTTGTCCATTTTCACACGTTTTCGTCTGTTTTTTTACGTTTTCGCCTGTTTTTTCATAATTTCGTATGCTTTTTTACGTTTTTACCCTTTTTTACACGTTTTCGTTGGTTTTTTTTCGTTTTTGTCCTTTTTTACACGGTTTCGTCCATTTTTTACGTTTTTGTCTGTTTTCACATGTTTTCGTCTGTTTTTTTACGTTTTCCCCTGTTTTTTCATGATTCCGTATGCTTTTTTACGTTTTTATCCGTTTTTACACGTTTTCGTTGGTTTTTTTCGTTTACGTCCGTCTTTTAACTTTGTTTTACGTTTTTGTCCGTTTTTGCACGTTTTCGTTTGGTTTTTTTTACGTTTTGTCCGTTTAACACGTTTTCGTCTGGGTTTCTTTACCGATGAAAACGTAAAAAAATGAATGAAAACGTATAAAAACGGATGTACATGTATAAAAACTGACGAAAACGTGTAAATACAGGCGAAAACGTAAAAAAACGGACGAAATAGTATGAAAATGAACAAAAACGTAAAAAACGAACGAAAACGGCTAAAAATGGATGAAAACGTATAAAAACGTATAAAAACGGATGAAAACGAATAAAAAACAGACGAACACGTAAAAAAACGGACGAAAACAGATGAAAACGGCTAAAAACGTTAGAAAACGGACGAAAACGAATAAAACCTATAAAAACGTATGAAAAAAACGGACGAAAACGTATTAAAACTAACAAAAAAGTAAAAGACGGACGAAAACGTATAGAAACTGATAGAAAACGCATAAAACAGACGAAAACGTATGAAAACTGACGAAAACGTATAAAAAATGATGAAAACGTAAAAAACGGACGAAAACGTATAAAAACAGACGAAAACGTATAAAAATGGACGAAAACGTATAAAAAAGAACGAAATCGTATTAAAACGGACGAAAACATGTAAAAACGGACGAAAACGTATTGAAACTGACAAAAACGTATAAAAACAGATGAAAACGTATAAAAACAGATGAAAACGTATAAAAACGAATGAAATCGTATAAAAACGGACGAAAACGTATAAAAACGTAAACAACAGATGAAACCAGACAAAAATGGATTAAAACGGATGAAAACATATAAAAACGTAAAAATACAGGCGAAAACGGATGAAAACGGATAAAAACTGGCGAAAACGTAAAAAAACGGATATTGAATACTTTTTGTCTTTGTTTACAGTAACTAATTATTATGTTCCATGATGAAACAAAAAAAACTAGCAAAACCCAAAAATACCCGACCCGACCCGACTCATACCCATTTAAACCCATACCCATCTAGACCCGTCCTTCCAAGTGACCCATCTAAGACCCGAGACCCAACCCAACCCAACCCAACCCGACCATTTTGCCACCTCTAGTTATTATGGACTTGTGTGGTGCAGTTGAGTGCATTAGGTGGTGGGGCCGATCCATCTATGGTTTTAACTAGTACTAATAGTAATAATAATAATGGTGGTGGTAGTGATTCCGTTGTTAATTCTGTTAAGGTGTTGCCAACTGTTCCTGCTAGAGTTCTTCCTCCCAAGAGTCAGTTCTATTAATTTGCTCTTTTGTTTTCTACTTTTTGTGATCATTGTATGTAGTTTGGATAAGCAATCCCAAACACTCCTTAAGATGAATTTAGATAGTCTGCCTCAGTGGTATTGGTGAATTTATGGGAAATTTGTGTTAGGATTCAAGTTTCACATGTGTTAGATTGTTGACTTATGTGTTTCAAAAATATCTACGTCTGTTTTGGTTTTTTCTGCTGCGATATTTAGGATTTGTGAATTGTGATCGTTAAAGGATCCTACGAAATGAGAAAGGAGATGCCAAATTGTGCAAGTAATCTTGTTATAAATTCTGTTGGAGCTTTCTAATTCTGCTAATAAATTCGATATTCACTAGTCTTTCTATTTATGTCTTTTTTGTAATTTTATTTCTTGGAGTCTGACTTGAGATTATGCTTCATTTTGACCTTTAGTTGTTTTGTTAATCTTTTCTTGTAATGTATGTAGGGGTTTACAAAAACAATGGTTACTTAATGATTTCATGTAACGGAGGACTTAATCAAATGTGATCTGCTGTGAGTGCTTTCAGTACGAATTGATCCCACAAGATTAATCTATGGCTTATTTTTTCTTCTGTATACAAATAAACGGATTGTCCTTTCAATTGTATATTCATAATGCAGATATGTGATATGGTTGCAATTTCGAGATACTTGAATGTTACACTCATAGTTCCTGAACTGGATAAGACTTCTTTCTGGGCTGATCCAAGGTATGCCAAATTATATTAGTTTAGCGCATAGAGAATCGTGACAATTGACTTATTGGTGCTATTGTGTAATGGCAGTGAGTTTGAGGACATTTTTGACGTTGATCATTTCATTACGTCCTTGAGAGATGAAGTCCGGATACTTAAACAGCTTCCTGTTAGGCTTCAAAAGAGAGTGGAATTAGGAATCGTTCATACCATGGCTCCCATTAGTTGGTCTAATATTTCATACTACCAAAACCAGGTGGAGGTCTTTCCGTCTTTTGTATTCATATTCTATTGATCTCATCACGAAAGCGAGTCTAAATTTTTCATGCTTACCTACAGATTCTTCCTTTGATTCAAAGACACAAAGTTTTGCATTTGAATAGAACTGACGCTCAGCTTGCCAATAGTGGTCACCCACTAGACCTTCAGAAGCTGAGGTGCAGAGTAAATTTTAGTGGTTTGAGATTCACTAGTCAGATTGAAGAGTTGGGTAGATGGGTTGTTAACCTTTTGAGAAAAAATGGACCTTTTCTAGTGCTTCACCTCCGATACGAAATGGACATGTTGGCATTTTCTGGCTGTACGCAAGGATGCAACGATGAAGAGGTGGAGGAGTTGACCCGAATGAGGTTTGACCAGCTTACTGTAACAACCCATCGCTGCTATGCTACAATGTAGTCCTCTTATCTTGTGTTTAACTTTCTTAATTTCGCAGGTATACTTATCCATGGTGGAAAGAAAAGATCATAAACTCTGACTTGAAAAGGAAAGATGGTTTATGCCCTTTAACTCCTGAAGAGACTGCCCTGGCACTAAGGGCGCTCGACATAGATAGCGATATTCAAATTTACATTGCTGCTGGTGAAATATATGGTGGAGAAAGGAGAATGGCTAGTCTTGCCGCCAGCTATCCAAAGCTGGTTAGCATACAAATCAATGCAATTTTTTTTTGTCTTTTTCCTATGTCGGTTTAATTTATATATGATTTGACAGGTAAGAAAAGAGACTCTTTTGGGACCCGACAACCTTGGGTTTTTCCAGAACCACTTGTCACAAATGCTACAGTGAGTTGGTGTAGTGAGAGATGGAAAACCCATGTTAATGAAAAAGTGAAAAACAAGCCTAGCAAATAAGCTCATAATAAAGCTAAAAGACTGTCAGGAGTTGTTTGTTTTGATAGCTTATGAGCTTATTTAGCTTTGCTTCATTTATCATAAGCCCCTTATTCAGCTAATCTCGCAGCTTATGAAAAAGAAGCCCATATAAGCCCATATAATTGATTCAAATTAACCACTTGTTACGTGTACATACTCAGTCTAATGATACTTGTCATAGTTTACATTACGGGTACCGTGTAAATGCAGTAACTTATAATTTTGTTGAATGTTAGATAGTACAACATGCTAGAGAATCAGATTGACAGATACCCTCACTGTTTCATTTGAGTGTATAACTTATGTGTAATAGGCTAAAACTAAACTGAAGAGATCTGCAGTTGCTGATGTTTCTGGTGAGAGTCGTCTTAGTGAGGTTCGAACAAGTTCTGAAATGTTTATCCACAAGAACAAGGTACTCCCATTACTCGTTTAAGTTTTTTCATTTTCTGCAAGTACTAAATTATATGGCAGTCATCTGTTCGATCTATGGTGTAATACGACATGTATACATGTTCTTTATTTGGTTTTTTACGCTGTTATACCACCTGTCTTAGAAATGTTTTTAACGAGACTTAAACATACAATCTTTTTATTTGTTGCATGTTTCAGATAAGAAATAATGTCAGAGAATAACGGGGAATTTAGTTTTCCAAAGACACCAACGAAGAGGAACTTTGGTCACATTATCTGGTGCCAAGACAGGGCGATCACCAAGGGACAAACGCGTTGTTAGAGACGAGACAGCCGAAGATGAACTTTGGTGGGGAAAGTAAGTTCTTCCAATCCTTGTTTGGCCGGGTTATACATTTTTATTGATGATGCTCAATTTTGAATGTTAATGTAATCAAAAAATTTAAACTGCAGGGGATCTCCGAATATCGAGATGGATGAACACACATTCTTGGTCAACAGAGAACGAGCAGTGGATTACTTGTGCTCGCTTGATAAGGTCACTATTGATCCTCTCTTAAATCTAATACTCTGAATAGGTGTATACTTCACTTCATTATGATTCTCAGCTAGTCCCTGTGTCGATACTTATATAGTTGTATTAATGACATTGAAAGCCGTAATATATTTAGTTAACTCATAGTTAACAAGTCTACATAATATGGAAGATCGTATCTAGTGGCGGATTTAGGATCTTGAAATAGGGCGTGTACGGTGGTAGGATGAGCGGGTCATTAAATGGGTCAAAAACAGATTTCGGTCTGGTTGAACTTAATTTTTTTTAATATCTGTTTTGGATTTTATATTTTTATATAGCCGATCCGTATCAAATGTTCTATGAGTATGAGCCAATCTTTTGCAAGAGACTAATAGTTTTTAGACTAAAATACACGGTTGGTCCCTAAACTTGGTCATATGCTTCGCGTTGGGACAAAACTGGGCATTATCATCACCACAAGTCCAAAACATGGCCTTTACATGCCAAACTAGTCCTTTGACAAAGTCAATGTATGATTTTTGTTTTGTAGTCGAGGGTATTTTAGTCCATACACATTTATACTTTTATAACACATTTAAATTTTAACCCTTCATCTTTCATCCTCGTCATCATCTCCCCAAATTATTCATCTCCCCAAATCATCATCTCCCCAACATTCATCATTCATCTTTCATCCTGGTCTAAAATAATGGATGCATTCATCATTATCTTTCATCCTAGTACACCACTACCACTTTCATTCCCACCATTGCTTTCGAGATGATGTATATACTTGAGGCTTTATGAGGGTGTCAACTCAAGGAATTTTTCATTAAAGGTCATTGGAAAAAGAAAAAGATGAACACAGATGAGGAGGCAGATTAGTCTAAACTTACCTTGCAATGAAAAAGCATATGTTCTTTATCAAATTAATAAAATTAAAGTACCGGTTAACTCAATCTCTTTTTTTTTTTTTTTTTTTTTTTTTTTTTATTATTTTTTTTGTGTTAAGGGTTTTGATCTTGGTATTATCATTTTAATGTTACCTGAGGCTATTCCGATTATTATTAACTATTTGTTGCCAAATAACTGTAATCTCATCCCGCAAACTCTAATTTAGATGCAACATTATTCAGCAAACACTTTGCCTCCCCTATTTACCACAAAATTCTTAATTCACTTTGTTTGGGCTGCAAAGCAATTTATTACTTTTATGAAGAGTTGGTGACTGGAACAGTGGAACTTTAATATGCTTGTTTACCTTTTTCTCCAATGTTTGTGCATTTGCCAGAAATTAGAAATGGTATTGCGGCTCAGGCTGAAGGGAGCAGAGTTGGGAGTAACTCCCCAAGAAATTCTTCTTCTTTCTATACTCAACATCTACTAATGGTAACCTCTCTCAGATTTTATTAAGTTACTATAGATGGGCTGGATAACATTAAAGTCTTCATAATTTTGTATACGTCTATGATATCTTTATTTCAAGCACTTTGGGATGGACTGCATAGTAACTGTCTTGTGAGGTTGCATCCATTCCTCGCGATATATTGATTAACCAACTTCTCGTGACGTGTTAAAGTATTATTTACTTCTTATTTCATCTAAATTTAGTATTAGTATTATAATTACTACTACTATAATTCTAGTATTTGTTATTAGTGTTATCATCATTGCTATTATTATTGTTGTTGTTGCTGAGCTTGTTGTTGCTTTGTTATAACTGATTGTAGATTACAAGAAACAGAAGAGAGATGAAAAATTCCTTGAGTTGACACCCTCAGAAAGCCTCAAGTATATACATCATCTCGAAAGCAATGGTGGGAATGAAAGTGGTAGTGGTGTACTAGGAGTCTAGGATGAAAGATGAATGATGAATGCATCCATTATTTTAGACCAGGATGAATGATGAATGTTGGGGAGATGATGATTTGGGGAGATGATGACGAGGATGAAAGATGAATGGTTAAAATATAAATGTGTTATAAAAGTATAAATGTGTATGGACTAAAATACCTTCGACTACAAAACAAAAATCAGACATTGACTTTGTCAAAGGACTAGTTTGGCATATAAAGGCCATGTTTTGGACTTGTGGCGATGATAATGCCCAGTTTTGTCCCAACGCGAAGCATATGACCAAGTTTAGGGACCAACCGTGTATTTTAATCTAGTTTTTATAATCTTTGTATAACTATCACTCATTCCTATCACAATTGCAATGTTTACTTCTGCTTGATGCTGTTGAGTTGATATCTGAAACTTTTTCTTGCGAAGTAAGGCATAATATAAACATGTGCTGCTTTACTACTTACATGTCATTCTTTTAGTTGAATACTAATGATGACGCTTATCATATCATTATCATGGTCAAATTTGGGAACAAGATGAGTACTTTTGGGAACGACATTTAAAGTTTTACTCTATGGAAAAATGATAACAAGTTTGTGTGGTCGAAGGAAGGTTTTCAAAAGTCATAGCTCATTCAGCTATAGAAGGTTGCTCCCTTATCTACAGGACATAGGCATATCCACGCTTAAATCGGTTCTATATTTATTCATCTGTTCTTTCTATGTTTTAGCACATCACCTCTCGTTAACTTGCATAATTTTAATGTCAGATTCTTCGAATTTTTAGATAGTTGATGCAAAATTGCCTGAAAAAAATTTGAAGTTGGGTGATAACGCTTCCAGTGTGGTTGCCCATGGAGACCAGGAGATCGGTGCAGTATTTGTTGGTATCAATTTGACAGATGAGTCATCTAAAAGTGCTAGTGAAGAACAATATTTAAACAAGGTGAATCCTGAAGTAAGTAGGAATGTTGAGAGTTCTGATGTGGTGTAGAAAAGCCATGACGACATTCTAAATGACCAATATCTGTATTTTAATCAGAGTTGGTGGATTTCCCAAGGTATTTTCATGGTTAATGTGCTTCACCAGTACAAGTTGCATGTATGATACTGAGGTTTTATGTTATTCTTAATTATATAACTTGACGATATTGGTCAACAACATTACTTACTTTGCAAAATACTCAGCAAGCAAAGAGATGTAGAGAGTGACCTCACCCAATGAACAGTCTTACAAATAAAGGAGGTAGTGAAATAAGTAGGAGCTAGAAGAACACAGAAAAAGAGTAGTACATGTGGGATGATGTAATTTCAGTTTCGGTGAATCCTACCTCATCTACTAGCCCAAAGAGAGACCCTCGGTTGTCCATCGACAAAGACATAAGTGTCATATCAGTTTCGATTCTAAGGCCAATGTCATTAGGGAGTTCCATACTTTCTAGTGGAAAGCCTTGTAAGGTTTCTTATAGACAAATTACGAAGTAATTGCGATTCTTGTATTTAGTTTTGAATAAAGAAATATAGATATTGTGGATGTAATTAATTTTGGATTTCTGTTTTGAATAAATTCTTTTTCATTTCGAATTTTAATAATCGTATTGGATTACAAACAGAATTCTTTTTTTTTTTGCCATATTTTACAAATTGGTGACCATTATATTTTTCGTGATTAATTTTGGTTTAGTGGTCACTATATTGGTCACTAATTTGGTCAAATAGTTACCACTATTCTTTTTAATGACCACTTTTATGTAGTTACTATTTAGTGACCATATTCATATGTCATCACTATTACCTTTTGTGACCAATTTTTAGTGACGACGATTGACCACCCTGATATGGTCACTAAATCAGCTTAGTGACTAAATATCTACTTTTTGGTGACCATAATCGTGTGGTCACTAAAAGCCTTTTTTCTTGTAGTGACGGTTTGCTCATTCCATAGACTTCGAACCAAAGATTACACCTCAAAAACTTCTTGCAAATCGTAGACTCAAAATATTTCAAACTTTCACACGCATAGAAATACAATATTATCTTATACAGTAATATAGTTTTGAAGTACCCAGTTAAAAATTGACGGGTGGTTTCAACTTTAAGAAAAGCCGAAAGTTTAAGATGGTTTAAAGTTACACTAGTTATAATGCCCGCGCACGCGCGGGGTTTTTCCTAAAATGTTCAATGATGTATTTTTATATATTAAAAAACAAATAGCGTTTAATTATGATTCTTAATTTTGATTTATAATTTTTGAAGGTCTCTTTATTTGGCATCTGAATAGACACAAGATCAACAAAAATTTCATATAAATTGAATGTTCTTTTATAAAATGACTGTAAAGTGTAATTTAATATGTTCACTCGGAGTTTTTTTGAAAGGTTATAAACTAATAGATCACAGATGTGTAATCTACCATTATATACTACAAATAATACTCTGAACATAAATGTGTAATTTTTCGTGTTTTTCTTTTAACATGATGAGTAAAAAAAAAATCTGCTATACGATTGATCGCCGTTTAATACATGAGTAACTGATTTTTGATTAGTTTGTCTATTCTTGATAGCATACAAGTCTGAAATATGCGTGAAAAACAAAACATTTAAAGGATTATTGCATGATCTCCAGAAATGTGATATCCCGGTTCACGGATCCAACAATGAGTTTCTCATTAGCAGTCTTGCAAGACATGAACGTTAATGGAATACATTGACTTTAATACAACCTTAAGTAGCAAATAGTTGCCTGATTCATAGCTTAGTATCTACATAGAAGATATTACACCACTTAAACTCGAAGTTTAATATCAGCAAAATCCCAGTAACACAAAATATTTGTCTCGCTTAATAGGAGATTAAATAGCAGCCAACAACTTCATGTAAAAGCTCAAAGACTTAGGGTATGTTTGGCAAAAATAGATTGTGCTGGTGCTGGTGCTGTTGCTGTTGCTGAAAAAGATTATAAAAAGAGATTATTTTTATAAGCTACATGAAGTAACCTATTATTTTCAGAGATTATGGAATATTATTTTTCTTATAATCTCTTATAAGTTATGTTGCCAAACAAGGATTATTTTTAAAGTAGCTTATTTTTTGAAAAAATAAGCATAATCTCTTCATAATCTTGTGTGCCAAACATAGCCTTAGGCTACCAAAAAGCAAAAGTAACAAATAAAAATGTTAAACGATCATACTTTTATACAATTACACACATAAGAAGCTTATTTTAATAGAACTATCATGTCTAACTACAATGCAATTTTGTTTATTCTAGATAAGTCTTCAAAACATAAGAATCTACTTTTATGAAACATACATTTAAATACAACGATCTAATTATCCAACTAATGCCCCATTTACATTGTTTGATATATTGAATCACTATATGGGTCAATCATCTTGAAATGTTAGATGAACTAAATTGGTAAAAGTCACATCTGTTCTAGATCATAATAAACTTATTATTAAACACTTCACAAAGATTTCATTCTATTGGCCAAGATACTAAACTTATTATTAAACACTGCATAGCAGTTTTATCACAACCAGTGAACTACTCATGCGCAGGGGATTATTCGAAGCTTCTTATGTTATATACTGCCGAAATAGAAATCACATGAATTTCTACTGTAAAAGCTCAAACTTTTTTATATGTTTTATTTTTTTCCTTTTAGCTACTTAACCTATATACCTGTGTAACCTAAACTGGCCATATGGTTTAAACATGTCAAATACCGTTGACCTGTATACTTAACACGAGATCTCCTAAATCATTTTATTCATAAAATCATAGGATCTTTGTAAAACATGGTTTTGTACCATATTTAGAACTGTAAAAAAAAACTCAACAAAATTTGATTCGGGTCAACCCATCCCGACCCGTTTTTAAGTGTTACCTAGCCCAGCCCGACCCACCTGCCAATATTTCCAACATTATTCACAATGTCATCAGACACCTACTTCATTGGGTAAGAAAGATGAGGATAATGGGAGAGTGTCACTGGTGAATAAAGCTCATAAACGTCGTAAAGGCTTGTAATACAGCCAACACATTTGCATGAGAGTGGTTACAGAGAACTTCATGATGTAAAATTAAAGTCCTACAATGTCATAACACAGACTAAAGCAAGATGGTGTTATACATTAACAATAGTAGACTGAGATAGCTTTATGAAAAAGCTCTTGCATCACCATCTTGTCAGTGATACCCGACCTAAAAGTATTAGAAAATTATGTTGGTAGAAAAAAGAAGCAATTACATTGATAAAAAAAAATAAGACAAATTGAGCTAAGTTTAAAAATGTGAGAATTTGTTGGAAAATACTCAATAATAAAACACTGAGAAAAATATATGAAGTTTCAGGTTGGACTTTAAGGTTGAAACAAAAATAATACCTCAACCCACAGTTTAGTTACCAGTTCTTGTGAAGCTCTAGCAGCAACATTTATCACAGCAGGTTCCTAAGGGGCTATATGGTTGGGGGAAATTTAAGGGATTTGGTGGGATTTAAAATTAAAATTGCTTAAATTCATGCGTTTGGTTCAAGGTAACATGTGGTGCCGCGAAATTAGAGTATAGGGAATGAAGCATTTTCAGTATCATTAGGATAATGGAGAATTTATAATTTCATGAAGCACACTTCTCTCTTTTATTTCATATAGACAAAAATGTCCTTTCAATAAACACTCGTCATCTTCCACCTTCCTCACATCTAACACACACGTTCTAAGTTTCATTTAGATGGTTCCTTCATAGACTTTTGAACCTTCTATATCTTTGGCATCTCCTGCAACTACTGTATATGAAAAATGAGTTCAGATTTCATACTACGATATATAAAAAAATTCAAATTTCTCACCTGCTTATCATGCATATAGTGTTAAACCCCTGTGAATTTTGTGATCAAAGGGCCAACTTAAGGTATGAACCACAACACCGGGTTAACGTTATTATAGGTGAAGTGTAATTTTTCAAAAGAATGCTAGTTAACATAAATAAGTTGTAACCTTCAAGTCTGTAGATATTTTAACATTCGTTTCTAATATCAAGTTAAAGTTGTTGTACCTTATTACGGAGTCTTAGTTTGAACTTTCATTGTCAATAAAAAAGAGCACAACAGTTCCCTCAAAGGCAAAGCTTTTCTTGATCAATGTTCAATAGTGAATAAAAAGATTGGGTAAAACTATCAATTATATAAGACCATAAGAAATATTTAGCTAATCTTTGTACCCAATGGCAAAAAGGGTATATCAAGATTTATACTTAAAAAATTATTAGTTTCTTGATCTTAACCTGTGAACATCTTATCAAGAACTTGAAGTCCTGAAACCATTTGAGTGGCTAAAAAGAAAACATAGGCACACCGTCTCATGAGAAGCTACTAAAGTAGGTTAATGATAGGGGCAGAAACATAATAGAAAAGCGAGGTCGGCTAATTTAATAGGCGTGAACCATTTTGTCATCCTTAGATGGATTAGATCATATATTTATGAGGATGAACATGCATATTAGTACTAATTTTGAAATAAAATCATACCAAAACGTGACTAGAAAAGTTTACATAACAATAGACTAAGATCCCATACTTATGACCAAAATATCAATAACTTAATGAACTGAAAAAAGCAAAGTATGCAACTAATTAAGTACAAACAGCAGATGAATACATCATTAATCAACAATCTTAATAAAAAAGCTAATTAGGTCAAAAATATTATCATATAATGTACAAATTAACCTAAAGATCAATAATTAATACAAAAATTGATGAAAGTAAAAAATTAGGTATTATTAAACGAATTACAAAAAACATAACAAAGTAAACAATACCTTAGAAGTCTCACAACCAATGCTTTAAAATTAAATTAGGGTTATTTGATACCATTGGAAGCTTGATCATCGAATAAGAGGAGCTTCCAGCGGCCGGGATGTTAACAGAATTGATGAACTTAGGGTTCATAAATTGAATACAATATAATCTAATATGGGATTTTGCATAAATTGATGAGTATGATTAAGTTAATCAAGTAAATTTGTGTCTGATTATGATGAATTAAAAGGGTGAATATGGATGTAGTTTTGATAGGATGCAGAGATGAAGAAGCAGGTGATGTGATGAAGAAGCAGGTTATGCGTGTTTTTACGGTGATTAAGTTAATCTTCCGCTTTTTTTCAATTTTACACTTTGTACCCAAAACTATAAGGGATAATGACAAAAATACCCAATTTTTCAAACCTACTTCACAAAATACCCCATTTTATACTCAAAAACCCAAAATACCAAAAAAAATCCGCAACTTTTTTGAGAAAAATCGCAAATTTGCGAGTTTTTTGCGAAATTGAAAAAAATATTGAAAATTTTCGATATTTTTAAGAAAAATCGCAAGATTTGCGAAATTTCTTAAAAATATCGAAAATTTTTGATATTTTTATAACACTAAAAACCCTCCCACTGCCAAATCGCAAAACATAACAAGTTCTTCTTCCCCCCCCCCCCTCCCAACCTGCGAATTGAAGAAAAAAACCCTCCCATACCATCGATTTAAAGAAATATCGCAAACCCCCCCCCCCCAACTTTGCAAATTGAAGAAAAGCCCAAAAACAATTCGAATTGAAGGTTTAATCGTGCAAAAATTTATATCGAATCATGAATAAAGATTCGATTCCGGTAAGTTTTAATCGTGCAAAAATTATATTAATATTCGAATTATCTTATTGCTTTTTTAATTAGGGTTTTGTTTGAATTGGACAATTTTTTCAAATTGGGGGTTTTTCCCAATTAGGGTTAGTTATGAAAATTTGGGGTTCGTGACTGATATGTGATCGTAGTTAGGTTTTCATGACTGATATAAGCTGTGAATTATGATTGCTAAGACATTTGTTTTTTTTCTTTTTCTTTTCTTAACCAGCCAAACATAACGATTAAGGGCAAAACTACGATTGTTTCGGACATACTTGTTGCTCTGACCGATGCCCAAGTTGAAAAATTCAGGAAAACATGTTTCGGACATTGGCTCGACGTTGTCCTTAAAAAGAATAGCCAACTTTTGATTCATACGATACTTGATAGTGAGGTTGAAAGCGTACCAAACAAGCTCTCATTCAATATATTAGGTAAACGGATTCGCTTTAGACGCCAAGAGTTTTGTTTAGTTACAGGTTTACGTTTTGGTCCGAATATGTATATGAAAGAGTGGGTTAAGGACATGACGGAAAATCCATTTAGGAAAAGGATGTTCCCTGATATTCCAGAAAACGTTTCGGTTAAAGTAAAGGATGTTATGGATATCTTTAATCAGATGAAAGATCGGTCAATTGTTTTGGAAGACGATGATGCAGTTAAGATATGTCTTTTGGTGTTGTTAGATAACGGATTCTTGGGCCACCAATCGTCACACAATGTTAGTAACTTTAAGTTGAATTTGGTTGAGCATTTAGAAGATTGTTGGAATATTTTTCCATGGGGGTCGTATATTTGGGATAAAACTTATAAGCAACTTAGAGATGTTGTATCTAATCGCAGACTGCTTCATAATGAGAAACGCAAGAAAGGGGAAGAGATCTGATACACATTGACTAGATTTGTTTGGGCTTTTATGGTATTTTTTACATATGGTGATTTTTTGTACATGCTTTATGTGGTTTTTTTTTAGTTGTTTTTTTATGTTGTTTTTCTATTTTATAGATATGGATATTGGAGGCCATCCCGGCTACACATGTTTATGCCTTCAAAAAGCCGGATATAATTCCGAGGGCTTTGGCTTGGAGATCATTACTACCGTTTAATTGGACGAGATGTTGCACTTTGTTTGACAATGATAGGTTAGACGAACCATTCGAGACCCTTACACCTACTAAAGCCGAGAGTGACACAAGTTGGTGGAAGGACTCTTTCGAGTATTTTGAAGAAAAACATGTTCAAAGTGAGGTATTAAGTGAGCAAGTTCAGGTTGAAAAGGACGACCTAAGTGAGCAAGTGAAGAAGAAGAAAAAGATAAGGAAGAGAGATTCATCACAAGCATCACCTCACGACCCTATATATGACGAGTTGAAGAGCACTGTTAGTACTCTCAGTGAGACTGTTTCTAGGCTACAGGGTACTATTGAGACTTTAGAGTCTCGATTGCTTGCATTGGAGGTGTGTTATTTGCAAATGCTAGTTCAGTAGTAAATTTTTATTTCTTATTAAATAATTTTTATTATATGATTTGTAGGGTGATGCACATGTTGGTACTCTCACCGAGACCGTTTCTAGTTTACAGGGTACTATTGATACTTTAGAGTCTCGATTGCTTGTGTTGGAGGTATGTTTATTTATTTTATTTTTTTTATTCTTATTTTTTTTAATGGTAGTTAATTAGGAAATTGTTATTTGCTATTAATAATTTGTTATTTTAGTTTTTAAAAAAAGTTTAGTTTCTGTTTTAAATTGTAAGTTGTCTTTTAAGTTAATGAAAAAAATTCTCTTTTTGCTTATCAGTTTTAATTTTTTCTGCTTATATGCAAATAAGCACTTTTGTGCTTATTTGCTTATTGTCATTTATCAACTGTTCTAAGGTTCCTTTTTAGCTGCAAGAAAGATTTTCCAAGATACATTCCAATCTCAGTTCTTAAAAATCAGTTTTCAACATTAAACACCCCATAAAGGGGTGTTTGGCACAAACTCCTTTTTTAATTAAAACTTGTTTTTTACCAAAATATGAGATTAGATTAGTCTTAAATCTAAAACTTGTTTTTTTACCAAAATCTGAGATTAGATTAGTCTTAAAGATTTTCCAAGATACATTCCAATCTAAAACTTGTTTTTGGCACAAACTCCTTTTTTAATTAAAACTTTTTTTTTACCAAAATCTGAGATTAGATTAGTCTTAAATCTTAGTTAGTAGTAGTTTTAAAGTGAATTTAATCATTTTCAGTTAGTTTTACAAGCTTTTGATTAGTTTTTGAAATATTTTAGTTTAAAATTGTTTTACATATTAGCTAGGATAAAAATTAGATTAAGCTCCCTTAAGTGTTGGAATTGCTTCAAAGTAGCTCACTATAGGTTAGTTTACATGTTTAGAATCTGTCTTAGACCTTCTTTAGTAAAAAAAACTCATTTTCACCCATTTTCAAAATCTGCATTTGTTAAAAATCTCCCAACAGCCCTTTTATTTTTGATTTTTAATTTCTTTGTTTTAAGTCCTTATGCTCTAAAATTTAGTACAGTACTTATTTAGATGCTTATCTACTAGCTTGTATTTTTATTTTATTTTTTATTTTATTTTTCTTAACAGCTTATTGAGCCCTTGAAATAGCCCCTTTAGGCCTGATTTTCTGTCCATACTAGCAGGTTATTAAGCAACTATTTCAGCTAGTTTTGTGCTTATCAATGGTACTTAGTGCTTATTTAGGCTTCTTAAATGTTACTAGTTAGCTTAGGATAGTATAGCTTATAATTAGCTTAATGGTTGCTTATTTAGTCTCTTAGAATAGCTTATTATCCATGTTTTTTTTTTGTTTTTTTTTTTATTTTATTTTTTTAATGGTAGTTTATTAGAAAATTATTATTTGCTATTAATAATTTGTTATTTTATAATTTGCAGGGATAGCACGTGACTTTGGAGTCGTGTCGGACGGAGACATAGCAACATACATGATCCGCGCAAAACAGTCAAGCTAAATCACTCAAGCCTGCCACTTGTGAATGGCAGACCGTAATCAGCTTAAAACTGCTCAGGCACGAATGCAATGAAGATCAGGAGAGTATAGTGTTTCCCCAGGTCGTTAAGTCCCAACGAGCTGTGCGAGAATAGTCAAACGTGTAGTGATCGGGAGATTTGAACGGGAAAAAGGGATTGAGATATGATTATAACTAAGGAAAAGCCCATAAACTACAGGGGCTTAAATGCAAATTAAAGAAAATTAAAAAGATAAAATCTATTAAATAAATGCTATCACTATAATTAAAATGATGTTTTAAAACTTAAAACTTAAAACTTACGTTTAAAATAAAATTACGTAAACGTACAAATAAAAACGTGAAAATTACACAAGATAAATCCTAAAAATATGAAAAATACATTTTTACAATCCTAATGATAAAAGAAAATTATTAGAAAAAGAAAATTAATTTTATAACTAATTAATTAATTATTATTAATTAAAAACTATTTATTAAATATTTAAAATGCACTAAAATACAAGAAAATACAAAATTAACCTAGAAAAATGAAATTAAAACTTAGAAAAGTCTAAAATATGATAAAACTTATTTTAAAAATGAAAATATATTTTTAAGACTTATTATGTATTTATTATTAATTTAAAACTATTTAAAACTAATTAAAATGCTAAAAAATAATATTTAAACCAAGAAAATTATGGAAAAATACTTTTTTGGCTTTTTATATTTATCTTAACTTAATAAAAATGAAAACTTATTTTTTAGAAGCTTTTCTTAATTTTTTGTATTAAATACTATTTAAAAATACTTAAAAACTATATAAAATGCAGAAAAATACCAAACAAGCTAGGAAAAATCTGAAAAATTCAGGAAATGCTTAAAATAATATTAGGAAGCTAAGAAAAATGGAAAATCATGGGGTTATGTGGCAGATTATGAAACTGATGATCAAAGTGCTTATTGAAATAAGCACTTTGATAAGCAGATGGGATCCAAAGGCTACCCAACCAAAAGAGAAGCTATAATAAGCTAAATGAACTTAAAAATAACCAATCTCAACTGCTCTTACCCACTGGATTACAAGCTTAACAGAATTGATGAAACAAGCTTTTAGCTTAAAAACAGCAAAAAGGGGGGTCTATTTGAGCTTAAGCATAAGATACCAGATAAGCTAAAAAGGAAAAACAGTAATTGGGATCTAAACTACACCTGGTTTGGAACTTGCAAACCAAAAATCAGACCTTGCCAAGCTCAAATGAGCTTGTGGCAAGGTCTGCAAGTTCTGCAAAAGCCCTGTGCAGGCTTAATGCCCTGCACAGGGCAACTGACCTCATTTTGACAAGCTTTTTTGACACTTATAAAAAATTGACAAAAATTTATAAAAATAGCCATAAGAAAGTAGACCAACAGAGGTTTTAAAAGCTACAAGTTACACTTAGATTGGCTCAGAAATGAGCAAATGAAAAATCCTTCTCAGTGGGCTCAAATCTGCTTTTGTGCAATTTGACTTTTTAACCAAAACTAAAAAGTTGACTATTTCCAACTTTGATCTTGATTTGTGGACAGAATATGATGAAATATGATAAAATAAAACTAAAGCAAGCAAGATTTATGGATGTTAAACACAAAATGAGCTTATGATTCTGCAAAAATCCAACAGTAAGCTGATTAGACAGTAAACATATAAAGTTGACTTTTAAGGTTCTAAGGCTCAATGAACTGATTCACATGAGACTAATTGGTTGTTTTAAGATAGATAATGCAATTATCTCACACAAACAAAGATTCAAACTCAGGTTAACATGCTAATCCAAACACCCTTAATACTACTGTTTTGCAAATTTAGAAAGACTAACTAATGATTTATCATCTATCAATGATCAAACTGAGTTATCTTGACCATATTACAACTATCTAAACAGGTCTAATCAGTTGGTGATCACAGATACACTTACAAGCATAAAATGCAACTTTGGCTTGAAAATTAAAAGTGAGACAGATACTCACATGTACTCAACTGATGTTGCAGGATAAAATCAAACCCAATCCTATGTTAATCCAATCTAATACACCCCAAACCAACTTCTGCATCACCAAAATCCATCACTACTTCCAAATTGAGCTATCTGTTGACTTTTGTTGACCATCAATGATAATTCATTGAAACTGTTTTCCAGGCTAATCAAAAGCTATCATAAGCTCAATTGAACATGTTTGAGCTTAGAGTTAAGCTATTAGAAGCTTGTAACTAAGAAACTGAAACTGAAAATTGCAACAGTAGCTTGAACTTTTGAAATTTAAGTGAAACTTTGAATTAAGCTTGAAAAACAGAATATATTGATGAAATACATTAATTTGAGTACAAAGGAACAGGGAATTGAAACTTTTACACTAAACTAAAACATTAAAGTTTTAAACGACATACAAACGAAAAAACTAAAACTAACTACTTCTCTTCTCATCCTCTTTCTTCCTTTTTATACATCTATTTGCTTCCACGTGTCCATCTGAGTGTTTCCCACCAATCTTCTGAGCCAATGGGAGATTTTTGGCCGTTTTGGCCATTTTGTGATTTTGGCGGGAAATCCAATATTTGACCTTTGGGGCTTCTGTCAGCAACTAGGGGGGGTGGATAGGTGATATGATGAGGGGGTGAGGTGTGGAAGAGATAAGGGAAAAAGGAGAGTGGGTTGAGTGTATCAGAGGAGTAGCAGGCAACTTGGTGGGGGAGAAACCCAACAGGGAGGGAAAGTCTGTTGTTTGACTTGGTTTTGACCAGGGGGTTCAAAAGAGATTTGTGACAGGGGGGTCACAAGGGTGTTGGCAGGGTCAAAAACAGAAATGACAAGGCCAAGGTGGTGAAGGGTTAATAATACATAGGGACCTTTTGTGCAATTTCTGAAACTGTAAGGACCATTCCTGCCAATTCAACAAAGTTACTTCAAGGGACTATTAATGACAAGTTTCAAAAGTACAGGGACCAAATCTGTCATTTTGCAATTTTTCCAGGGGCCATTTTTGCCAATTTTGAAACTTGAAGGACTAATTTTGTAATTTTCTCAAACTTTTGACATTTTTCACCAAAGGACTAAATTTGACAAGTTATGATTTTAAAAGGACCTTTGATGACTTTACTTTTGAAATTATGTGCTCAGGGACTGTTTTTGGACAACTTTTGAAACTTGGGGGACTAAAACTGCAGTTTTTGCAAATTTGATATGTTTTTCATCTGATTTTGATATTTTTGCATTTAAAACACATAAAACACTGATTTGTGATATTTTCATCATTTTGATGCATTTTTGAGTGTTTTCAGATGATTTTGCAGTTTATATTGTACAAAAAATGATGAGTATTTAGACACTCATCAATACATGTCACCGGGACCGTCATACACATCACCGCAACAGTTATATACCTCACCGGCGCCGACTACACAGAAATCTCTCCCGTTGGCTAATCGGCGCAAATTACGGCCGAGACGCACTCCATTGAGGTTTAAGTCACCTATGATTGCTTATACACGTAAACGTGTGTGTTCGACCATACCACCACCATCATCCACTACGACTGCCCCGGTTACGACCATACCATCACCAGCATCCACTACAACTGCCCCGGTTACGACCATACCACCACCAACATCCACTTCGACTGCCCCGGTTACGACCATGTCGTTACCCATGAAGGATACCATACATACACATTTAGATGCTTCAGATGCGGCCCAAGATACTGGATTTACGGAAGAGGAGTTGCAATTCATAAGAATCGTCAGTTTCAATATGTGTAATTGTCCATGGGTTTTTTAGTTTCAAATTGTGGCAAAACAAAGGGAGTTCAGAAAACGACTCCCTAGGAGTCCCTCTCAACAATTGCAATGCATAACATTTAGCTCGCCAAGCTTGAGAATATGATATATCAATTTTGAACCTAGCATTCATATTTGTCATAATCTCTTTCCCCCTATAAATCATACTATTCCCAGACATTACCTCCTTCAATATATGACCAAGGACTTTTGTGGAAGCATTACGATGATGTGGGTGAATTTGAGTTCTAGTGCATGTATGATGGTCGTGAAATGTTGTTACATAAAACTTTTTATAGTCTTTGGTTATATAGGCTCGAAAAACCCATTCACATGTGTCATCAATACATTTTGCATATACCCTTTGGGGGTTTGATCTTGGGTATCTAATTTGAAATCCTTCTTCAAGAGCTTTTCTACCCGAAACAACTTTTATATGTTCTTTATTATCAAAAGTATCATGCAAACGAACAAGACTAGATGTTCCAGAACACATACCTTTTTTCGAGTTGATATTTGGGACTGGTGTTTTGAGTAGGGGAGGCATATTCCAAAATTTATCCTTCTTACATTTCTTGTTCTCATCATCAAATTTTTTACTCTCCTCATTGGATTCACTAACCTCCTCATCAGATTTTCTACTCTCGTCATCAGATTCACTACGCTCATCATCAGATTCACTACTCTCATCCTCGCCAGACAATCTTTTCACTTTCCCAAAAACACCACCCATTACCTTTTCTCCGAAAGGCCGTAATTTATCATCATCTAGCAAATCCCTTTCGTTAGTCTTTTTGTTTTTTTGTTGAACCAACAACTTGTTTTTTTTTACGATTAGCTGAATCACTTTGAGGATCCTGCGTATGATACACAGGAATTCCAGGCACATACATAGGATTCCCAGGAAATCCATGCATATGTTGAAAACTATGAAAATTTTGATAAAAACTACTACCAGGCATTTGTGTTTGGTGAATTTGTGTGGCATGATATTCGGTTTGATATACATTTACAGACGAGTTAGCATGAATAAAATTGCTTTGTTGATTGCTTCCCGTAGTTGATAATTGCCTACCATTTACACTAGACTCAACAATACACAGCGTAACAATTCTACTACTTTTAACAACAAATTCCATAAATTCATTGACTTCCAAATCATCACATAACTCTACAATATCATTATCCGAATTGTAAGTTACCATAAAACCACTATTAGCATCGATTTCTAGCCTCTCGGATACCGCTTCTAGTAAACATGAATATGATGACAACAATGGTAAAATTAGTGTACGTTTTACACAATTTAACGACATATACTCCAACACACCATCCACTCTTTCCCATGTACCTCCTTTCCATACACGTATTTTGACAGTTTCTTTGACGGAATTCATGGAAAACTTGAGTTTTTTAGTGAGAATTTGAGTTTTTTTAGTGAAGGGAGCTAAAATAATAATAAAACACGTTTTATCAGCAAAATCTCGCAAACTGACAAAAAATCTCGCAAGTTTTATCCATAAGTTTGCGGAATTTTTAAGAAATATCGCAAATTTGCGAAATTTTTAAGAAATATCGCAAATTTGCGAAATTTTTAAGAAATATCGCAAATTTTTTATATTTCTTTAAAATATCGCAATTTTGCGATATTCCTTAAAAATATCGAAAATTTTTGATATTTTTAAGAAATTTCGCAAGTCTTGCGATTTTTCTTAAAAATATCGAAAAGTTTCGATATTTTTTCCAATTTCACAAAAAACTCGCAAATTTGCGATTTTTCTCAAAAAGTTGCGGATTTTTTGGGTATTTTGGGTTTTTGAGTATAAAATGGGGTATTTTGTGAAGTAGGTTTGAAAAATTGGGTATTTTTGTCATTATCCCAAACTATAATGTATTAAATATCAAGTACACGTGTATTTTCTCTTTTTTCAATATGCGTTTTGTTAAAAACGATTTTTTAATTTTTTTTTTGCCAAATTAGGAAATATTTAAGTTTCTTTACCTAAATATAATTTTTTTTAAATAATAATAATACAATAATTACTTAATAAGGTAAATTGATTTTTTTGAAATGAAAAATTCCCACTAGAGGTTTTGTTTTATTATATAAAAGATATGAGAAATTAAATTGTAAAAACCTCTCCGCTTCAACTTTTTTTGTCTAACTAATATTTTATTGATAAATTTTCGTTATGATATACAATTAATTTGTTTGGATAAATAATGGGTTTGTAATTTTATTAATAGCTTTGGATTACTCGAAACATGCGTGTGCTGATATTGTTTGCAATTAAAGTATAAATTTGAGGAGAGTTATTTTACATACCAAACTTATCTCACATACCAAGGGACTCATCTCCACCATCCATCTAAAAAAAATCAATGGCTGAGATTAAAAGCATTTTATTATTTCACATATTTTTTATAATTTAAATATCTCTTAAACCGTTAATCGTTAAGTGAAAATATTTACACCATCGCGACGAGCATTTAATGATCTTTCTATAGACGGACACTTTGATATACTTTCGAAAAAATAAAAAAATTTCGTTTTTTTCACGTTTTTAGTTGTTTTTTTCGTTTTTTTTACGTTACTGAAATTTGCATGAAAAAAATCATATATGATAAAACACTAAATTGAATATCACATGTGATATTAGTGTTAAATCATATATGATATGTAATATCATATGTGATATTACACTAATATCACATGTGATATTACATATCATATATGATATTACACTAATATCACATGTGATATTCAAATTAGTGTTTTATCATATATGATTTTTTAATGCAAATTTCAGTAACGTAAAAAAACGAAAAAACTTAAAAAAAAAACGTGAAAAATACAAGAAAAAAAAATTGTCGAAAATATATCAAAGTGCCTATCTATAGAAAGATAATTAAATGCTCGTCGCAATAATATATTTTCTTTCGCTTAATGATTAACGGTTTGAAAGATATTAATATTTGAAAAAAAAAATGATGTAAGTGGGATTTTTAAATTGTTGGGATTAATCTCATCCATTAGATCAAATAAAAATGGAGGGTGGAGATTGATCCCTTGTTATGTAAATAATCTTTTGTCCTCAAATGATCTTAAATCATAGTTTTGAATTCATTTAATATACGTTAAGTTATGAGAGGAATTTTCAAATGCTTACTCTTATTTTGGTGCTTATCAAGGGACAAATTCCCACCATCCATTTAGTTTGATCTAATGGTGGAGATAAACCTAAGATTTTATATGGAAACCTAAGTCCATGTTTTTTTTCCTCATTTTTCTTTGTCTTTTTGTCTTTCTTATTTGACAACATTTTTTTTTTACTTTTTTATTTTTTTTTGGAATTTCCGTTTTTATTTTAAATTAATGTTTTTTTTTTTTTTTTTTTTCTTAATTTTAAATTCACGTTTTTTTTATTCAAGTTTTTTTTCACTTTCATACATTTTCATCTGTATTCATACGTTTCGTTCGTTTTTATATGTTTTCGTCCTTCTTTTTACGTTTTCGTCTGTTTTCATCCGTTTACATTCGTTTTCGTCCGTTTTATGACGTTTTCACACGTTTTTGTACGTTTTTATATGTTTTCGTTTGTTTTTAGACGTTTTTGGCCGTTTTCATATGTTTTTGTCCGTTTTTACGTTTTCTTCCATTTTTAGACGTTTTCTTCCATGTTTAGACGTTTTCATCCATTTTTATATGTTTTCGTCCGTTTTCATACGTTTTCGTTTGTCTTTTTACGTTTTCGCCCGTTTACGTCCGTTTTCATACGTTTTCGTCTGTTTTCTTACGTTTTTGTTTGTTTTCATACGTTTTTGTCCATTTTCTTATATTTTCGTTCGTTTTCATATGTTTTCTTTCGTTTTCGTCCATTTTCAGACGTGTTTATATGCTTTCATACATTTTCGTCTATTTTCTTACGTTTTCGTCCGTTTTCTTACGTTTTCGGCCATTTTCATACGTTTTTGTCTTTTTTTTAGGTTTTCATGTATTTTCGTCCGTTTTTAGACGTTTTCGTTTGTATTTTTACGTTTTCATGTATCTTCGTCCGTTTTTATATCTTTTCATACGTTTTTATCCGTTTTTTATGTTTTCATCCATTTTTAGACGTTTTCGTCTGTTCTCAGATGTTTTCATCCGTTTATATACGTTTTCATCCGTTTTCATACGTGTTCATCCGTTTTATACGTTTTTGTCTGTTTATATACGTTTTTATCCATTTTCAGACGTTTTTGTCCGTTTTTAGACGTTTTGCATTCGATTTTATACGTTTTTTTCCGTTTTGAGACGTTTTCATTTTGATATTTATAAGTGACACTTATTTATCTCTTGTGATATACCACTGTAAGGAAGATGAAAAATATTACATTCTTCATCATGTTGTGTTTTTAAAAATATTTAGGAAGATTTTTGTGTTTTATGATATTATGAAATATTAGAAAAGTTGTTCAATTGAAAACAAGAAATGTTATGATACTTTTGTTAGACTTGTGGTGGATTTTTCTTTTTAGTGGATACATTGTACATGTTTCGATAGGTTTTATAGCGGGATTTGAAAATATCTATGGTTGAATCAGCAAACTAAATAAGCTATGGTTGAAGATATCACACATCTTTATAAACAAACTGAGGAAGCTCAAACACTTGTGATGTCATGTCACAGGTGATATCACTTCACTTGTGATATCACACGTGATATCATGTGTGATAACACCGTTGATATCACCTGTGATATCATGTGTGATATTACCGGTGATAACATGTGTGATATCATAGTTTATATCACTTGTGATATCACAAGTGAGGTGATATCACCTGTTATATCATGTGTGATATCACAGGTGTTTCAGTTTATTTATAAAAATGTGTGCTTTCTTCAACCATAACTTCTTTAGTTTGTTGATTCAACCATAGATATTTTTAAATTCTGCTACAAAACCTATCGAAACATGCACGATGTATCTATTAAATAGAAAAATCCACCACAAGTCTAACAAAATTTTCATACCATATTTTGTTTTCAGTTAAACACCTTTTCTAATATTTCATATTATCATAAAACATAAAAATCTTCCAAAATATTTTCAAAAACACAAATAAGAAAAATAAACAGAATCATCATAGTAATATAATAAGTGATGTTTATTATCATTTCTTTCATATATACTTGGAAAAATACTAAATTCTTATCACATTTGGTATGAATTTAATATTTCACATTCTTAGTTGAGTATCATAACTGATAACAAATATATGATGAAGAGTGTAATACTCTTCATTTTTCTTACAGTGTTATATTATAAGAGATAAATAAGTGTCACTTAAAAATATCAAAATGAATAAAAAAGAAGCAAACTATGAAAACAGAGACTTGACATATTCTCAAAATCAAACAAGTGTTGTATTAAATTAGCATTTGTTTGAACAAAATAAGAATTCACCTAAAGAGACTTTAACCCTTTTATTTCTACTAAGAGTATAATATCACAAGTGATAAATAACATTGGTTGAATTAAAAAAAATATGCGCTTGTCAATTGCGATGAAAGGCACAAAAACTATCTTGTAACTGAAAATTATAAAAATATTAGAAAACACATAGGTGATAATATATAAAAACATACAGAGCGATAAAATATCTCAGGTGATATTAAAGGTTAAAAAACATACTTGTTTGTTTATGAAATATCACAAGTGATATTAGACATTAACTTTTTTATAATAAAATATCACAATTGATATTAGAAATATAATATAATAAAGTTTAATAATAAGCATGAAAACATATGAAAATAGACGAAAACGTATAAAAACTAAAAAAAATGGACAAAAACGTATAAAAACGAATGAAATACGTATAAAAACGTATGAAAATGGAAAAAAGCGTCTGAAAATAGACGAAAACGTATAAAAACGAATGAAAAAGGACGAGAACGTATGAAAACGGACGAAAACGTCTGAAAACAGACGAAAGCGTCTAAAAATGAACGAAAACGTAAAAAAATGGACGAAAGCGTATAAAAACCTATGAAAACCGATGAAAACGTAAGAAAACGGACAAAAACTTAAGAAAACAGACGAAAAAGTATTAAAACGGACTAAAACGTAAGAAAACAGATGAAAAGGTTTGAAAACAGACAAAAACGTAAGAAAACGGACGAAAACGAACGAAAACAAAGGAAAACGGACCAAAATGTAAGAAAACAGGCGAAAATGTAAGAAAATGGACGAAAACGTATGAAAACGGACGAAAACGTAAAAAAATGGACGAAAACGTAAGAAAACTGACAAAAACGTAAGAAAACAGAAGAAAAGGTAAGAAAACAGACGAAAATGTAAGAAAACGAACGAAAACGTAAGAAAACAGACAAAAACGTATGAAAACGGATGAAAATGTAAGAAAACAGATGAAAACGTATGAAAACGGACGAAAATGTAAGAAAACGGATGAAAACGGTCGAAAAAGTGAGAAAACGGAAGAAAACGTAAGAAAACGGACGAAAACATAAGAAAACAGACGAAAACGTAACAAGACTGACAAAAACGTAACAAAACGGACAAAAACGTATGAAAACGTAAGAAAACAGACGAAAACGTAAGAAAACAGACGAAAACGTAAGAAAAGGGACGGAAACGTATGAGAACGGACGAAAACGTATGAAAACGGACGAAATCGTATATAAAGTGGAAAAACGGACAAAAACTTATGAAAACTGACGAAAACCAAAAAAAAAAAAAAAAAAAAAAAAAAAAAAAAAAAAACGTGAAACTAAAAAATGTGATTAAAAAAAATACAAATAATGAGAAAATAAATAAGAAAGATAAAAAGAAAAGAAAAATACAAGAAAAAAACATGGACTTAGGTTTAGACATATTAAATCTTAGGTTAATCACCACCATTGGATTAAACTAGATGGAAGGTGGAGATTTATCCCTTAGTATGAAAGGATTTTTGAGTATGCAAAATAAAGTGCCTCTAAGTTATGATGGTTAAAACCTTTCTAATCAAGATTTGGTGTATCTTCTTTGTATCAAAATGAGCCAATTATTGTCGTGGTTCATGTGTACTCAAAACCCGATACATAGGAAAAAAAAAAACAACGAAACCGCTACAATGATAAAACAAAACCAAAATAACCCGAAGTCAAACAGTGTATAAACTCTTAACCGAAGTTTGCGGTTCAAATTTGTTTTCCATAAAACCGCCCAATGCTCAATCTTAGAGCATCTGCAATGGGGCCATTTGACAAAAAGATTTTTACTATTTAAAAAAGCTTTTTATAAAGTTTTTAGCGTTGTATGAAATGACTTGAAACAAAGACTTGATAGATGTCAAGCGGTTTGAAGCAAAATGTTTTTTAC
>BPTQ01000006.1:83713114-83760105 GCA_019973895.1 Chrysanthemum seticuspe | reverse complement strand
TTGCCCACATATCCTCTACCAGCACCACCCCTTCCCTGATCATACTGTCTTTCCTGAACTGGTTGCACCACAATCCTTCCATCTTTAACAGTGGCTTGATTATGTGGGTTAGATGCAGTTCTGAGGTTGTTGTTGGTTTGTGGGAGAGAATTCATGTTTTGACTAATGAGTAGAGCTAGTTGATTAATGATGTTACCCACGCGTTCATCAGCATCAGCTTGTTTGAACATAGGATCAGGAATGAGTTTGTGATTACCATTACCCAAGGGTATGACTTGTGATGCTTTGGTTGTGATTCCAATGTTTGAGTAGAAAGCTGTTGAGTCATTAGACGAACTTGTCTCTCCCTGGTTGGTTTTGAACTGATTGAGAATCAATTTTTCAAACATAGCATGTCTCTCATTCTGAAGGAGGAAGGCATAGAGTTGCTCATAGTTTGTATTCTTCAGTCCTTTAGTGAGCTTCACAGCTGTGACAAACTTGTGCCATTCGGGATTCATGTTGTTCACAAACTTTGAGTTCAGCTGAATGTTAGGCATAGTCATTCTGATGTTTCTCATGTCATTCACTAACTTATGAAATCTCACATAGTACTCATAGACACTCTCATCTGGTTTCATCTTGAAGTGCTCAAATTCGTCATAGAGTTGGGATTCTCTGTCTTCCATAGTTAATTCTGAACCTGAGAGAAGCATCTTAACGTTATCCCAAACAACCTTTGCATCAGTGTTATGATTGATCAGCTTGTAGATGTCTTTAGGAAGACCTTGAAGAACAATGTTTGAAGCCCTGATATTTGCATCGAATCTCTTTTTCTCCTTATCATCAAGCTCATCGTACATCTTAGGTCTGTCCATTCCGTAAACAGGAGTACCATCTTCATTAGTATCAAGTATGTCTCTAGTCGTCTCAACCCGATATGGTCCTTCATCAATGGATTTGAGAATGTTGACACCATTTTCCTTTCCAAGGCAATACAATCTGATTCGTTGAGCCCAAGAATCGTAGTCAGTTCTGTCAAGCATGGGTGGACGAGTATCTGAGCCAGCTGCTTGAACATCCTCGGCAACAGTGGAGATGACAGTAGGGACGTTGGTAGACATGTTAACAGATTATACGGGATTTTATAACTCAATGATTAAACCGGGAAATAGATTCTTTCGCGGGATTTTACTAAATCAAGAGAAAACCGTAAACAATCACTCAAGTCGCTAGATGATAAACCTCTAAGTCGCTAGAAACAAATGCACTAAGTCGCTAGAAACAAATGCACTAAGTCGCTACCAATTAATTCGCTAGACAGCCAAGTCGCTAGAATCCCAAGTCGCTAACAGAAAAGCAAGTCGCTAAGTAGTAACTCGCTATGGACCAAGTCGCTAACCAAATTTTGGCAGCAATTCGCTACACAAGTCGCTAGAAACGCAAGTCGCTAAAGAGCAACTCGCTACTGACCAAGTCGCTACCACAAGTCGCTACCCGTAGTGGAGATTCCACTACTTGTACTTTAACTCGCTAGATCTAACTCGCTAGCACCAACACTGTAAGTCGCTACAAAAATATGAAGCAAGTCGCTACCAAGAAACTATTCCGTGAACTAAGTCGCTAGCATGAAAAACCATATAAACTTCACTTTTCAATCCAAAAACAACCCAACCAAGATGATTCAAGCTTACCAAATGAAAACCTAAACACTTTTGATGATTCTAAACATAAAAGTACCAACAAAATTCAAACTTTAACACAAGAAATCAACCAAATGATGCAAAAACCACTAAACTTTTTCAAACTCAAAAACCACCTAAAAACCACTATAAATCCAAAGATGTGCAAGATATTATCTAACCATGGCTCTTGATACCAATTGTTAGATATTACTTTCCACATACACATCAAACCATAACACAAAGTAGCATATAAATGGAATTCTAGAGAGAGAAAGTTAGAGGTTTAGGGAACTTAGTGAGAGAAAGTGAAAGATATTATTATGAGCTCCAACTCTCTACCTTGGAAGGTAGAGAGTATTTATAGTCTTACATAAAGCGCCACACTTTGGGCTGTGGATCAGGCATACAGTGGGTAAAGACCCGTCCGTCCTCCACGGTGTTACTTAACTAAATTACTACTTAACTTAAAAGAACTACGACTACGAGCTTTCTAACGATTACATATACTTGAGGTGACCGACTCTTTAATACCGGGAATTTCTAATTCCTAACAATACCCAAAGACTATAAAAAGTTTTATGTAACAACATTTCACGACCATCATACATGCACTAGAACTCAAATTCACCCACATCATCGTAATGCTTCCCCAAAAGTCCTTGGTCATATATTGAAGGAGGTAATGTCTGAGAATAGTAGGATTTATAGGGGGAAAGAGATTATGAAAAATATGAATGCTAGGTTCAAAATTGATATATCATATTCTCAAGCTTGATGAGCTAAATGTTATGCATTGCAATTGTTGAGAGGGACTCCTAGGGAGTCTTTTTCTGAACTCCCTTTATTTTTCCACAATTTGAAACTAAAAAACCCAGGGACAATTACACATATTGAAACTGACGATTCTTATGAATTGCAACTCCTCTTCCGTAAATCAGTATCTTGGGCCGCATCTGAAGCATCTAAATGTGTATGTATGGTATCCTTCATGGGTAACGACATGGTCGTAACCGGGGCAGTCGAAGTGGATGTTGGTGGTGGTATGGTCGTAACCGGGGAAGTTGTAGTGGATGTTGGTGATGGTATGGTCGTAACCGGGGCAGTCGTAGTGGATGCTGGTGGTGGTATGGTCGAACACACACGTTTACGTGTATAAGCGATCATAGGTGACTTAAACCTCAATGGAGTGCGTCTCGGCCGTAATTTACGCCGATTAGCCAACGGGAGAGATTTCCGTGTAGTCGGCGCCGGTGAGGTATATAACTGTTGCGGTGATGTGTATGACGGTCCCGGTGACATGTATGCTGCTATGTCTCCGTCCGACACGACTCCAAAGTCACGTGCTATCCCTGCAAATTATAAAATAACAAATTATTAATAGCAAATAACAATTTCCTAATAAACTACCATTTAAAAAAAAAAAAAAAAAAAAAAAAAAAAAAAAAATGGATAATAAGCTATTCTAAGAGACTAAATAAGCAACCATTAAGCTAATTATAAGCCATACTATCCTAAGCTAACTAGTAACATTTAAGAAGCCTAAATAAGCACTAAGTACCACTGATAAGCACAAAACTAGCTGAAATAGTTGCTTAATAACCTGCTGGTATGGACAGAAAATCAGGCCTAAAGGGGCTATTTCAAGGGCTCAATAAGCTGTTAAGAAAAATAAAAAAATAAAAAAAATAAAAATACAAGCTAGTAGATAAGCATCTAAATAAGTACTGTACCAAATTTTAGAGCATAAGGACCTAAAACAAAGAAATTAAAAATCAAAAATAAAAGGGTTGTTGGGAGATTTTTAGCAAATGCAGATTTTGAAAATGGGTGAAAATGAGTTTTTTTTTACTAAAGAAGGTCTAAGACAGATTCTAAGCATGTAAACTAACCAATAGTGAGCTACTTTGAAGCAATTCCAACACCTAAGGGAGCTTAATCTAATTTTTATCGTAGCTAATATGTAAAACAGTTTTAAACTAAAATATTTCAAAAACTAATCAAAAGCTTGTAAAACTAACTGAAAATGACTAAATTCACTTTAAAACTACTACTAACTAAGATTTAAGACTAATCTAATCTCAGATTTTGGTAAAAAAACAAGTTTTAATTAAAAAAGGAGTTTGTGCCAAAAACAAGTTTTAGATTGGAATGTATCTTGGAAAATCTTTAAGACTAATCTAATCTCAGATTTTGGTAAAAAAACAAGTTTTAGATTAAAGACTAATCTAATCTCATATTTTGGTAAAAAAACAAGTTTTAATTAAAAAAGGAGTTTGTGCCAAACACCCCTTTATGGGGTGTTTAATGTTGAAAACTGATTTTTAATAACTGAGATTGGAATGTATCTTGGAAAATCTTTCTTGCAGCTAAAAAGGAACCTTAGAACAGTTGATAAATGACAATAAGCAAATAAGCACAAAAGTGCTTATTTGCATATAAGCAGAAAAAATTAAAACTGATAAGCAAAAAGAGAATTTTTTTCATTAACTTAAAAGACAACTTACAATTTAAAAACATTAAAACTGATAAGCAAAAAGAGAATTTTTTTCATTAACTTAAAAGACAACTTACAATTTAAAAACAGAAACTAAACTTTTTTTAAAAACAAAAATAACAAATTATTAATAGCAAATAACAATTTCCTAATTAACTACCATTAAAAAAAAAAAAAAAAAAAAAACCTCCAACACAAGCAATCGAGACTCTAAAGTATCAATAGTACCCTGTAAACTAGAAACGGTCTCGGTGAGAGTACCAACATGTGCATCACCCTACAAATCATATAATAAAAATTATTTAATAAGAAATAAAAAATTTACTACTGAACTAGCATTTGCAAATAACACACCTCCAATGCAAGCAATCGAGACTCTAAAGTCTCAATAGTACCCTGTAGCCTAGAAATAGTCTCACTGAGAGCACTAACAGTGCTCTTCAACTCGGATGCTAGTTCAGTAGTAAATCTTCGTATGTAGAAACAGTCTCCTGACGACCACGCATGTCAGTCGGATGCATTACTTCGTAAGCTGTTAGGTGACATGGAAAATCTTCGTATGTAGTAGTAGTAGTAGTAGTTGTTGTTCTTGTAGTTGTTGTTGTTGTTGTTGTTGTTGTTGATCAAAGTAGTAGTTGTTCTTGTAGTTTTTGTTGTTGATGTTGTTGTTGTTCTTGTAGTATGTATCTGTCAAGTATTTTTAAAGCTGACCATGTTCTTAGTTAACCAGATTATGGTGTCCAAACACCCCTTTTCCAATACTAAATTACATATGCTCAAAGAATGAAACTGAAGAAACAATATCACATTTAACAAACACGAATTAAGAACCATATTAATTCATCATAAATTTGATATTTTTGTTTTTCCCATAGCTATATATCTACTCTGTTTCGTCAAGTCTCATCAATAAATCCCAAGCGTTGGATAACCTGGCGATACAACCCAGCTGCTCAAAATTCAAGTCTTCGTTTCTTTTGACCAGATATTTTGTAACGACAGATGATGGAACTAAAGATATGCCGTTTTAATTTTAAAATAGTTTAGCGTTTTTACGTAATGAAAAGACTATCCAAGCATCGGGGTTTTAGTTATGTATTAATAGTTGCAATAAAGTGTATTTTTTTATAAATAGCAGGTTTTGTCGGGGACATGTCCTCGGGAAAAGGTTTGGCGGGAATTTTCCCGCGAACAATTAGCATGTTTTTTACTTTGGTCAAATTTTGGTAAAAGTGAAATATACCTTCAGCGGGAACAAGTCCCCGGAGAAAGTTCACGTTGAATTTTGACTATCCAGTCAAAGTTTGATAAAAATCAAACTTACTTTCGCCGAGGACATGTCCCCGCCGAAAGTTTCCGTTGAATTTTCCATAACAAGTCAGCGTATTTATGTGCCACGTCAGACTTTATTTTGTCGTTTACTGACTTTCGCCGGGGACGTGTTGTCCCCGGGGAAAGTCTCCTCGCCCGTCCATCCGATTGTTGTAGTGAGAAGAGCACGGCAGAACATTCTCAGCACAACCTAGTAAGTATACGACTTAACAACGTATAAACCGAAAAATAAACCAGACCGAAACCGAATAAAATCGAACATATTTTTTTTAATTGATGTATAGTTTGGTTCGAAACCAAACCGAAATATTTAATAAGTTTTTGGTTTGGTGTATGGTTTTACAAACATATAACCAAAGTCGAAAAAAACGAATATCTAGATATACACAAAAAGGTTAGACTAAACGTAACAAGATGCGCCCCCCGCCCCCTTCCCCAAATACACACACACATACATACCCAATGCATTCTTTTGGTCTGCCTTAATACGAGCATTTGGTCTGTGTGTGATCAAGAAGAAAGAAAGTTAGGTTGACGCTGGTGTGCTGGATTGTTTATGATCTTGGTGTTGTCTTATTACTATAAGTCTTATATTATACATATAGTTATAAGAGTTAGTGATCGGTGCAAAACCGTCAAGTTTTCTCACGCAAGCCGACCACTTGTGAATGGCCGACCGTAAGAAACTTCAAACGGTTCAAGCACAAATGCAATGAAGATCTGGGAAGTATAGTGTTTCCCCGGTTCGTTATGTCCCAACGAGCTATGCGAAGAATCACCAAACGTATAGTGATCGAGAGATTTGAACGGAAAAAGGATTGTGATTTATTATAACTACAGAAAAAGTACATAAACTACAAGGGCTTAAATATAAATTAAAGAAAATTAAAAAGATAAAAAATATTAAATAAACGCTATCACTATTTTTAAAATGATGTTTTTGTTTTTATGTTTTTATAAAACTGAATTAAAAACTACGTTACGTACAAATGAAAATGTGAAACTTACACAATATTAATCCTAAAAATATGAAAATAACATTTTTACAAACCTAATGATAGAATAAAATTTCTAGAAAAATAAAATTATTTTTACAACTATTATTCTAATTATTATTAATTAAAAACTATTTTTAACTATTTAATATTAGACTAAAATACAAGAAAATATGAAATAAAGCTAGAAAATGAAATTATGACTTGGAAAAATCTAAAATATCAAAAGAGAATTTTCAAAACTATTTTTGTATTTTTCTGATTATTTTTCTATTTTCTAGGAATTAAAAACTATTAAAAACTAATTAAATTACTTAAAAATACAAATTTAACTAAGAAAAATTTGGAAAAATATTTTTTTGTCTTTTTATATTTATCTTAACTTAAGAAAAATGAAAACTTATTTTTTTGAGACTTTTCTTAATTAATTGTATTAAATGCTATTTAAAAAAGGCTTAAAAACTGATTTTAATTAAGAAAAATAGCAAACAGGACTGGAAAAATCTGAAAAATTCAAGATAAGCTTGAAATAATGTACTGGATCTAGGAAAAATGGAAAAACAGATGGTTGTTTGTAGGAAAATGCAACTGCTATAGCAAGTGCTTAAAAATAAGCACTTGAATAAGCCAAATGAACTCAACAAGCCACCAACTGATTACACAAGCCAAAATATGCTAAAAGTACCTAAATGGAACAAGTTACAACTGCTCTACATCTCTGAAATACAAAATGCTAAGATTTGGTGATTTGAGATCATAAGCTAAAAACAGTTTAAGGGTACCAGGTTTAAGCAGAAAAATAAGCACTGAGATAAGCTGGAATCAAGAAAACAAAAGAAGGGACTTAAACTAGACCTAGGTGAGTGCTTGTAAACCAAGAACCAAGATTGGACAAGCTCTAATGAGCATTGTGCAAGGCTGCACAAAACTGAGAAAAACTCAGTTTATGCAGAGCTTCTGTGAACAGGGGATATGAGACCTAAAAGAGAAGCTGATTTGGAGCTTTTAAAAAATTTGCAAAATTCTAAAAAAATGGTAATAAGCAAGGATACCAGTTGAAGTTTTTAAAATGCCAGATTTCACATGATTAGGCTCAGAATTGAATCCAAGAAAAATCTCCCTAGTTGAGCTCAAAACTGGTTTTTCAAGGTTTTGACTTTCTAACAAAACTGAAAAGTTGACTTAATTGAGGTTTGAATCCATTTTGTGAACTGAGATTGATGTTTATTGGTGAAATAAGACTAATGCAATCTATATCTAAGAATTTTAAACACAAAACAAGAGTTTTGATTTCCAAAAACACAACAGTTAAACATTAGAGACAGATTAAGTGGAGTTTTGACTTTCAGTGTTTGCAGGCACAAGTTTAAGACTTGGATGAGTGCAAATGGACTAAACAAACATGAACCAACAGATAACTATAACTGAATACACCTTTATAACAGTTTTGACAGCAAATCCAAACACCCTTTGAAACACTGATAAGCAATTTTAAATAAGCTAACTACTAATCCAACTTGTTTCAATGATCAAACTATGTTCAAATAACCTAAATACTACTATTTAAACAGGTTTTAACTACTTGTAACTACAAAAACTGATTATGCCATGAAACTAGAAAATGACTTACACATGTCCTTAGCCACAATGGCTTGCCAACTATGAAACCAGAACCTCTAACCTATTCCAACCCATTAAACAACTCATTATCAACCCAAATCCATGTTTGCATCACCCATTACCATTTCTGCATCAATTTTGCCCCATTTTGACTTTTGTTGACCAGATTCCAAGGATGCTTGAAAATTGAATACAGGCTTACAAAAAGCTATTATGAGCTTATATAAGCTTGTTTTAGCTTACAACTAAGCTAAAAACAGTTTTGACATAGGAGTTTGAGAATTGAAATTTCAACAGTGAGCATAAAGTATGGAAAATGAACATTAACTTGAATTAACACTTAAACAGAGTTGCAAAACACTTAAATACTTTTGTTTGATACAAATAAACTGGAAATTACAATTGAGAACTATTTAAGACATGATAAACTTAAAAACGACATACATTGTTAAAAATAAACTAACTACTCCTTCTCTAGCCTCTTTCTTCCTTTATATATGCTCCAAAACTCCTTCTCTCCTCTCTCTGGACATATCCCAGCACTAATATTGACCATTGGATTGGTAAAACAGATTTTGGCCATAGGATGAAGTTTTGGCGCCAAAACTGTTTTTAACAGCTGGAGGTTGAGTGTTAGGTTAGATGTGCATTAAATGCATTCTTGGAGTGGGGTGAGGTGGAGGGTAGGGTTGATGATGAAGGAGGGGCAGTGGGTTGAGTGTTAGCAGGTTTTGTGATGATGAAGGAGGAACCCGTGACTGGGAGGGAAAAGAGAAGTCAAAAGTGTTTGACTAGTGTTTTTATATTAAAGGGGGGGTCCAAATGGTTTGGCAGGGTCAAATGGAAAAGGCAGGGGTCCAAAGGTTTAAGACAAGGGTCCAAGTGGTGTTAAAGGGTTTTAAATACGTAAGGACCTTTGTGTAATTTCTGAAAATTAAGGGACCTAATCTGCCAATTATGCAAAGTTGTTCCAAGGGCTGAAATTGACAAGTGTCAATAGTACAAGGACCAAAGCTGACATTTTCAAATTTCCAGGGACCAATTTTGCCAATTTTTAAACTTGAAGGACCAAACTTGTAATTTCTCAAAATTTTTGATATTTTTCACCAAAGGACTAATTTTGACAACTTATGATTTTAAAAGGACCTTTGGTGACTTTTCTTTTGAAATTAAAGCTCAGGGACTATTTCTGACAATTTTTGAAACTTGGGGGACTGAAACTGCCAATTATGCAAACTTAGCTCATTTTTCATCTGATTTTGAACATTTTGCATCTGAAACATATAAAATGCAATTTTGGAATATTTTCAGTATTTTGATGCATTTCTGAGCATTTTTAAACGTTTTGCAGTTCAGATTGACCCAAAAATGATGAGTATTTACACACTCATCAATCCCCCACATTAAACTATTGCTAGTCCCTAGCAATCTTTTGAGAAAAACATAATGGATTTGAAACTCTTTACCAAAAGCCATTACTTCTGGAGTAGCCAAATGTTTCAGTTCAAGTAAGAACCATGGTACACCGATAACCATGTGATTTTGAGCAAACCACCAGCTTTCAACGGATTTGATTTGTCTTTACCAGAAGCCGTTTGCTTCTGGACTAGCCAACTCTTAGATAAATTATCAATATTATCTTTGGTGAGCTGATTACCAATTATGGTTTTTCCACTGCCTTTACCACAAGCCATAAACTTGCGGGCTAGCCAACTCTTCACTTTTTAGGATATGGTGAGCTGAATACCATTCAATTTTGGGCAAATTGCAAGCCGTAAACGGATTTGAGATATCTTTACCAAGAGCCGTTTGCTCCTGGATTAGCCAATCCTTTTGTTTATTAGACAAGGCGGACTGATAACCAATTGAGTAAGTGCCAAACACTTACTCCAAAAAAAATATTTTGGCCAAAAACGGGGGAATTAGGCGGTATAGTTACATGATAAAATTCGTGAGAATTCCCCCCCACACTTAGAAATGAATATTGCCCTCAATATTCAAAGTACCGGTGGTTATGCCGAAACTGAGAACGTAAAAGGGAAATACTACGGCCATTATTTAGAAAGATTTTTTTTTTTTTTTTTTTTTTTTAATTTTTTTTTGAAACTTTATATACACAACATGTGGGGCAACCCCCCCCCCCCACACTAGGGTGGTACACACGGGTGAAAACCCATGTTCAGCTACTGTTTTTGATTACCGAGTCGCTAGCTTGACTCGACCCCGAATTAATTGGTTCATGGGGAAGCAAAGTGGAAGAAGCAATCTCCATCGGACTTTCATTCAAGATGTTTGGACAAACATTTGAAGCACGTGAAAGTTCCACACCGATGAGATATATTCCCGGCTCAAGATAATGGTACATGAAAATGCCGGGGTCAAAGATAGTGTCTTCATTCCCGAAGGAGTGAAGAACAGGAGAAGCCACGGGATAGGTGAAGAAGAGATAGAAAATCATGATAAACATCATGACTAACTCATCATCATCAGAAGGAGAATTCATAATAGCATGAATCTCATCATTTAAGCTCAATTGGTCTAGACATATCCCGGGTGTGTCTAGATCAAAGTAGAAGTTATCATACTCCGGCGGAGATATGATATGAGTGAGTTCATCTGAGAACTCCATGAAAGTAAATGATTCATGATCGAGGAGAGAATTATGAGAATGAGAAGTGGTACTGCCACTAATCTTCTCTCCCATATTATCAAAACAGAAGGCTTTCATTTCCGGATTAGAATCATCGGAAAGAATGTCACTACCCTTAATAGGGATAGGAGATGAAATTGGTTTCTCTTTGAAAGCCTCGATTTTAGAAATGAGAAGACTGACATTCAATAATGTAAGACGAAGAGCTTCATCTTTGATTTTAGTGTCAGTAACTTCATCATTCTCTTCTTCTAAGCTAACAAGCTCAGAAGGTAAATCTTCCACATAAGCGATGTCTCCACAAGATAACGAATCGTCATCATCAGAATCGGAGAACATCTCAACATGATCTGTTGGGAAGACAAGAGGGGTAGGGATATCACACAAACGCTCGAGAATTCCCTGTGACTCTCTTGGGATTGGGACAAGGTTCTCAACACTAGACTTTATGAATTCGTCCGATTCCTTTTCAGGAACAGTGTCAAGATGCTCGTCCCCCATGCTCAGAGAGTGAGTGTGAACCTCGGGTGTGATAGCAGTTGTTTGAGATGGAATCTCAACTGCTGGGATCTCAACTGACTGAGGGAGTTGAGAAATATTATCTTTAAAAGGATAAAAACTCTCCTCGTCATCATCATATAGAGCTGCCTTAAGAAATTGGGAACGCCTTAGAGCTGCATGCTCTAGGACTAATAATTCTTCCCTAGATTTACGGGCCTCTCGTTCTTCTCGTTCTTCGGCCAGCAATTCTCCTATGGTCTTTTCACCACTCACTTGATTCTTAAAGTTACTAATCATATCATCAAGTGTTTTCATTACGGTTTCAAAATCTTGGGAGATTTCTTGAGACAACGGCTCAGGTGGAGTTTGAACCGTATGGTGCTGTGGAGGCTGGCAATTGTCAAACCTGTGAGAGTCATGATTGTTACAAGGAAATGGATTCCCTATTTGACAATCAGAGCTGAAGTGGGGACCTCCACAGTACACACAACAGTAAAACTGCTGAGTCTGGACAGGTGAATTATATGGATATTGGTCATAACCAAAGTTCTGAGCATCACCGGAAAACTGTTCATAGACAAACGTGTTTCCGGATTGACACTCAAATCCTTGGTGAGGACCTCCACAAAATTCACAGCAGGTATGTTGATTATATGAAGATAAGTCGGGTTGTGGTGGGTAATCGGAAAAGTTTGAGGGGTCGTTAAATGAGTTCGGATTAGGATCATAATCAAATGAATTCCTCGAACCACAAAACAAACAACTCCCGTTATGAATATCATTACCACATTGTACACACGTACACCAACGACATGGTGAACCAAAAAGAGGCTCACCACAACCGACACAAGGAATAAACGATCTCATTTGAGAGTTATGAAAAGGAATCAGTTTATCCAAAGAATCAACAAAACCAACATGGTGATCTGAATGACTATCAAGTCTCAAAGAACCTTTTGAAAAATCAGGAGGTGGGACAAGTGGTGTGCTCTGAGAGCTAGCAATTTCCACCACTTCCGTTATGGTCTCCGGTTCTGGTTCTTGAGAAACGTGAAGATTAGGCAAGTCATTCTTGCTAGTCACCGGTGTTTGAACGGGTTCATCGTAATCAATTCTGATTCTCGACCTTTTTTCATCGGCTTGAATTTGTTCAATTAGATTACGGGCTCTAAATTCAAAGAGATTGTCCTCGTAACCCTCGGTGGGTGCTTGAGGTAACACTAACATTCGAACAGGTTCGTCAACATTAGAACATATTTCGGGATGTGGCGTGGGGTCGAAATAACTTTGAAAAGACTTTTTGATGGATAATTCGCACAAATCGCAAAATTCGCTTGAACTAGACCTTCCACACCGCTCACACACGTACTTGTGACAATGATGTTGATCCTTTTCCATACACCGAAGATGATCGTCGTCATTAGAATTAAACATATAGAGGGTTAAGAAGAGAATCAAATGGTCATGAGGAGTAGGGATGAAGAATCAAAGATGTGAGAGGGTAAAGATGGATATTTTTGGATTTTTGGATAAACATTTTGTAAAAATAAGAAAGAAAATCTTTTTGGATTTTTGATTTTTAAAAGAAAATATAAACACATACAGATGGTATAAACAAGGAGTGAATATTCAAATCACTAATCTGCTAAACGGAAGATAATCAGCACAGCTCCCCGGCAGCGGCGCCAAAAATTTGATCGGTGCAAAACCGTCAAGTTTTCTCACGCAAGCCGACCACTTGTGAATGGACGACCGTAAGAAACTTCAAACGGTTCAAGCACAAATGCAATGAAGATCTGGGGAGTATAGTGTTTCCCCGGGTCGTTATGTCCCAGCGAGCTATGCGAAGAATCACCAAACGTATAGTGATCGAGAGATTTGAACGGAAAAAGGATTGTGATTTATTATAACTACAGAAAAAGTACATCAACTACAAGGGCTTAAATGTAAATTAAAGAAAATTAAAAAGATAAAAAATATTAAATAAACGCTATCACTATTTTTAAAATGATGTTTTTGTTTTTATGTTTTTATAAAACTGAATTAAAAACTACGTTACGTACAAATGAAAATGTGAAACTTACACAATATTAATCCTAAAAATATGAAAATAACATTTTTACAAACCTAATGATAGAAGAAAATTTCTAGAAAAAGAAAATTATTTTTACAACTATTATTCTAATTATTATTAATTAAAAACTATTTTTAACTATTTAATATTAGACTAAAATACAAGAAAATATGAAATAAAGCTAGAAAATGAAATTATGACTTGGAAAAATCTAAAATATCAAAAGAGAATTTTCAAAGCTATTTTTATATTTTTCTGATTATTTTTCTATTTTCTAGGAATTAAAAACTATTAAAAACTAATTAAATTACTTAAAAATACAAATTTAACTAAGAAAAATTTGGAAAAATATTTTTTTGTCTTTTTATATTTATCTTAACTTAAGAAAAATGAAAACTTAATTTTTTGAGACTTTTCTTAATTAATTGTATTAAATGCTATTTAAAAAAGGCTTAAAAACTGATTTTAATTAAGAAAAATAGCAAACAGGACTGGAAAAATCTGAAAAATTCAAGATAAGCTTGAAATAATGTACTGGATCTAGGAAAAATGGAAAAACAGATGGTTGTTTGTAGGAAAATGCAACTGCTATAGCAAGTGCTTAAAAATAAGCACTTGAATAAGCCAAATGAACTCAACAAGCCACCAACTGATTACACAAGCCAAAATATGCTAAAAGTACCTAAATGGAACAAGTTACAACTGCTCTACATCTCTGAAATACAAAATGCTAAGATTTGGTGATTTGAGATCATAAGCTAAAAACAGTTTAAGGGTACCAGGTTTAAGCAGAAAAATAAGCACTGAGATAAGCTGGAATCAAGAAAACAAAAGAAGGGACTTAAACTAGACCTAGGTGAGTGCTTGTAAACCAAGAACCAAGATTGGACAAGCTCTAATGAGCATTGTGCAAGGCTGCACAAAACTGAGAAAAACTCAGTTTATGCAGAGCTTCTGTGAACAGGGGATATGAGACCTAAAAGAGAAGCTGATTTGGAGCTTTTAAAAAATTTGCAAAATTCTAAAAAAATGGTAATAAGCAAGGATACCAGTTGAAGTTTTTAAAATGCCAGATTTCACATGATTAGGCTCAGAATTGAATCCAAGAAAAATCTCCCTAGTTGAGCTCAAAACTGGTTTTTCAAGGTTTTGACTTTCTAACAAAACTGAAAAGTTGACTTAATTGAGGTTTGAATCCATTTTGTGAACTGAGATTGATGTTTATTGGTGAAATAAGACTAATGCAATCTATATCTAAGAATTTTAAACACAAAACAAGAGTTTTGATTTCCAAAAACACAACAGTTAAACATTAGAGACAGATTAAGTGGAGTTTTGACTTTCAGTGTTTGCAGGCACAAGTTTAAGACTTGGATGAGTGCAAATGGACTAAACAAACATGAACCAACAGATAACTATAACTGAATACACCTTTATAACAGTTTTGACAGCAAATCCAAACACCCTTTGAAACACTGATAAGCAATTTTAAATAAGCTAACTACTAATCCAACTTGTTTCAATGATCAAACTATGTTCAAATAACCTAAATACTACTATTTAAACAGGTTTTAACTACTTGTAACTACAAAAACTGATTATGCCATGAAACTAGAAAATGACTTACACATGTCCTTAGCCACAATGGCTTGCCAACTATGAAACCAGAACCTCTAACCTATTCCAACCCATTAAACAACTCATTATCAACCCAAATCCATGTCTGCATCACCCATTACCATTTCTGCATCAATTTTGCCCCATTTTGACTTTTGTTGACCAGATTCCAAGGATGCTTGAAAATTGAATACAGGCTTACAAAAAGCTATTATGAGCTTATATAAGCTTGTTTTAGCTTACAACTAAGCTAAAAACAGTTTTGACATAGGAGTTTGAGAATTGAAATTTCAACAGTGAGCATAAAGTATGGAAAATGAACATTAACTTGAATTAACACTTAAACAGAGTTGCAAAACACTTAAATACTTTTGTTTGATACAAATAAACTGGAAATTACAATTGAGAACTATTTAAGACATGATAAACTTAAAAACGACATACATTGTTAAAAATAAACTAACTACTCCTTCTCTAGCCTCTTTCTTCCTTTATATATGCTCCAAAACTCCTTCTCTCCTCTCTCTGGACATATCCCAGCACTAATATTGACCATTGGATTGGTAAAACAGATTTTGGCCATAGGATGAAGTTTTGGCGCCAAAACTGTTTTTAACAGCTGGAGGTTGAGTGTTAGGTTAGATGTGCATTAAATGCATTCTTGGAGTGGGGTGAGGTGGAGGGTAGGGTTGATGATGAAGGAGGGGCAGTGGGTTGAGTGTTAGCAGGTTTTGTGATGATGAAGGAGGAACCCGTGACTGGGAGGGAAAAGAGAAGTCAAAAGTGTTTGACTGGTGTTTTTATATTAAAGGGGGGGTCCAAATGGTTTGGCAGGGTCAAATGGAAAAGGCAGGGGTCCAAAGGTTTAAGACAAGGGTCCAAGTGGTGTTAAAGGGTTTTAAATACGTAAGGACCTTTGTGTAATTTCTGAAAATTAAGGGACCTAATCTGCCAATTATGCAAAGTTGTTCCAAGGGCTGAAATTGACAAGTGTCAATAGTACAAGGACCAAAGCTGACATTTTCAAATTTCCAGGGACCAATTTTGCCAATTTTTAAACTTGAAGGACCAAACTTGTAATTTCTCAAAACTTTTGATATTTTTCACCAAAGGACTAATTTTGACAACTTATGATTTTAAAAGGACCTTTGGTGACTTTTCTTTTGAAATTAAAGCTCAGGGACTATTTCTGACAATTTTTGAAACTTGGGGGACTGAAACTGCCAATTATGCAAACTTAGCTCATTTTTCATCTGATTTTGAACATTTTGCATCTGAAACATATAAAATGCAATTTTGGAATATTTTCAGTATTTTGATGCATTTCTGAGCATTTTTAAACGTTTTGCAGTTCAGATTGACCCAAAAATGATGAGTATTTACACACTCATCAGTTAGTATCAAATGAGAAATAATATTGCAATGAGAAGAATGAGAATAAATCATAACCGCACATTTCAGATACACTTACAAAAATAGATGTCTCTCCATAATTTTTTTTAGGGTGAAAGCTAAAGATACGCAACGTGATTTTTCAGAACTACCGATGTACGCAACGAATTTTGAAAATTACCATTGTACGCAATATACTTTCAAATTTGTAACAATGTACGCAATATGACCGGTAACTAACAAGTTACCAGGTCACAAACTTTCAAAAATGACAGAAATGGTCCCTGTGACTTGCGTTGACTTTCACAGGTTATCCCTTGACTTTATTTTCGGTTAAAAAAGTTTCAGTAATGGTCCTTGTGGTCATTAACTTTAAGATTTAGTCCGTTTTTTCTGTTTTCATCCGTTTTTGTCAGTTTTCTTACGTTTTGTCCGTTTTTCTTGCGTTTTTATAGGTTTTCATCCGTTTTTGGCCCTTTTTCTTACATTTTTGTCCGTTTTTCTTACGTTTTGTCTGTTTTCTTTCGTTTTTGCCTGTTTTCATCAGTTGTTTTTACGTTTTGTTCGTTTTTCGTACGTTTTTATCGGTTTTAATTCGTTTTTGTCCGTTTTTCTTACATTTTGTCCGTTTTTCTTACGTTTTTGTTCGTTTTTGTTCTATTTCAACACGTTGAAAAATTTTTTCCAAAAAGAAAAAAAAAAATTGGTAAAAAATTTTCCAAAAAAAAAAATTGGAATTTTTTCGCAATTTTGAAAAAATAAATAGGAAAAAAAAATTCCGAAAAAAAATTTGAAAAAAAATTAAAAATTTGAATAAAAAATTTCAAAAAAAAAATTTGAATAAAAAAAATATTTTTCAAATATTTTAAAAAAAATATATATTTTTCAAATATTTAAAAAAAAAAATATATTTTTCAAATATATTATTTTTTAAAAAAATCTTTAAAAAAAAATCTTTAAAAAAAAATATTTGAAAATTTTGAAAATAAAAAATTCCAAATTTTTTTTTTAAGATTTAAAAAAAATATATATATATTTGAAATATATATATATATTTTTTTAAATATTTGAAAAATATTTTTTTTATTCAAATTTTTTTTTTGATATTTTTTATTCAAAATTTTTAATTTTTTTTCAAATTTTTTTTTTCCTATTTATTTTTTTAAAATTGCGAAAAAATTCCAATTTTTTTTTTTGGAAATTTTTTTACCAAATTTTTTTTTCTTTTTGGAAAAATTTTTTCAACGTGTTGAAATAGTACAAAAACGAACAAAAACGTAAGAAAAACGGACAAAATGTAAGAAAAACGGACAAAAACGAATTAAAACCGATAAAAACATACGAAAAACGAACAAAACGTAAAAACAACTGATGAAAACAGGCAAAAACGAAAGAAAACAGACAAAACGTAAGAAAAACGGACAAAAATGTAAGAAAAAGGGCCAAAAACGGATGAAAACCGATAAAAACGTAAGAAAAACGGACAAAACGTAAGAAAAACTGACAAAAACGGATGAAAACGGAAAAAACGGACTAAATCTGAAAGTTAATGACCATAAGGACCATTACTGAAACTTCTTTAACCGAAAATAAAGTCAAGGGATGACCTGTGAAAGTCAACGCAAGTCACAGGGACCATTTCTGTCATTTTTGAAAGTTTGTGACCTGGTAACTTGTTAGTTACCGGTCATATTGCGTTTATTGTTCCAAATTTGAAAGTATATTGCGTACAATGGTAATTTTCAAAATTCGTTGCGTACATCGGTAGTTCTGAAAAATCACGTTGCGTATCTTTAGCTTTCACCCTTTTTTTATTTGAAATATATAGATAAAAATATTTTTCTCTCTTATCATTTTATTTTCTCATCCCATAGTTACAAAACATAATCAACTCTTCAAAACCTTGTTTTAAAAATAATAATCAAAAGTTCAAAACCTAAAAAAAAACATTTAGAAAAACCCATTTGTTTAGCAATTCATCATTATCCTGAAACTTATTTTTTCAACATCTTCTTTACGAAGAAAAACTCATTTGCCAAAAATTAGTTCTATCATCTCTGAATCTGGATCTTAATTAAAAACAAAAATAACAATTCAATCAGCAAACAAAATTACTCCCGTCACCATCAACGTCTATGGCGGCTAACACTGTCGAGATGATATAGGCGAGGCTGTGGTGGTGGTGCAACAGTAGGTGGTGAAACTTTGTTTTTTTTTTATTGTGTTTTGGCTTTAAGAGAATGGATTATTTTATTTTGGGTTTGTTTGTTGGAGCCATATGAGAAGAAACAGTTTAGGGGGGAAAATGCCTACAATCAATTAAATGAATGGTTTTGATCCATGTGTGAATATAAAGTAAGTTGAAAATGTCTACATCCAACTGTAACATTATTAAAAAAACTGTAACATTATTAAATTGTTTGCTGTTAAGATGTTAAACCCACTAAAGTCTAAACGCAGGGGGATCGGTGAGTCCCTTTTTTTATCATTGTGTTCTTTAGTCAGAGACCGGATGGTGGACAAGAGGTTTTGTCCTTCGGAGATGTTTTGAGTGTTTTCTTCATTTCTTCCGGATTGGTGGATTGTACTCGTGTGGTTTAGGGGAGTTTGTAACATGGAATATGAGGTAAGACCCGTCATTAAGGGTCCTACGGATGGTGCCAATTTGTAAAGGTAAATAATTACTCCTTGGGTTACGCGTGCATAGATTCCTTCGGACTTTGTTAGCAACTTTCTTTGAGCACCTAGCACAAATGAAAGAAACGTGTTAGCCTCGCCTCGGGTTTGGCATGAGAGTAAATATAAGTGTAAGCTGGAAGGCAATGTAATAAATATGGGAGGAAATGCGTCGTAAATGAGTTATTTGAACAAGATTTTAAGGCATGAATCTATGAAAACATTATTCACTTATTGGTTAAGGTCTTGAAATGGTAAAGATTCATAATCATTTTAGCTAGCAATGATACCTAACATCATCAAGTATATTGTAGGCATTTCATTGAACACCTTTCGTATCATACTTGATAATTAATCAACAAAGTCAATCGTAATTCTTCAAATTCATCATTCTGGGATGATATAATTATGAACCTAATGTGATTCACTTCTAATACACAAAGAAAATTTACTAGTGTGTGTGACAGTTAATTATAATATGTGTAGATATGAAGAATGGGTGAACTGTGGACCAGGTTAATTGAGGAGCGAAATAGAACATCATAGTAGAGTCTTGAATGCGCGTCAGAGAGGCGCTAGGGAAAGAAACAAATGAAAAGTTGGTAAATGGTGAGGCTGAAAAATCAACAATCACCGTGCATCTCCGATATATACCATCAGCTTAAAGCCCACGGCTGATGTAATGTTTAAAACCTTAAAATCTAAATTCAATATTGTATTAAAAAGTTTTTTTTTTTTTTTTTTTTTTTTTTTTTTTTTTTTTTTTTTTTTTAAATGAAAGACGGTACTGAGATTAAACTGAGGTAATTTCATAGTTGACGTATATACACACACTGTCAGACGATTAATTGAGTCGTTTTCTTGACAAGGTAAGTTTGTAACTCACGTATCATTGAATGGGAAAATTAAGTTGGACATTTAAGATGGATTTAAAAGACTGCAATGGGCCAAAAAAAATTAAAACCTTTGAGGAAAGATTGTGATCCTATTAAGAACAGCAAAACAACGATAGTTTCAAAATGAATTGAAGCAGGAGTAGGAAATGCATATTCTACATCGATCTGATCTTGGGTCAGAATCCCATGCTTTGCAAATAAGCTGAATGCAGATACTGATTGGTCTCTGATGCACATTTCATTTCTAAATCTAAAAATCACAAAGTAATAGTTTCTTTTAGATACGGACAAAGCAACAAGTTTTATAAGAATTATATTATGTATCTTCACTGCAATGTCATAGAATTATATTATGTATCTCGAGAGATACATAATGTTATCCTTTTGATGTCGTTGTCCAGTCAACTCTATGGATCCTTTGGCGCTTTCGCAATGAGTTCACGTTTAACTTAAAACGTCCAAACCAAAGTTTCATTCTCATTGACATCAAGCTATTCACTTATACATGGATTGCAATTAGATGTAGGAAAGCCTTGATTAATTGGATGGAGTGGTATTGTAATCCTTGTAATGCTTTGTTAAGCCCATAGCTCCTTGCTAGGGAATTTTTTTAATTAAATGTCGTTAAAAAAAATGTATCTCGAGAGATGAATGTTGCAGTCCGTTTATCAGATTCCCTCGCACTTTCTTTACTTAACTTAAAAGAGGAATGAGTTTGCAATTCTAGTATCTATTTGCGCTTTCTATATAAGAACTTTTGTATGTTACAAAAATAGAAATCATCGAAACAATTATGGAGCCCAATGTTAAGGTTTGGAATGTCTTTATTACAATTATTATAGTTTGTAGTTCGGTGATATGTGAATTTATATACTTGAAGCTTGATGGTCTTTTCTGAGACGTGCAATAGTTAGAATTATAAGAAACTTATAAGTCTATTTTTCATGTGATTTACTTTCATACTTTCGTTATTACTGTTGTCTTTGTTGTCCCAACTCTAGATCAATAATATGTAGATTGCAAAGTAAAGTATAATGGATAAGTATTTTGTCTATTAATCTTCTAAATGATTCGTTTACATGTATATATACAAATCTAATCGGTATGTCTAACCGATTCAACGGTTGGAAGTTTGTAACCGTTTTCTTAACTGCTTGTAACCGCCAATATGGTTACAATGTTTCTACTTGACATGTTTAGTCCTTCGTCTAATAATAAATACATAAGAAGCATAAAGATAAAGATTATTGGTTCACATTCTCCTCCTTAATCTTGATCGTTGCTTTGTCCTAAGTCTTGAACTCCGAGCATTTGTCGCATAGTCACGAACTTCAATCTTGGTAGAGCCTTTGTTAGTATATCCGCTCTTTGTAGTTCTCCGCTGACATGTTCCACATTGATGTGCCCATTCTCTACGCTTTCACGAATGAAATGGTAGCGAATATCGATGTGCTTGCTTCTTCCTTGAAAATCTGGGTTCTTCACAAGTGCTATTGCTGAAATATTATCGACCTTCAACGTTATCCTTTTCTCTTCCCATCTAGTTAGTTCACTAAGCAATCGCTTCAACCATAAGGCTTGACATGCTGCTGCAGTAGCCGCCATGAATTCTGATTCATATGATGATAGCGCCATTGTTGGTTGCTTCTGAGTACACCAGGTAATCGGTGACTCTCCGAAATAAAATACGATCCCAGTAGTTCATTTTCCTTGATCAGTGTTGACTCCATAACTACTGTCGTTGTAACCTATAATCTTGCAGCCGCCTTCTTGCTTGTATATTATGCCATGCTCCTTTGTTCCTTTGATATATCGGATTACTTGTTTTACCGCCTTCTGGTGATGTTCCTTCGGGTCTTGCATGAATCTACTGAGTAGTCCGACTGTGTAACTAAGATCTGGTCTTGTATGCAGTAAGTACCTCAGACTTCCTATTAAGCTTCTGTAGTAAGTTACGTCAACTGAGTTTCCTTCTTCCGCCTTGACCAACTTAGTACCAGTATCCATAGGTATCTTCGTATCATTGCTGTCTGCCATACTTGTTTCCTTTGAGATCTTGTTAATATAACCTGTCTGCTTGATTGCAATCTCTCCTCCAGTCTGTGTGACTTCTATCCCAAGATAATAAGCTAACAATCCTAAGTCGCTCATTTCAAATATATCCTTCATCTGGGATTTGAATTCTTCGATTTCTTTCTTTGGAGTGCCTGTGATTATCAGATCATCTACGTAGACTCCAACTATAAGTGTAGAATTCTTGTTCCGCTTTGTATAAACTGCTTGTTCGAGATTACATTTCTTAAAGTCTAAGGACTTTAACGTTTGATCAAGCTTCACATTCCAAGCTCTCGGTGCTTGCCTTAAGCCATATAAAGCTTTAGTAAGCTTATAGACTTTTCCTGTATTTCCTTGTTGTATAAATCCTTCAGGTTGTGTAACGTAGACTTCTTCCTTTAAGTCTCCATGTAAAAAATGCCGATTTTACATCTAAATGATGTACTTGCCATCCATGATATGCCGCTAGTGCTAATATCAACCGAACTGTCTCTATCCGAGCAACCGGTGCAAATACTTCATCGAAGTCTATCCCTTGTTCTTGTACATAACCTTTTGCCACTAACCGTGCTTTATATTTGATGATGTTCCCTATTGCATCCCTCTTGGTCTTGTAAACCCATTTGAGTCCTATTGCCTTTTGATTTTCTGGCAATGTAGTAAGAGTCCATGTATTATTCTTGTTGATTGAATCCAATTCAATCTCCATGGCCTCAATCCATTTCTCATCTGTTGATGCTTCCTTGTAATTACGGGGTTCTTCTTCCGTAAATAACAATCTTTGTGGTTCAACTCTTCGTGCATGCCTGTATATATATCCGACATGTTTCTGTATTCACTTACGGGTGTATCATCAAATCTATCTCTTGAGTTCTCTACAAAACTAGTAGTAGCTTCTTCTTCCTCTTCTGAGTGTGGTTCGTAATGATATGCCGGTGGTGTGATTGGTGAAACTGGATCAGGAATATGATCTTGTTCATGATACGTGTTGTCATCGTTTTCTGTGTTGACTGGTGTAAGGTTTTCGTTGTCAACTCCGTCTACCACAAAACTAGCCTAAAATGTGTCTTGTGTGTTCGTATCTTCTTCATCTTTGTTCCAATCCCACGGTTTTGTTTCCATAAACTTTACGTCCCTACTAACATGTTTCTTCCTGGTTATAGGGTTATATAACCTACATGCTTTTGATCCTTCCTCTACTCCTAAGTAAACCAATGGTATGCTTCTGTCGTCCAGCTTCTTTAAGTGAGGTATCGTTATCTTTGCATAAGTTGTGCATCCAAAAATTCTTAGGTTTTCCAGGTTTGGTTTTCTGTTGTAGAGTGCCTCATATGGAGTTTTATCTGTCAGGGCCCTCGTAGGTACCCTCTTGAGTATGTATATAGCATGTTTAACTGCTTCCGCCCAAAAAGTTAAAGGTAATTTCATTGCTTTCATCATACTCCTAGTAGTAGATAACACTGTCCTATTCCTTTTCTCCACTACTCCATTCTGCTGTGGGGAGTACGGTGCTGTCAACTGTCGTGCTATTCCGTTTTCCTTACAGTACCTTGTGAATTCATTTGATGTGAATTCACCACCTCTATCCGTTCTTAGCATCCTTATTTTCAACTTCATCTCCATTTCTATCTTCTGTCTAAATTCCTTGAATGTACTAAACGCCTCATCTTTCGATGTCAGAAAGTAGGCCCACATAAAACGTGTACAATCGTCCACTAACAAGAAAATGAGTTTCTTGCCTGAGTGCGTTGCTGGACTTATAGGACCGCAAAGGTCTCCGTATACTAAGTCCAACGGGTTCTTTGATCTGAATTTAGCTTGGTTTGGAAATGGTGTTCTACTGTGTTTTCCTAATAAACATGCGTCACAAATCTGCCCTACATGATTTATCCTTGGAATTCCTTCTGCTAAACCTTTCCTAGTCATCTTGTTTATATCGTCAAAGTTCAGATGACCTAATCTAGCATGCCATAACCATGCTTGGTTATCTATATTTGCTAAGAGACATATAGGTGCTTCTATCTGTAATTGTATCTTGTAGAGTCGGTTCTTAGATCTTTCTACTTTCATCAACAACTTCTTATTCTTATCATACAAAGTCAACTTGTTTCCGTCCATAATGACTTTACAACCTATTTCCGTAAGTTGTCCTAGACTAAGTATGTTGCTCTTGAGGTTTGGTATGTAGTATACTTCCGATACTACCTTCTGTTCCTGGTTCTTACAACCTAACAGTATAGACCCTCTACCCATTATCTGTACATACGATCCATCTCCAAAACGTACTCGTCCTGTTACGCTTTCATCAATATCCCTAAAATGACTCTTTATCCCAGTCATATGGTTACTTGCACCATTATCTAAATACCATATGCTTGTATCCGCTGTAGCATATTTCTTTGGTTGGATTTGTTCCTCATTCAACAACACTTCCTTGTGTTCAGTTGCGTGCATAGTCATTAATAGTGATGGTTCATCATCTTCTAAGATAAGGTTTGATTATTCCTGAGTTGCTGGTTTTCCTCTACAATTCCTTTTAAGATGTCCCAATTTATGACACATGTAGCATTTTATCTTGCTTACATCCCACTCATCTTTATTCTTATCTGAACTCTCTTTATAACTAGAGTTCCCTCCTTGTGGGTTGTTTCTATTCTTATTCTGCCAGTTCCCTCGTGAGAAATTTGATTTTCCTCCACGTTTGTAAAAACGTTTCCTATTTCCTGAGTGTTCGCCATGTGCGAATAATAGGTTTTCCTGCCTTTCTACTTGTCCTCCCTTCCGGAGTTTTATCCTTTCCTCAAATGCTTTGAGTCTTCCAATGATCTCATCTAGAGTGATGTCGTCGAGATCAGTTGTTTGTTCTATGGATGCTACTATCTGAATGAATCTATCTGGTGTGGAGTCTAATAGTTTTTGAACTAAAAGTGATTCATCCAAAGTTTTCCCTAATTCTTTTGCCTTCGTGGCATAGCCGTTTAGTTTAGCCGCAAATGCATCCACCGTCTCATCTTCTTTCATCTGAAGTGAGTTAAACCCAATCATCAATGATTGTAATCATGCTTTCTGCACTCTATCTTCTCCAACGTGCCTTTTCTTTAGCGAATCCCATAAATCCTTAGCCGTCTTACAACCCGCTACTTGTAAGATCATATCTTCCGTCAATGCTTGATATAGGAAGGCAGTTGTAGCCTTATCCTTCTTATCATCAACTACTGTATCTAACTTTGGTTCTATTGCTTCCCATAAGCCATGTGCCTCTAGTATAACCTTAATTTGTATAGCCCAAACTGTGTAGTTTGTGGTTTTCAACTTAGGGCATTGATATTGTGCAATAGGTGTTACGGGTTTTGTTACAGTTACAGTTGACGTGGTTGCTATATCGTCAATTGTCATTTTGAAAGTGTTTAGTATCTTCACTTTCTAATTCAATGGGATTTTTCCTTCCTAGTGTGGTTTTTCTATAAGGTATGGAAATTTCTAATCTTCCGGGAATCCTAGTAATACGGGATCAATAAATAGTTTTCGGGATTTCCTAATAGTATGAAATAAAGTATTCTATACTATGTAAGTAATGAAATCCAGAAAGAGTTTAACTTGTGACCTCGTATATTGCGATGAATACTAGTGTATTCTCTTTTGTTTTCGTTAGTAGAATCGTTTACCAATGTTCCTTTGGTTCCCTTTTCCTTGCCTCGTACCCTTGATGTTTTTGATTCGGTATTTTTGCCTTCGAACTAAACCAATTTTCTTCTTTGTCGAGTTCTTTCACGAAAGTTTTCTGCCTTCTTTTGCTTCGACTATAAACCTTTTGTGTCAAATTTGTTTCTACCCAACGAGCCTTAAACAAAACTTCTTATTCGAAATGAATTTTTTCGAAAAGAGATGCTTTGTTTTTTTGTTCCTCCACACTATACACGTCTATTTTCTCCTTGTACGTTATTTGATATCTATGCTCCGATAACAAACTTCCCACGCACAAAACAATTTGGTACCGAGATGGTATCCAAGAAAAATCTCCGAAGCAAAGTGTTTTGCTTCTGATCTTCACGTTGTTGTTATCCTTGTGTCGTCCCGACACTACTCCACAATAAACTTGAGCGCTTCTTCTTCTATCACGTACGTATCCTTTTCCACAACAACGTTTCCCCGCGTCTTACCCGTGTCTTCCTCCCTTTGTGTCTTGTTTAACCCGGTTTCACAAAGTTTTATCCCACTCGTTCCTATTACCAAAACGTAGTGTTTGATGTTTCTTCCTTCCCTATGTTGTTGCCAACAAAGTTTTCCCCACCAATCCGTTTGGTGTAAAACGTTTGCAATCCCCTACGTAAACGATCGTGCACTATCTTCTACGTATCCTTATTCACGTTTGTTCCTCTTGGAAGTAAAGAGAAACAAAAAACTTGTCACCAAAACAGAAAGTTTTCGAAGTGAAAATTCTGTTTTCAAAGCGTATGAAAACGATTTGTTTTCTGCGCGTGTTCCCTTGGGTTCTTCTTCTTGCGTATGATTGTTATGTAATCAAAAAACGAAGGTGTAATCCTATGCTCTTGATGCCAATTGTTGTCCCAACTCTAGATCAATAATATGTAGATTGCAAAGTAAAGTATAATGAATAAGTATTTTGTCTATTAATCTTCTAAATGATTCGTTTACATGTATATATACAAATCTAATCGGTATGTCTAACCGATGCAACGGTTGGAAGTTTGTAACCGTTTTCTTAACTGCTTGTAACCGCCAATATGGTTACAATGTTTCTACTTGACATGTTTAGTCCTTAGTCTAATAATAAATACATAAGAAGCATAAAGATAAATATTATTGGTTCACAGTCTTGTTCTGGATGTTGTTGTACTGCTAGCTTCTGGCAGGACTTGCTTTGTAATTAATATTACCTTCTTTGCCAAATTATTATCTGCAATGTTGAAATAACAAGAAAGAATTAGATTTTTACAAGAATTGTGAAACCTAGCAAACTATTGTTTTTGCTCATTTTTGGATTACTGTAATTTGTTAATAAGTTAGAATAAGCTAGCAAACTAATGATGGATGACAATATGAGGTTTCAGTATCTCTTTTAATTGTCTCATCACAGGTTTACCTTGGTATCCTGAATCGTTCAGTCTGTATCGAATTACCTCTCATACTTGAGCCTGTGTTTTCTTTGGCCATTTGGTCCATGCATCTAGTAGTTCTTTGGAAATATTTTTTTAAGCCAACTAGGGCTTTCTCTTACTTATGAGTTATGGATCAAGAGTAGCTTCATGTATTTTCGGCTATCGTAGTGAGAGTGGTCATCCAATCCTAGGCAGATTATTTTATTTTAGTTTCTTGGTTTTTTTTTTTTTTTTTTTTTTTTTTCTCTTCTTTCGGGCTCCTGACTGGATTCTCCTAGAACCTTGCCAGCAATTAGATTTAACAAAATCAATTCTTTTCTGGAAAGCTAGGATATATGACAAAAGTTTACCTCTCGGAATGGTTTTCACTGTAAGTAGGAAACTGTTTACATAAGTGAAAGCAGGTTTTCCTTGAAGCACTCTACCATGTTGCACATAAAGACTGGAGTTATATAAAAAATTAATTTGTAGTTGTTTACCACATCGAAAAAATATGAATAGAAGCAAAAGGTCAAGATCGAGATCAATGTACAAGTCAAAACTATCGCTAAACGAGACACTGATTAAATGACGACTAAATTACTTCAAGAAAGATCAACACATATAGAACCTGTACATATCTTAAACATATATAAGGTTATTCAAACTCAATTACATTATGAGGGAAAACATTTCAATTATGGACTCTTGGATGACTAACATATGAAAAGTAAACATACGAAATTGTAGCTCAACAAACAGCAGGAAGGGAGGGAGGGCCGGGTGCTTAAGTTCAAATAGATATACATTTGCAAAGTGTTTTACAGCACCAACTGCAGTTGATCACAACGAAGGGTTGTTCAATTTTAAATCCATATGCATATGAGATTAAGGTGCTAGGATGGTGGTATATACGACATCACCTGCAAGCATTGACAATAGTGTGAAGTTGAGGCTGCCCAGGTATCCTTTGTAACTGAAACTTGAATACCATCTTGCCTTCTGCACTTCTTTCTTGTGTATAATTATTCACTGTGTATAATCCATAATAGACAAACACATCATTCTTCCCATCCCCTTCAACTTTCCGGATCACACGGACAGGGTTTTTCTCATCCAAACTGTTCTTTAATGCACGGTTACCTCTTGCAAGTTTTTGATCTTCAGGAGGCAACTTATTCCCTAAAAATCCAAGCCCACCTTGACCACAATAAATCATCATATCACAAGATCCGCTTTCATTTGAGTAACGATGAGAGTCAACTATACTTATAGCCAAGTTCTTTCCGTTAATCTTGGTGTAATCTATACCCTTTTGGGGTTGGCAATGAAGTCCAACCATTTGAAGTTGTGACCTATATCTGAACGTATCACCCACTTGAATCCCATATATAGAGCCCAACAATTTTTCGGGCTCCATTAATTTCAGTTTTTGTTTAACAATATTTGCGACCTCCGTTGGAACCCTCCAATTTGCAATCCTTTCCCCCTTCTCTTTCAATCTGTTTTCATGTAATAATTCTTCATATACCACATCAAACAAGGTTATCATCTGTTTGATCTTTACCCGTCTAAGTGATTCCTTCTGTGACACAACGGTAGTGGTGTCGCTAACTTTTTGGGCATCACCCTCCATTGAACAAGTGGGATCACAAAACATAACTTTATGAGCTGACCTTGAACCAAAAGAAGGGTTGTTTCTGCTTCCCATATCAATAGGTTTAATCCTTTTGAGTTGATTATTTTCAAAAGGATGATAACCCACCACGTTGTCCTTGCCCTTTTCCTGGGAACTCGCCTTCCAAAGATTCAAGTCTATATTATCTAATTTAATTAAAGGAATCCTTCGCGTTACAGAAGTTTTAGTGACATTTGGTTTTCGAGCATACTTCTTTAAACACGAAGGATCCAAAAATTTGACTTTACCTGTATGTCTTGAGTTATTAGGGTTATTTCTCCTAGATTCGGGAGGGTTAAAGCTTTTGATTTTATTATCCACAAAATACTTTAAGTCGTCCACCAACAAGTCGTTGTTTGAGCTCGTAGACGGCTTCAAATGTGCATTGCTTCTGAAAGAAGCTTGTGGGATTCCACAACCAGGAGGGAAATCCCGAACAGCTTGTACTCCAGTCTTGATCTCAGGGATGGGATTTGTAGACACCATTCTGGTAGGTTTTCTGAATGCTTCAAACTTGCATTCATTAGCCTTATTAATTGGTTCTTTTCGAGTTAGAGCAAGCTCAGCTGTTTTCTTCTGAAATGCTGTTGTTAACTCTGAAGATAATAAAGTTTCCATAGGCTGAAAGCCCACCACTTTGTCCTTGCCACGGGAAGTCATCTTCCCATGATTAGATTCTATATTGTCCAACTTTTTCAAAGGAATCCTTTGCGTTACAGTATTCGTAGTGAGTTTTGGTTTCCGAGCATGAGCACCCTTCTTCAAACAGGTGGGATCCCAAAATTTAACTTTACCCTCTGGTCTTGAGCCAAAAGGGGTATTTCTACCGCATTCTCGGGGTTTAAAGCTTTTGACTTTGTTATCCAAAAAATACTTGAAGTCCACCGACAAGCCATCATTTAAGCTCTTCAGCGGCTTCAAATTCTCTTGGTTTTCAATAGAATCTTGTGGGATTCCACAACTAAAAGGGAAATTCCGAACGAATTGCGCTCCGGTCCCTAATTTAGGAGGGGAGTATTTAGATACCGTTGTTATAGATTTTCTGAAAGTATTGAGCTCACGATCATTAGCATCATCAAATGGCCGTTTTCGAGGTATGGCAGGCTCAATTGTTTTCTTCTGGAATTCCATAGTTAACTGCAGCATAAATATGAGGTTAATAAGTTATAGGAAATCACAAAGAAGTAATCACAAAGATAAACAGGTTGTGAGTGTTTGTGTACACGATTGACAGAGCAAAACTAATCAGAACTCCAGTTAATAATAATACAATCCTATCATAGAATTCCTAAGATTAATGCACTCAACCAAGTGTCATGATAAACATGGAAATCTTTATAAATCTAGCACACATGAGACAGATGATTTGTCTCCACATTCGCATCTTATATTTCCAAATCTGAAGTTTTATGAAACATTTCAAAGGTTGAACGGGCTTTCTACAATAATATATCATGTCAAACTTGTTTTTATATCATGTCAAACTTGTTTTTGATTTATGAAACGTCGGTGATGGGAATGGAATATATTTCGGCGCGATCATTGGGTAGGGACATCTGTTTTAGAGATAGAGCGAAATTCAAACTAAATCAAAGGTGGATTTTTTATCTAACGAAGTGCTAAGAGTGATTAATGGCGTGGCGGAGACATCCAAGACAGGGTGTAGATAGCTAAGTGACCTTGACGAGTTAATAAAACAAATGCAAAACACATATCTATTGACTGAGAAACATGGATGGGAAAGACATGTCACGTGAAGATCCAGTGTTAAGTCACTCAATTGGTGATCTATATATAAAATGAAAAATTAACTCTTGAAGAATGTGTAAATGTTCGAATCCCTAGTAACTAAGCTAAACAAGCTGCTACAAGAACACGCCATGAGAGGCTTCCTACTAGATCTAATCTTGCCAAATGTGTAGTTGTTCATCTGGTATATCCCCAATAAGTGAATAGCAGATGAAAGGGAGGGTCACCTATTTGCTTCTGTGATATCTAATCAAGGTATAGTTGAGCATTGTATTACAGTACTGGTTCAAAGGACTTTCCATTTCGCCAATTTTCATCAAGTCATGTGCTCATGATTAAAATGAAAAGACGAATAAATTAATTGATAGTGATGTTCAGGACTATGCCATACTTATGAAAATCCAGATATACCGTAAAAATACTATCAATGCATTATAACCCTCGGCCCAAAAAAGCTTAAGCTTAGTTAGTTAGGCATACTCGTAAAACTTTCTGTTATTTCGGCATACTGGAATTGTTAGCCCCTTTAAGCTTGATGTAAAACAATTCCACTTCTGACATCTCACTAACAATTGAACGAAATTTTGCCGTTTCAAAACCAATCTTACACACGATCGGAATAACAGAAAGTTTTACGAGTATGCCTAACACACTAAATTATAAACTTAATCAAGAAAGAAAATCCTTACACACTAAATTAAAAACTAGCTGCAGAACTAATCATTATGAATAAATTAAAAGCTCTAGTTTTCATAAACGTTATTTATTAGTTAGGCCGATTGGAATTTTAAGCGTCGTTTAACTAAATAGATCATAATTGTAACCCCGGCCATAAAACATTTCAACTTTTAGCTTCCCTCTAACAAAAACACAAAGTGAATGGAAGTCCGCCATTCAAAAAACAATCTAACACTTGATCCACCATTAAGCTCGTCATAAAACTAATCAAGAAAGAAGCGCTCATACACAAAATTGATTAAAAATCAATTTTTTCCCCCCGGTATCAATAACAAGTCAACCTACAGATCATCATGAATAAGTTTATAGCTCTGATTTTCATAAACGTTTAGTATCAGTTGGACCAATTGGAATTGGAAATGGCGTTCGAATAAATTAGTTTTACATAAAACTAATCAAGAAAGAAGAGCCTTTTTTATAAATAATTAATAAATAAACCAGTTACAATGCTAAACATCAAGTATAGATTTTCATGTAAGGTTTGTATTCATTAGACCGATCGGTATTGTAAGCGTCGTTCAAGGAAAAAATAGATTAGAATTGTAAGTGACATAAAACATTTCCACTTGTGGCCTCTTACTAAAAATTGAATAATAGTATGTTGTTCGTCTAACGCACAATTGATCATTCAATTCATCATAAATAAATCAATAAACAAGTTAAGGTACTAATCTTCATAGAAAATTTTAAGCTCTGATTTTCATATCAACTAATTTAGACTGATCGGAATTCTGAACGATGTTCAAGAAAAATAGATAGGAATTGTAAGCCTTTTGATCAGGTCATTCTGATTCATGTAAAACATTTCCACTTATAGCGTATCACAGCGACTGCATAAAAGTATCCCCTTCAAAGAAAATGTAACAAACAATCTACCACTGCACTTAACTCATCATAATTTTAGTCATGAAAGACACTTTATACACAAAAGTAATCAATAAACAAGCTACACCACTACTAATAAAAAAAATAATTGATGCTCTCATTTACATATAAGTTGGAATAGTAAGCCTTTTGATCACGTAATTCTAACATGATGTAAATCACTTCTAGCTTTTTGTCAACAATCGAATAAAACTCCTGTTCAAATAATTTTTAACACATAATTTACCTATAAAACCCATCCGAAAATTAATCAAGAAAGAATGTATACACAAAATAATAATAACCAAAAAAAAAAAAAAAAAAAATATGTTACTAATCATCAAGCACATATATTAGCTCTGATTTTCACAAATCATTAATATCATCATATAGTTGAATAAGGTTTACTAATAGATTAGTAATTTTCAATCTTAGACGCGATGTACCCAAGTAAAATCCTCATAATAGACTAAAAAAACCTAATTTAACAAAGAAATATAAAAGGTTCTTTCGACTCATAACGATTGATTCGATTGTAAAAAAATTGAAGGTTAAACATACAAAAGCAGATTGTTAGCAAAAAGTAAATTTGAATGAAATCAATACATGGATAAAACAAAAAATGAGATTTAGCAACAAAAAACAAAATTCATGCAGATTTTCAAGAAATGAAAGTTTACTTACAAAGACTGCAGATCAGAAACTGTGAAATCAATTAATAGATCAGATTTAAGAAAAAAATCTTACTTGAAAATGGAGTTTGAGCAAAAACCCTAGAAACAGCCGCTAGACTTTAAAGTGAGGAAATAACGGGAGTTTGTGTGAATGTAAAATTTTAAATTTGTGGCTCTTGTGCATTTATAGATATTAAATACAACGGCTACTTCGTTAAATAAAAACTTAAACAATTACCAATTTACTTACTATTTCTGGAATATTAGAACATATATTGTATTAATTTTTCTGTAACAAATTCAAATAGTATCTATTCTTATTTTTGGGTAAAGGATTTCTTCGATAAATTTATTACTTCAAAAAACAATTTATTACTCCAAAATACTACAAAATCCCCTATTTCCTAATTTAACAAGGAAAACTACAAAACAAATTTAAGTTGTTTTCCTTTGTAACCCACAACCCTCCTTCCCCTTTTCAAAATAGAAAATACAAACATCAACTAAACACGTTTTCTATATTTTCAAGTGTTTTGTGAAAATAAATTTCCCTTCCAAATTTTTACAAAATTAAAAATAGAAAACAAGATAATTTTTCTCCAACTAAACGCACCCTACTATCTTTAAACATGAAAAAAAATAACTAACTACTCTCTAATTATATACGCATCACAAATATATTTCAAATGTTCAATTATCTTATAATACATTTGGCACAAATATAACGGACACAATTTTGTCCCATTCTGTGTTGCTAATAATTTTTAAAATGCCCCTTGACTATTGTCTTATACACACATTACTTATTATTGTTACACACATTACTTATTATTGTTACAATCAACTTGTTTGAAACAAGACTTGAGACTTGAAGCCACGACAACATAATTAAGAAGCATTCTTAAACAATATAAGATGTCATTCAACTACAAGCTCTTTAGTAAATAGAAGCTCATCGATCACTCAAATATTTAAATAGAATAAATAAATAATAAAAAGATTATTGTAATTTATTTTTTCCGCTAGTGAATTAACTATACGGAAACAAATATAATCATCACTACAACAAACATGTCATTTTGTCACCATTATTACACGCTTTTATGTTAATAAGCACCAAAGTATACAAATGATAATCTCAGTTTTAACATTTAAACTGGGCAAGAAATTCTTTTGACTTTTAAGTGGTGAAGAATATAAAATTTTTAACAAGTAAAAGTGTAGTGTTTAATTTGTCACACTCATAGTTTTCATGCTTGAGAAAGTGTGAAGAAACTTATAGTGACAGATTGAAATCTACAACTGCAAAGTGAGAATAAATTTTACACTTTTTCAAACAATTAAATGCAAAAATATTAGTAATACTGGGGCATTACTTAAAAGTACATTTTGTGCTACAGCCCTTCCTATCTGATAGAAAAGGATCCCGAAATCAAACAGTTCAATAACATATTTATGATTATAGTAATCTTGAGACAATAAATGCTTGAATCGTATATTTAAAATTGTTAAAGTAATTTAAAAAAAACTTAATAACAATAAATACTGAAAATCTGTAATATGATTCACATAAGATTAACTAAACTTGTGTAGTTACACGAATTTGGTATGAACATAAAGATTTTACCATTCATATTACACTAAGGTTTATTACCTCAAATAATCTTTATGGGGTAAGATAAAGATGTTCAACAAACAAAGAGATGTATTTTAGAAAATATAATTATTGAATTGTTTGTTATAATTGTTGCTTAGACAGAAACAAAATGCAATGAAGATTACATAAACAAAAGCAAATCAACATTTTCCATTAGTTAAATTTAAACTTCACGCAGGGTATGTTTGACGCGGAGTGATGTAGAGCTCTTTGAGGCGGTGAGTAGGGACGGGGTCAGAAACAAATATGATCGGGGTGCACAAAATTGTTTTAACCGTAACATAATAGAGTTTAAGATGCTAACTACATAAGACTAAAAACACATTTCGATAGACCGGGGTCATTTAAGATACATTTGGAAAAAATCGATGTTTTTTTTAAAAATTAACACCACATCAGAAAAATCCATAGGTGTCCCAGGCACCCACGGAACCCCCTAGCTCCGTCCCTGGTGGTGAGCAATGAACATTTTAAATTTTAGTGGTTGTTTGACAAAAGTGCAGTGAGCTTTGGCTAATTTCTAAAAAGACTAATTTTTCAATGCTTTTTTAAAAAGCGGTAAACTGTGGCTACTGCTCACTACTACTTTTAACAAACACGACTTAAAAGTTATGTTATTAAGCTTTTATTTACCTTAATAATACATAATATTATATTACTTATGTTAAGATTTTATTTATTTATTTATTTATTTTCACTAACATGCAAATATAAAATATATATATATATATATATATATATATACAAATTTGAGAAAAATACAAATTTAAACAAAGAAAAAAGTTCACAAAAATACAAATGGTACAAAAAAATTCACAATGGGTCTAACCTCTAAAAGAATTGAAACATTAATGGCAATAAATGATAAAAAGTTCACAATGACTTGATGCATTTATTATATCTTTGCAAGTAAAAAACATTTTGCTTCAAACCGCTTGACATCTATCAAGTCTTTGTTTCAAGTCATTTCATACAACGCTAAAAACTTTATAAAAAGCTTTTTTAAATAGTAAAAATCTTTTTGTCAAATGGCCCCATTGCAGATGCTCTAAGATTGAGCATTGGGCGGTTTTATGGAAAACAAATTTGAACCGCAAACTTCGGTTAAGAGTTTATGCACTGTTTGACTTCGGGTTATTTTGGTTTTGTTTTATCATTGTAGCGGTTTCGTTGTTTTTTTTTTTTTTTTTTTTTTCCTTTTTTTTTCCTATGTATCGGGTTTTGAGTACACATGAACCACGACAATAATTGGCTCATTTTGATACAAAGAAGATACACCAAATCTTGATTAGAAAGGTTTTAACCATCATAACTTAGAGGCACTTTATTTTGCATACTTAAAAATCCTTGCATACTAAGGGATAAATCTCCACCTTCCATCTAGTTTAATCTAATGGTGGTTATTAACCTAAGATTTAATATGTCTAAACCTAAGTCCATGTTTTTTTCTTGTATTTTTCTTTTCTTTTTATCTTTCTTATTTATTTTCTCATTATTTGTATTTTTTTAATCACATTTTTTAGTTTCACGTTTTTTTTTTTTTTTTTGGTTTTCGTCAGTTTTCATAAGTTTTTGTCCGTTTTTCCACTTTTTATACGTTTTCGTCCGTTTTCATACATTTTCGTCCGTTCTCATACGTTTTCGTTCATTTTCTTACGTTTTCGTCTGTTTTCTTACGTTTTCGTCTGTTTTCGTCTGTTTTCTTACGTTTTCATACGTTTTTGTCCGTTTTGTTACGTTTTCGTCTGTTTTCTTATGTTTTCATCCGTTTTCTCACTTTTTCGTCCGTTTTCATCCGTTTTCTTACATTTTCGTCCGTTTTCATACGTTTTCGTCTGTTTTCTTACATTTTCATCCGTTTTCATACGTTTTTGTCTGTTTTCTTACGTTTTCGTTCGTTTTCGTCTGTTTTCTTACCTTTTCTTCTGTTTTCTTACGTTTTTGTCAGTTTTCTTACGTTTTCGTCCGTTTTTTTACGTTTTCGTTCGTTTTCATACGTTTTCGTCCGTTTTCATACGTTTTCGTCAATTTTCTTACATTTTCGCCTGTTTTCTTACATTTTGGTCCGTTTTCCTTTGTTTTCGTTCGTTTTCGTCCGTTTTCTTACGTTTTTGTCTGTTTTCAAACCTTTTCGTCTGTTTTCTTACGTTTTAGTCCGTTTTAATACTTTTTCGTCTGTTTTCTTAAGTTTTTGTCCGTTTTCTTACGTTTTCATCGGTTTTCATAGGGTTTTATACGCTTTCGTCTATTTTTTTACGTTTTCGTTCATTTTTAGACGCTTCCGTCTGTTTTCATACGTTCTCGTCCTTTTACATTCGTTTTTATACGTTTTCGTCTATTTTCAAACGCTTTTTTCCATTTTCATACGTTTTTATACGCATTTCATTCGTTTTTATACGTTTTTGTCCATTTTTTTTTTCAGTTTTTATACGTTTTCGTCTATTTTCATATGTTTTCATGCTTATTATTAAACTTTATTATATTACATGTCTAATATCAATTGTGATATTTTATTATAAAAAAGTTAATGTCTAATATCACTTGTGATATTTCATAAACAAACAAGTATGTTTTTTAACCTTTAATATCACCTAAGATATTTTATTGCTCTGTATGTTTTTATATATTATCACCTATGTGTTTTCTAATATTTTTATAATTTTTAGTTACAAGATAGTTTTTGTGCCTTTCATCGCAATTGACAAGCGCATATTTTTTTTAATTCAACCAATGTTATTTATCACTTGTGATATTATACTCTTAGTAGAAATAAAAGGGTTAAAGTCTCTTTAGGTGAATTCTTATTTTGTTCAAACAAATGCTAATTTAATACAACACTTGTTTGATTTTGAGAATATGTCAAGTCTCTGTTTTCATAGTTTGCTTCCTTTTTATTCATTTTGATATTTTTAAGTGACACTTATTTATCTCTTATAATATAACAGTGTAAGAAAAATGAAGAGTATTATACTCTTCATCATATATTTGTTATTAGTTATGATACTCAACTAAGAATGTGAAATATTAAATTCATACCAAATGTGATAAGAATTTAGTATTTTTCCAAGTATATATGAAAGAAATGATAATAAACATCACTTATTATATTACTATGATGATTCTGTTCATTTTTCTTATTTGTGTTTTTGAAAATATTTTGGAAGATTTTTGTGTTTTATGATAATATGAAATATTAGAAAAGGTGTTTAACTGAAAACAAAATATGGTATGAAACTTTTGTTAGACTTGTGGTGGATTTTTCTATTTAATTGATACATTGTGCATGTTTCGATAGGTTTTATAGCAGAATTTAAAAATATCTATGGTTGAATCAACAAACTAAAGAATTTATGGTTGAAGAAAACACACATCTTTATAAATAAACTGAAACACCTGTGATATCACACATGATATAACAGGTGATATCACCTCACTTGTGATATCACAAGTGATATAAACTATGATATCACACATGTTATCACCGGTAATATCACACATGATATCACAGGTGATATCAACGGTGTTATCACACATGATATCACGTGTGATATCACAAGTGAAGTGATATCACCTGTGACATGACATCACAAGTGTTTGAGCTTCCACAGTTTGTTTAAAAAAATGTGTGATATCTTCAACCATAGCTTATTTAGTTTGCTGATTTAACCATAGATATTTTCAAATCCCGTTATAAAACCTATCGAAACATGCACAATGTATCCACTAAAAAGAAAAATCCACCACAAGTCTAACAAAAGTATCATAACATCTCTTGTTTTCAATTAAACAACTTTTCTAATATTTCATAATATCATAAAACACAAAAATCTTCCTAAATATTTTTAGTCACACAACCATCACATTCTTAGTTAAGTATCACAACTGATAACACATACAAGATGAAGAATGTAATATTTTTCATCTTCCTTACAGTGTTATATCACAAGAGATAAATAAGTGTCACTTATAAATATCAAAATGAAAACGTCTCAAAACGGAAAAAAAAAAACGTATAAAATCGAATGCAAAACGTATAAAACGTCTAAAAACGGACAAAAACGTCTGAAAATGGATAAAAACGTATATAAACAGACAAAAACGTATAAAACGGATGAACACGTATGAAAACGGATGAAAACGTATATAAACGGATGAAAACATCTGAGAACAGACGAAAACGTCTAAAAATGGATGAAAACATAAAAAACGGATAAAAACGTATGAAAACATATAAAAACGGACGAAGATACATGAAAACGTAAAAATACAAACGAAAACGTCTAAAAACGGACGAAAATACATGAAAACCTAAAAAAAAGACTAAAACGTATGAAAATGGCCGAAAACGTAAGAAAACGGACGAAAACCTAAGAAAATAGACGAAAATGTATGAAAGCGTATAAACACGTCTGAAAATGTATGAAAAATGGACGAAAACGTATGAAAACGAACGAAAACATAAGAAAATGGACAAAAACGTATGAAAACAAACAAAAACATAAGAAAACAGACGAAAACGTATGAAAACGGATGTAGACGGGCGAAAACGTAAAAAGACAAACGAAAACGTATGAAAACAGACGAAAACGTATAAAAATGGATGAAAACGTCTAAAAATGGAAGAAAACGTAAAAACGGACAAAAACGTATGAAAACGGCCAAAAACGTCTAAAAACAGACGAAAGCATATAAAAACGTACAAAAACGTGTGAAAACGTCAGAAAACGGACGAAAACGAATGTAAACGGATGAAAACAGACGAAAACATCTGAAATCAGACGAAAACGTAAAAAGAAGGAAGAAAACATATAAAAACGAACGAAAACGTATGAATACAGATGAAAATGTATGAAAGCGAAAAAAAAACTTGAATAAAAAAAACGTGAATTTAAAATTAAAAAAAAAAAAAAAAAAAAAAAAAAAAAAAAAAAAAAAAAAAAAAAACATTAATTTAAAATAAAAACGGAAATTCCAAAAAAAAAATAAAAAAGTAAAAAAAAAATGTTGTCAAATAAGAAAGACAAAAAGACAAAGAAAAATGAGAAAAAAAAACATGGACTTAGATTTCCATATAAAATCTTAGGTTTATCTCCACCATTAGATCAAACTAAATGGATAGTGAGAATTTGTCCCTTGATAAGCACCAAAATAAGAGTAAGCATTTGAAAATTCCTCTCATAACTTAACGTATATTAAATGAATTCAAAACTATGATTTAAGATCATTTGAGGACAAAAGATTATTTACATACCAAGAGATCAATCTCCACCCTCCATTTTTATTTGATCTAATGGATGAGATTAATCTCAACAATTTAAAAAACCCACTTTCATCATTTTTTTTCCAAATATTAATATCTTTCAAACCGTTAATCTTTAAGTGAAAAAATATATATCATTGCGACGAGCATTTAATTATCTTTCTATAGATAGGCACTTTGATATACTTTCGACAAAAATATTTTTTTCGTATTTTTCACGTTTTTTTTTGTTTTTTCGTTTTTTTACGTTACTGAATTTTGAATTAAAAAATCATATATGATAAAACACTAATTTGAATATCACATGTGATATTAGTGTTAAATCATATATGATATGTAATATCACATGTGATATATGTAATATCACATCTGATATTAAATATCACATGTGATATTACATATCATATATGATTTAACACTAATATCACATGTGATATTCAATTTAGTGTTTTATCATATATGATTTTCTTCATACAAATTTCAGTAACGTAAAAAACGAAAAAAATAACGAAAAAACGTGAAAAAAACGATTTTTTTTTCTTTTTTCGAAAGTATATCAAAGTGCCCGTCTATAGAAAGATAATTAAACGCTCGTCGCGATGGTATAAATATTTTCACTTAACGATTAACGGTTTAAGAGATATTTAAATTATAAAAAATATGTGAAATAATAAAATGCTTTTAATCTCAGCTATTGATTTCTTTTTAGATGGATGGTGGAGATGAGTCCCTTAGTATGCGAGATAAGTTTGGTATGTAAAATAACTTTACTCCAAAACTAATAGCAAGTATCTTCTCATCTCATACAAAATTTATACGATTTAAGATCATTTGAGAACAAAAGATTATTTACATACCAAGGGATCAATCTCCACCCTCCATTTTTATTTGATCTAATGGATGAGATTAATCCCAACAATTTAAAAATCCCACTTACATCATTTTTTTTTCAAATATTAATATCTTTCAAACCGTTAATCATTAAGCGAAAGAAAATATATTATTGCGACGAGCATTTAATTATCTTTCTATAGATAGGCACTTTGATATATTTTCGACAAAATTTAATCATTTTTCATTTTTTACGTTACTGAAATTTGCATTAAAAAATCATATATGATAAAACACTAATTTGAATATCACATGTGATATTAGTGATATCACATGTGATATTAGTGTAATATCACATATGATATTACATATCATATATGATTTAACACTAATATCACATGTGATATTCAATTTAGTGTTTTATCATATATGATTTTTTTCATGCAAATTTCAGTAACGTAAAAAAACGAAAAAAACAACTAAAAACGTGAAAAAACGAAATTTTTTTATTTTTTCGAAAGTATATCAAAGTGCCCGTCTATAGAAAGATAATTAAATGCTTGTCGCGATGGTGTAAATATTTTCACTTAATGATTAACGGTTTAAGAGATATTTAAATTATAAAAAATGGGTGAAATAATAAAATGTTTTTAATCTCAGCCATTGATTTCTTTTTAGATGGATGGTGGAGATGAGTCCCTTAGTATGTGAGATAAGTTTGGTATGTAAAATAACTCTCCTCAAATTTATACTTTAATTGCAAACAATATCAGCACACGCATGTTTCGAGTAATCCAAAGCTATTAATAAAATTACAAACCCATTATTTATCCAAACAAATTAATTGTATATCATAACGAAAATTTATCAATAAAATATTAGTTCGACAAAAAAAGTTGAAGCGGAGAGGTTTTTTCAATTTAATTTCCCATATCTTTTATATAATAAAACAAAACCTCTAGTGGGAATTTTTCATTTCAAAAAAATCAATTTACCTTATTAAGTAATTATTGTATTATTATTATTTAAAATCGTTTTTAACAAAACGCATATTGAAAAAAGAGAAAATACACATACTTGATATTTAATACTACATTATAGTTTGGGATAATGACAAAAATACCCAATTTTTCAAACCTACTTCACAAAATACCCCATTTTATACTCAAAAACCCAAAATACCCAAAAAAATCCGCAACTTTTTTGAGAAAAATCGCAAATTTGCGAGTTTTTTGCGAAATTGGAAAAAATATCGAAAATTTTCGATATTTTTAAGAAAAATCGCAAGACTTGCGAAATTTCTTAAAAATATCGAAAATTTTCGATATTTTTAAGGAATATCGCAAATTTGCGATATTTTAAAGAAATATAAAAAATTTGCGATATTTCTTAAAAATTTCGCAAATTTGCGATATTTCTTAAAATTCCGCAAACTTATGGATAAAACTTGCGAGATTTTTTGTCAGTTTGCGAGATTTTGCTGATAAAACGTGTTTTATTGTTATTTTAGCTCTCTTCACTAAAAAAACTCAAATTCTCAATAAAAAACTCAAGTTTTCCATGAATTCCGTCAAAGAAACTGTCAAAATACGTGTATGTAAAAGAGGTACATGGGAAAGAGTGGATGGTGTGTTGGAGTATATGTCGTTAAATTGTGTAAAACGTACACTAATTTTACCATTGTTGTCATCATATTCATGTTTACTAGAAGCGGTATCCGAGAGGCTAGAAATCGATGCTAATAGTGGTTTTATGGTAACTTACAATTCGGATAATGATATTGTAGAGGTATGTGATGATTTGGAAGTCAATGAATTTATGGAATTTGTTGTTAAAAGTAGTAGAATTGTTACGCTGTGTATTGTTGAGTCTAGTGTAAATGGTAGGCAATTATCAACTATGGGAAGCAATCAACAAAGCAATTTTATTCATGCTAACTCGTCTGTAAATTTATATCAAACCGAATATCATGCCACACAAATTCACCAAACACAAATGCCTGGTAGTAGTTTTTATCAAAATTTTCATAGTTTTCAACATATGCATGGATTTCCTGGGAATCCTATGTATGTGCCTGGAATTCCTGTGTATCATACGCATGATCCTCAAAGTGATTCAGCTAATCGTAAAAAAAACAAGTTGTTGGTTCAACAAAAAAACAAAAATACTAACGAAAGGGATTTGCTAGATGATGATAAATTACGGCCTTTCGGAGAAAAGGTAATGGGTGGTGTTTTTGGGAAAGTGAAAAGATTGTCTGGCGAGGATGAGAGTAGTGAATCTGATGATGAGCGTAGTGAATCTGATGACGAGAGTAGAAAATCTGATGAGGAGAGTAAAAAATTTGATGATGAGAACAAGAAATGTAAGAAGGATAAATTTTGGAATATGCCTCCCCTACTCAAAACACCAGTCCCAGATATCAACTCGAAAAAAGGTATGTGTTCTGGAACATCTAGTCTTGTTCGTTTGCATGATACTTTTGATAATAAAGAACATATAAAAGTTGTTTCGGGTAGAAAAGCTCTTGAAGAAGGATTTCAAATTAGATACCCAAGATCAGACCCCCAAAGGGTATATGCAAAATGTATTGATGACACATGTGAATGGGTTTTTCGAGCCTATATACCTGTTAGATATTACTTTTCACATACACATCAAACCATAACACAAAGTAGCATATAGATGGAATTCTAGAGAGAGAAAGTTAGAGGTTTAGGGAACTTAGTGAGAGAAAGTGAAAGATATTATTATGAGCTCCAACTCTCTACCTTGGAAGGTAGAGAGTATTTATAGTCTTACATAAAGCGCCACACTTTGGGCTGTGGATCAGGCATACAGTGGGTAAAGACCCGTCCGTCCTCCACGGCGTTACTTAACTAAATTACTACTTAACTTAAAAGAACTACGACTACGAGCTTTCTAACGATTACATATACTTGAGGTGACCGACTCTTTAATACCGGGAATTTCTAATTCCTAACAATCTCCCCCTAAGGGAGGTCACCTCAATCATACACCAAAATTACATTGAATACAAATAGATATTACATTAACAATTGATCTTGCATTCTTGATGTAGTCCTTTGCTCATAAGCTCGTAGTCATTGTTTCTTCACATTGCATGTTTGGTTACTTCAAGTGGAGGTCTTTTACTGATCCACGTGATAATCATTTTGAGCCATCTTTTGAGATCATCAGCTATCAACAACCTCTGAGACATCCTTTGTGGTAATGTGATGTTGTGACTTTAGGACCGACATGCTCACATTCTGGATCATGATATCTTAACATCAGAGTAGCGGAAGCTTTAGTTGATTCATGATATTGGCAGCAGCGTAGCAGAAGCATGGAGTGAAAATATCAGAGTCATTGATGCACTAATCATGATTTCTTTTGAGATGAATGTGTTAAGTGAGCATGCGGCTGTGGATTGACCGCTTCATTCTGATCAGCTGCAAACGTCGGGCGTACCTGCATACAACAGTTAGCAACAAATCGCACGAAAGTGTCTTTGATCACTTTCGTTGAATTGAGGTACACGGCCCACGGTTCCCCGTTGATCAGTACAAGTACTGCCTGTGATCAGGAAGGATTCCTAAGAATCTCCTTGACAGGGTTTCGCAGCTGTTCTAGCTGTTCTCAAACCGGAGCGTCTCAAAGAAGACAACACGGAGTGAGTGAACCAGCGAATTTTAAGTCCACTGATTGATGAAAAGAGATTTGAAAAACAATCGTGTATTGCTCAATAGAAATTGTTTTTGCAATACAACGAAGGTTTTATTGAAAATCAATTATCAATCATAAAAACACCTTTTGGTTTGAAAAATTGGTACACGGTCGATGTGCTAAAGAAAAGTGTTTTTAAGCACAATGACCGGTTTTTCAAAGGTATCCGTCAATCCATAACCTGAACCAGGATTGATTCAAGAGATTGAATCGCCCCATTGTTTCTGTTCAGTTGTCACATGGTTGATCTATATAATAGATCTCACATGCCACCTACCAGGAGCTTGTATGATGTTGGCTCCAGAAGGCTTTCCATCTTCATTGTGAATATGGTAAACACATCACTCAGATGTTCTGGCAATACCACAAGGATAATGCGTAGGACTCAAGATATAATCTCTCTTTCCACATTGTGTGAAACAGAGAGTCTTCATTGAAAGTGTCCTAATGAGATTTATTGATGATCTCGTGGCTCTAGACTCAATTTGTGCATATTTGGATCCTATGACGGAGACTAGGGAGAGGGTCTCCTTCTTCAATATCAACCATCTCTAAGAGAAAGTCGATAGATAATGTCGGTTCCCTGTGAGAATGAAACAAGCCCTTTTAAGAGGAACTTGAGTGGTTTGGAAAGTTGAAGTGCAGTGCGTCACTGGGTCCATGACGTCTTGTCTTCAATACCGATGTTACCATCAGTAGCATATGAATTGAACCCGGTTACTGCCCTAAGGTTGAATAAATGGAGGGCTATTTGTTTTCACCCTTTTCTCATTCAATTCTTTTTAATTCTTCAACCCCTTCAGTGCTTACCGAGACTTCATAGCTAGAACCTTGTTGGGTTTATTCCAGTACTAGCTCAGTCTTAGTCCGCACTCTTCCCATATCTCATTTTTCTCCTTTTATCATCATACCTAAGGACTTCTACACTAACTAGTGGATTTTCCCTGGGTAGATCCCTCCGGTTCTGGCGGATCATGGGAACCAATACCTAACCTTATCATCCTTATATCACCGTACATAAAGTAAAGTTGGTTGGTCAATTTGGTATTGTTCGTCTGCCATTGGATCCAATTGAAAACCATTTGAAAATCAATTCAGATACTTGTGATATATTATCAAAGCATTTTGTACCTAAATTGTTTTTGATATTTTTAGAACGAGAACTCCCCCTCAACATGTGCATCAAGTATTTGAAAATGTTTTTGCACACGGAGACAAGAGAAAGAATTAACTTCTTTTGATTACCATTTTCTAAAAGATATCAACATCACTTCCCTCAACAGATCAAGTGGGTATAGCATTTCCGGGAAGGATGAGGTTTCCATGAATTTGCTCCCCCTCAATATGTGCCTCGAGGTTTGAAAAGAGTTTTGCACATACTAGAGGGAACCTGCACATTGGGATGAATGATCACGTTTCAAATCAAAGGTTTAAGATAGATGCTCCCCCTCAACATGTGCATGAAAATTTGAAATCGTTTGTCACATGTGGGAAGGACAGCATGTACATTCTTATAACACCATTTACCGAATTATCAGTTTAAATCCAATTTAAATCACACATTCTCCCCCGATCACAATTATCAAAGCATTTGAGATTTTTGATCTCGTATAGATTTAAATTGATTTTGAAAGCTTTTAAGGAGAATTGTGACATGATTGTGAAAGCTTTTGAACTGATAAGGATCGGATTTGTAAAGGCTTTAAACTCCATTTATAAAACATGCATGTATATCTTTTGAAAACAATTTAATGCCAAATAACTTTTTAATTTAATTGAAATCATTCTCCCCCTCAATCAATGACGTAGGTTGTTGATTGAGAGATAGAGATTTTGACAAATAAGTCCTGATGATTATCAAAAATAGAGATTGAGTTATTTTTCAAAGCATTTAGTTTTCAGCAGATAGGAGTTTATAGAATCAGAGCATAGGATTTGAAAACATGGCTCTGTTCTTTCTTTAAAACCGGGTTATTGCCTGAAAATTACAATAAACCATTTCTCTTTCTCCCAAAAATATATATATATATATATATATATTTTTTTTTAAGAATTCGAACAACATCTAAAGTCCCGTGTCATTCTTTGAATGACAGCACAAAGACCGTAGATATTATCGAACCGGAAGAAACAAGACAAAAATGACAATATTTTTTGAAGAATTTTCGAATTTTTCAAATTTTTTATGGATTTTGAAAGTTTTATATTTTTCTATTTGATTTTTGAAGGTTTTATAATTTTGTATTTTGTTTTTCAAATATATATGTACAAGAGATAGATGAAGAAAGACCTTTACTCCTCGTCTTCCTCCTGAAGACGTTTGAGAGTTTCTGGTTGAAGGCTTTTCAAACCAAGTCGTGGAAGAATAAACTCAAAGGTGCTGAACCAAACTTTTCGGAAGTTGGTCTTTGAGAGTTTGCAGAAGTCCTCCTTCTGCTCCTCATTTCCAGAAAGAAGTAGATAGAGAACATGTATATATAAACTTTTTGTTTTATGTTTTAATATTTTGGAAGTTTTTAGTTTATCTTTTTATATTTTGAAAGTTTTAGGTATTTTTTAAACTTTTTAAGCTTTTAAGAAGTTTTTTATAACAGTAAAAACAGAACAAAGAAGGCCAAGCTATTATAGATGCCAGAAACACGACAGTAAGTTTCTTACTGTGCCCTGAAATCTACAACAAGCTTAAGAATTTTTTTTTATATATATATATATATATATATAAAAACCCTCTTTCTCTTTACCAAAT
>BPTQ01000006.1:83669427-83708316 GCA_019973895.1 Chrysanthemum seticuspe | reverse complement strand
GTCGAAAGAACCTTTTATATTTCTTTGTTAAATTAGGTTTTTTTAGTCTATTATGAGGATTTTACTTGGGTACATCGCGTCTAAGATTGAAAATTACTAATCTATTAGTAAACCTTATTCAACTATATGATGATATTAATGATTTGTGAAAATCAGAGCTAATATATGTGCTTGATGATTAGTAACATATTTTTTTTTTTTTTTGGTTATTATTATTTTGTGTATACATTCTTTCTTGATTAATTTTCGGATGGGTTTTATAGGTAAATTATGTGTTAAAAATTATTTGAACAGGAGTTTTATTCGATTGTTGACAAAAAGCTAGAAGTGATTTACATCATGTTAGAATTACGTGATCAAAAGGCTTACTATTCCAACTTATATGTAAATGAGAGCATCAATTATTTTTTTTATTAGTAGTGGTGTAGCTTGTTTATTGATTACTTTTGTGTATAAAGTGTCTTTCATGACTAAAATTATGATGAGTTAAGTGCAGTGGTAGATTGTTTGTTACATTTTCTTTGAAGGGGATACTTTTATGCAGTCGCTGTGATACGCTATAAGTGGAAATGTTTTACATGAATCAGAATGACCTGATCAAAAGGCTTACAATTCCTATCTATTTTTCTTGAACATCGTTCAGAATTCCGATCAGTCTAAATTAGTTGATATGAAAATCAGAGCTTAAAATTTTCTATGAAGATTAGTACCTTAACTTGTTTATTGATTTATTTATGATGAATTGAATGATCAATTGTGCGTTAGACGAACAACATACTATTATTCAATTTTTAGTAAGAGGCCACAAGTGGAAATGTTTTATGTCACTTACAATTCTAATCTATTTTTTCCTTGAACGACGCTTACAATACCGATCGGTCTAATGAATACAAACCTTACATGAAAATCTATACTTGATGTTTAGCATTGTAACTGGTTTATTTATTAATTATTTATAAAAAAGGCTCTTCTTTCTTGATTAGTTTTATGTAAAACTAATTTATTCGAACGCCATTTCCAATTCCAATTGGTCCAACTGATACTAAACGTTTATGAAAATCAGAGCTATAAACTTATTCATGATGATCTGTAGGTTGACTTGTTATTGATACCGGGGGGAAAAAATTGATTTTTAATCAATTTTGTGTATGAGCGCTTCTTTCTTGATTAGTTTTATGACGAGCTTAATGGTGGATCAAGTGTTAGATTGTTTTTTGAATGGCGGACTTCCATTCACTTTGTGTTTTTGTTAGAGGGAAGCTAAAAGTTGAAATGTTTTATGGCCGGGGTTACAATTATGATCTATTTAGTTAAACGACGCTTAAAATTCCAATCGGCCTAACTAATAAATAACGTTTATGAAAACTAGAGCTTTTAATTTATTCATAATGATTAGTTCTGCAGCTAGTTTTTAATTTAGTGTGTAAGGATTTTCTTTCTTGATTAAGTTTATAATTTAGTGTGTTAGGCATACTCGTAAAACTTTCTGTTATTCCGATCGTGTGTAAGATTGGTTTTGAAACGGCAAAATTTCGTTCAATTGTTAGTGAGATGTCAGAAGTGGAATTGTTTTACATCAAGCTTAAAGGGGCTAACAATTCCAGTATGCCGAAATAACAGAAAGTTTTACGAGTATGCCTAACTAACTAAGCTTAAGCTTTTTTGGGCCGAGGGTTATAATGCATTGATAGTATTTTTACGGTATATCTGGATTTTCATAAGTATGGCATAGTCCTGAACATCACTATCAATTAATTTATTCGTCTTTTCATTTTAATCATGAGCACATGACTTGATGAAAATTGGCGAAATGGAAAGTCCTTTGAACCAGTACTGTAATACAATGCTCAACTATACCTTGATTAGATATCACAGAAGCAAATAGGTGACCCTCCCTTTCATCTGCTATTCACTTATTGGGGATATACCAGATGAACAACTACACATTTGGCAAGATTAGATCTAGTAGGAAGCCTCTCATGGCGTGTTCTTGTAGCAGCTTGTTTAGCTTAGTTACTAGGGATTCGAACATTTACACATTCTTCAAGAGTTAATTTTTCATTTTATATATAGATCACCAATTGAGTGACTTAACACTGGATCTTCACGTGACATGTCTTTCCCATCCATGTTTCTCAGTCAATAGATATGTGTTTTGCATTTGTTTTATTAACTCGTCAAGGTCACTTAGCTATCTACACCCTGTCTTGGATGTCTCCGCCACGCCATTAATCACTCTTAGCACTTCGTTAGATAAAAAATCCACCTTTGATTTAGTTTGAATTTCGCTCTATCTCTAAAACAGATGTCCCTACCCAATGATCGCGCCGAAATATATTCCATTCCCATCACCGACGTTTCATAAATCAAAAACAAGTTTGACATGATATAAAAACAAGTTTGACATGATATATTATTGTAGAAAGCCCGTTCAACCTTTGAAATGTTTCATAAAACTTCAGATTTGGAAATATAAGATGCGAATGTGGAGACAAATCATCTGTCTCATGTGTGCTAGATTTATAAAGATTTCCATGTTTATCATGACACTTGGTTGAGTGCATTAATCTTAGGAATTCTATGATAGGATTGTATTATTATTAACTGGAGTTCTGATTAGTTTTGCTCTGTCAATCGTGTACACAAACACTCACAACCTGTTTATCTTTGTGATTACTTCTTTGTGATTTCCTATAACTTATTAACCTCATATTTATGCTGCAGTTAACTATGGAATTCCAGAAGAAAACAATTGAGCCTGCCATACCTCGAAAACGGCCATTTGATGATGCTAATGATCGTGAGCTCAATACTTTCAGAAAATCTATAACAACGGTATCTAAATACTCCCCTCCTAAATTAGGGACCGGAGCGCAATTCGTTCGGAATTTCCCTTTTAGTTGTGGAATCCCACAAGATTCTATTGAAAACCAAGAGAATTTGAAGCCGCTGAAGAGCTTAAATGATGGCTTGTCGGTGGACTTCAAGTATTTTTTGGATAACAAAGTCAAAAGCTTTAAACCCCGAGAATGCGGTAGAAATACCCCTTTTGGCTCAAGACCAGAGGGTAAAGTTAAATTTTGGGATCCCACCTGTTTGAAGAAGGGTGCTCATGCTCGGAAACCAAAACTCACTACGAATACTGTAACGCAAAGGATTCCTTTGAAAAAGTTGGACAATATAGAATCTAATCATGGGAAGATGACTTCCCGTGGCAAGGACAAAGTGGTGGGCTTTCAGCCTATGGAAACTTTATTATCTTCAGAGTTAACAACAGCATTTCAGAAGAAAACAGCTGAGCTTGCTCTAACTCGAAAAGAACCAATTAATAAGGCTAATGAATGCAAGTTTGAAGCATTCAGAAAACCTACCAGAATGGTGTCTACAAATCCCATCCCTGAGATCAAGACTGGAGTACAAGCTGTTCGGGATTTCCCTCCTGGTTGTGGAATCCCACAAGCTTCTTTCAGAAGCAATGCACATTTGAAGCCGTCTACGAGCTCAAACAACGACTTGTTGGTGGACGACTTAAAGTATTTTGTGGATAATAAAATCAAAAGCTTTAACCCTCCCGAATCTAGGAGAAATAACCCTAATAACTCAAGACATACAGGTAAAGTCAAATTTTTGGATCCTTCGTGTTTAAAGAAGTATGCTCGAAAACCAAATGTCACTAAAACTTCTGTAACGCGAAGGATTCCTTTAATTAAATTAGATAATATAGACTTGAATCTTTGGAAGGCGAGTTCCCAGGAAAAGGGCAAGGACAACGTGGTGGGTTATCATCCTTTTGAAAATAATCAACTCAAAAGGATTAAACCTATTGATATGGGAAGCAGAAACAACCCTTCTTTTGGTTCAAGGTCAGCTCATAAAGTTATGTTTTGTGATCCCACTTGTTCAATGGAGGGTGATGCCCAAAAAGTTAGCGACACCACTACCGTTGTGTCACAGAAGGAATCACTTAGACGGGTAAAGATCAAACAGATGATAACCTTGTTTGATGTGGTATATGAAGAATTATTACATGAAAACAGATTGAAAGAGAAGGGGGAAAGGATTGCAAATTGGAGGGTTCCAACGGAGGTCGCAAATATTGTTAAACAAAAACTGAAATTAATGGAGCCCGAAAAATTGTTGGGCTCTATATATGGGATTCAAGTGGGTGATACGTTCAGATATAGGTCACAACTTCAAATGGTTGGACTTCATTGCCAACCCCAAAAGGGTATAGATTACACCAAGATTAACGGAAAGAACTTGGCTATAAGTATAGTTGACTCTCATCGTTACTCAAATGAAAGCGGATCTTGTGATATGATGATTTATTGTGGTCAAGGTGGGCTTGGATTTTTAGGGAATAAGTTGCCTCCTGAAGATCAAAAACTTGCAAGAGGTAACCGTGCATTAAAGAACAGTTTGGATGAGAAAAACCCTGTCCGTGTGATCCGGAAAGTTGAAGGGGATGGGAAGAATGATGTGTTTGTCTATTATGGATTATACACAGTGAATAATTATACACAAGAAAGAAGTGCAGAAGGCAAGATGGTATTCAAGTTTCAGTTACAAAGGATACCTGGGCAGCCTCAACTTCACACTATTGTCAATGCTTGCAGGTGATGTCGTATATACCACCATCCTAGCACCTTAATCTCATATGCATATGGATTTAAAATTGAACAACCCTTCGTTGTGATCAACTGCAGTTGGTGCTGTAAAACACTTTGCAAATGTATTTCTATTTGAACTTAAGCACCCGGCCCTCCCTCCCTTCCTGCTGTTTGTTGAGCTACAATTTCGTATGTTTACTTTTCATATGTTAGTCATCCAAGAGTCCATAATTGAAATGTTTTCCCTCATAATGTAATTGAGTTTGAATAACCTTATATATGTTTAAGATATGTACAGGTTCTATATGTGTTGATCTTTCTTGAAGTAATTTAGTCGTCATTTAATCAGTGTCTCGTTTAGCGATAGTTTTGACTTGTACATTGATCTCGATCTTGACCTTTTGCTTCTATTCATATTTTTTCGATGTGGTAAACAACTACAAATTAATTTTTTATATAACTCCAGTCTTTATGTGCAACATGGTAGAGTGCTTCAAGGAAAACCTGCTTTCACTTATGTAAACAGTTTCCTACTTACAGTGAAAACCATTCCGAGAGGTAAACTTTTGTCATATATCCTAGCTTTCCAGAAAAGAATTGATTTTGTTAAATCTAATTGCTGGCAAGGTTCTAGGAGACTCCAGTCAGGAGCCCGAAAGAAGAGAAAAAAAAAAAAAAAAAAAAAAAAAAAAACAGAATTTTTGGACAAAACAACCCAAAAGACACCAAGAAACTAAAATAAAATAATCTGCCTAGGATTGGATGACCACTCTCACTACGATAGCGGAAATTACATGAAGCTACTCTTGATCCATAACTCATAAGTAAGAGAAAGCCCTAGTTGGCTTAAAAAAATATTTCCAAAGAACTACTAGATGCATGGACCAAATGGCCAAAGAAAACACAGGCTCAAGTATGAGAGGTAATTCGATACAGACTGAACGATTCAGGATACCAAGGTAAACCTGTGATGAGACAATTAAAAGAGATACTGAAACCTCATATTGTCATCCATCATTAGTTTGCTAGGTTATTCTAACTTATTAACAAATTACAGTAATCCAAAAATGAGCAAAAACAATAGTTTGCTAGGTTTCACAATTCTTGTAAAAATCTAATTCTTTCTTGTTATTTCAACATTGCAGATAATAATTTGGCAAAGAAGGTAATATTAATTACAAAGCAAATCCTGCCAGAAGCTAGCAGTACAACAACATCCAGAACAAGACAACAGTAATAACGAAAGCATGAAAGTAAATCACATGAAAAATAGACTTATAAGTTTCTTATAATTCTAACTATTGCACGTCTCAGAAAAGACCATCAAGCTTCAAGTATATAAATTCACATATCACCGAACTACAAACTATAATAATTGTAATAAAGACATTCCAAACCTTAACATTGGGCTCCATAATTGTTTCGATGATTTCTATTTTTGTAACATACAAAAGTTCTTATATAGAAAGCGCAAATAGATACTAGAATTGCAAACTCATTCCTCTTTTAAGTTAAGTAAATAAAGTGCGAGGGAATCTGATAAACGGACTGCAACATTCATCTCTCGAGATACATTTTTTTTTTTTGAACGACATTTAATTAAAAAAATTCCCTAGCAAGGAGCTATGGGCTTAACAAAGCATTACAAGGATTACAATACCACTCCATCCAATTAATCAAGGCTTTCCTACATCTAATTGCAATCCATGTATAAGTGAATAGCTTGATGTCAATGAGAATGAGACTTTGGTTTGGACGTTTTAAGTTAAACGTGAACTCATTGCGAAAGCGCCAAAGGATCCATAGAGTTGACTGGACAACGGCATCAAAAGGATAACATTATGTATCTCTCGAGATACATAATATAATTCTATGACGTTGCAGTGAAGATACATAATATAATTCTTATAAAACTTGTTGCTTTGTCCGTATCTAAAAGAAACTATTACTTTGTGATTTTTAGATTTAGAAATGAAATGTGCATCAGAGACCAATCAGTATCTGCATTCAGCTTATTTGCAAAGCATGGGATTCTGACCCAAGGTCACCTTATCAGATCGATGTAGAATATGCATTTCCTACTCCTGCTTCAATTCATTTTGAAACTATCGTTGTTTTGCTGTTCTTAATAGGATCTCAATGTGAGCATGTAATCTCGATTCATTGCTCCATTTCGAAGACACAGAAACATAAAGGACCAAAGTTGCTCGTTGTAAACTTAATAACCAAATAGCGGTTATGTTAGTTAGTTAGTTATTTCTGGTAGTTAGTTATGGCGTTTGAAAACCGAACCATTGTGTCGTTTGGCTTATGTCCATTCGATGCCTATATATACATGACAATATGTATCATGTAAACTAGTTTTTTACGATTAATAAGTTATCTAGTTTGACTTTGCAATTTCATATATCGACTCTACTCATATTTGGGACCAACATTTGGCATCAAGAGCCTCACGCTCGCTACAACAAAACATCAATTCATTTCCAGAAACTTCATTTTAGCGAGACCAAAAGAAACCAAAGACGAAACAACACGCTGAAACTCTTGTTTCAGAAGAAAAGAACGCGACATATATATCAGATATACGTTGCCTGGATAACTTTAGACGCAAGGAAAGTAGTGCACGACCGTACTTGTGTAGAAATTGCATTCGACAAGGCACCAAACGAAGTGGTGACTTGAAGGTTTGTGTTGGCTTGATCCTGAACGCGACAAGAACAAAACAAAGAAAACTTTGTTACAAAACTTGTTGGCATTCAAAATCATACAGCGAAACCAAGGCCTCTTTGTCACGGACAAAGGTGGAGAAGAAGACGTACGTTGGACAAAAAAGGGACGTTGCTTAGATTGAAGAGAAGGGTATACCGAATAAGAAAACAATCGAAGATTGTTTTGGAATAACGCTCGCAATACAAAAGGACAACAACATGAGCACTTTGATCACTTGCTCGCAAGGATACCGTGGGTATTTCTGTAGGTTGTTGTAGATACGGTGCGGAACAAAGAAGAAGTGGTATTGTGGAACGCGGACAAGCAACGAGGGCAACAAGGACATAAGCATACGCTTTCACTTGTTGACATACTACCGTCGAGTAGTAGAACAAAGACAAGCAATTCGCTTGGTCTTTTTTTTGAAAGAAAATTACCGAGAGTAACTTTGAAACACTTTTGTGTTTATCCGAGACTTGAAGACAAAGAATAACGAGAACTTTGAAAGTTTACCAAGAACTTTTAGAAGTTTTGGCAAGATTAGCCGAGACAAAGAAATTAGAAGCATAATTTGTTTTGCAAGTCGACACAAAAGGAAGGACAACGTGGTACGTGGAGTGGTATATTTTGAAGAAAGCAAGTCGACAACATCAATAAGGGTGTACCGATTGTTTTGGAAACAAGAACGAGGGAAAAGGAAAACATAGTTGGTATATTCTAGTACCGACAAGAAGGGAATACGCGTGTGACAAACACACAAGGTCACAAAATCTCAAACTTTTGGATTTCCTTTCATATTTACAGTATAGATACTTAGTTTATACTATTAGAAATCCATAGTTCCATATTAGGATTCCCGGATAACTATTTCTGTTCCCGTAGTATTAAGTGATACCACTAGTTAGAAATTCCCATACGAATTAGAAAGTGAAGATCATAAGCACTATCAAAATGCCCGGTGATGATGCGAGTGGCAGTAACACTGCACCAAAACCCGTAACCCCTATGACACAGTATCAATGCCCTAAACTCAAAACCACAAACTACACAGTTTGGACTATACAAATTAAGGTGATACTAGAAGCACAAGGATTATGGGAAGCAATAGAACCTAAGGAAAACACGCAAATAGATGATAAGAAGGATAAGGCAACAACCGCCTTCTTATATCAAGCATTGATCGAAGATGTGATCTTACAAGTAGCAAGTTGCAAAACAGCAAAGGAATTATGGGATTCATTGAAAAAGAGACACGTTGGAGAAGAAAAAGTGCAACAAGCACGGTTACAATCACTGATGATTGGATTTCAGACCCTTCAGATGAAGGAGGATGAAACGGTGGATGCATTTACAGCCAAATTAAACGGCTACACCACGAAGGCTAAAGAATTAGAAAAAGCGTTGGATGAATCACTTTTAGTACGAAAACTATTAGATTCCACACCAGATAGGTTCATTCAAATAGTAGCATCCATAGAACAGACGAATGATCCCGATGACATTACGTTAGATGAGATCGCTGGAAAACTTAAGGCATTCGAGGAGAGAATAAAACTCCGAAAGGGAGGACAAGTAGAAAGCCAAGATAACCTATTATTCGCACAAGGCGAACACTCTAGAAATAAGAAACGATTTACCAAATATAGAGGTAGATCAAACTATTCACGAGGAAATTGGCAAAATAAGGGAAATAGAAACAACTCGAATGGAGGAAACTCATCCCACATAGATAAATCAAATAATGGAAAACGAGGATGGGATAAGAGTAAAATTACATGGTATAACTGTGGAAAACTAGGACATGTAAAGAATGAATGTAGAAAACCATCAACAACTCAGGAACAATCAAACCTTATCTTAGAAGACGATGAACCATCATTACTAATGGCTACACATGAAACTGAAGAAATCTTGTTAAATGAAGAACAAGTACACCCCACGAAAATATGCTACAACAGATGCTAGCATATGGTATTTAGATAATGGTGCAAGTAACCATATGTCGGGCATCAAAGGCCATTTTAAGGAAATTGACGAAAACATCACTGGACTTGTTCGTTTTGGAGATGGATCGTATGTAGAGATAAAGGGTATAGGTTCAATATTATTAGGATGTAGAAACCTACAACAGAAGATGATTTCGGATGTTTACTACATTCCAAACCTCAAGAGCAACATACTTAGTCTAGGACAACTTACAGAAATAGGTTGCAAGATCATCATGGATGGAAATTTACTGACTTTGTATGATAAGAACAAGAAGTTGTTGATGAAAGTAGAACGATCTAAGAATCGACTTTACAGTATTAGATTACATATAGTAGCACCTATATGTCTTTTAGCAAACGTAGATGACCAAGCATGGTTATGGCATGCTAGATTAGGTCACCTGAACTTTGACGCAATAGACAAAATGAAAAGGAAAGGTCTAGTAGATGGAATACCGAGAATAAAACATGCAGGACAAATCTGTGATGCATGTTTATTAGGAAAACACATCAGAACACCATTTCCAAACCAAGCTAAATTTAGATCAAAGAACCCGTTGGACTTAGTATATGGAGATCTTTGTGGTCCCATAAGTCCAGCAACACACTCCGGAAAGAAGCTCATCTTCTTATTAGTAGATGACTGCACACGTTTCATGTGGGCTTACTTTCTAAACTCGAAAGATCAAGCATTTAACACATTCAAGGAATTTAGATAGCAAATTGAATCAAAGTTGAAGTTGAAAATAAAGATGCTAAGAACTGATAGAGGAGGTGAATTTACATCACATGAATTCACCAAATACTGTAAGGAAAGTGGAATAGAGAGACAATTAACAGCACCATACTCACCACAGCAGAATGGTGTAGTAGAGAGGAGAAATAGAACAGTGTTATCAACGACTAGGAGTATGATGAAAGCAATGAAGTTACTCTTAAATTTTTGGGCGGAAGCAGTCAGGCACGCCATTTACATACAACGAAAGCCCTGGAAGATAAAACACCATATGAAGCCCTCTACAACAGAAAACCAAACCTAGAATACCTAAGAATATTCGGATGCACAGCTTATGCTAAGGTAACGATACCTCACTTGAAGAAGCTAGATGATAGAAGCATTCCAATGATTTACTTAAGAGTTGAAGAAGGATCAAAAGCATGTAGGCTATATGATCTAGTAGGAAAAAAGAAACATGTTAGTAGGGATGTAAAGTTCATGGAAACAAAACCGTGGGATTGGAATAATAATAAAGAGGATGCAAGTACTGAGGATACGTTTTGGACTAGCTTTGTAATAGATGGAGTTGACTATGATAATCCTACACCAGTCAACATAGAAAACACTGATAACACGTATCAAGAACAAGAACCTATACCAGACCCACCCTCACCAATCCCACCACCATCATACACTTACAACCCTAACTCAGAAGATGAAGAAGGAGCTACTATAAGTTCATTCAAAAGCTCAGATCCTAGATTTGATCATAGACCTATACAAGGTTTAAAGAATATTACGGAAATCTACCAAACTGCACGTGAAGTAGAAGCACCAAGCTTATTCTTCACAGAAGAAGAACCCCGTAATTACAAGGAAGCATCAAAAGAGGAGAAGTGGATTGAGGCCATGGAAATTGAATTAGATTCAATCAACAAAAATAACACATGGACCCTTACCACATTGCCCGAAAATCAGAAGGCAATAGGACTCAAATGGGTTTATAAAACCAAGAGAGATGCACAAGGAAGGATCATAAAGTATAAAGCAAGATTAGTAGCAAAAGGTTATGTACAAGAACAGGGAATAGACTTCGATGAGGTGTTTGCACCAGTTGCTAGGATAGAGACAGTTCGATTGATATTAGCACTAGCAGCATATCATGGATGGCAAGTACACCACTTAGATGTAAAATCAGCATTTTTACATGGGGAATTGAAGGAAGAAGTCTATGTTACACAACCTGAAGGTTTCATTCAACAAGGAAACCTAGGAAAAGTCTACAAGCTAACTAAAGCTTTGTATGGCTTAAGACAAGCACCTAGAGCTTGGAACGTGAAGCTTGACCAAACATTAAAGTCATTAGAATTTAAGAAATGTAATCTCGAACAAGCAGTCTATACAAAGAGAAGCAAGACTTCTACACTTATCGTTAGAGTATATGTAGATGATTTGATAATCACGGGCACTCCAAAGAAGGAAGTAGACTTGTTCAAATCCCATATGGAAGATAAATTTGAAATGAGCGAATTAGGGTTGCTAGCATATTACCTTGGGATAGAAGTTACACAGACAGGAGGAGAGATTACGATCAAGCAAACTGGATACATTAACAAGATCTTAAAAGAGACAAGCATGACAAACAGTAATGACACGAAGACACCGATGGATCCCGACACTAAGTTGGTCAAGGCGGAATATGGAAACCCAGTTGACGCAACTTATTACTGAAGCTTAATTGGAAGTCTCAGATACTTACTGCATACAAGACCAGATCTTAGTTACTCAGTCAGACTACTCAGCAGATTTATGCAAGACCCAAAGGATCATCACCTCAAGGCAGTGAAACAAGTAATCCGATACATCAAAGGAATGAAAGACCATGGAGTAATATAAAAGAAAGAAGGAAGCTGCAAGATTACAGGATACAGCGACAGTAGTTATGGAATCAATACAGATCAAGGAAAAGGAACTACTGGAATATTATTTTACTTTGGAGAGTCACCTATTACCTGGTGTACTCAGAAGCAACCGACAGTAGCGCTCTCATCATGTGAATCAGAATTCATGGCGGCTACTGCAGCAGCATGTCAAGCCTTATGGCTAAAGCGATTACTCAGTGAATTAACTGGATTAGAAGAAAAGAAGATAACGCTTAGAGTTGACAACGTATCAGCTATAGCACTTGTAAAGAACCCAGTTTTTCATGAAAGGAGCAAGCACATAGACATTTGCTATCATTTCATTCGGGAATGTGTATAGAATGGTCATATCAATGTGGAACACGTAAGTGGAGAACTTCAAAGAGCAGATATTTTAACAAAAGCCTTACTAAGACTCAAGTTTGTGACTATGCGACAAATGCTCGGAGTTCAAGACTTAGGACGAAGCAACGATCAAGATTAAGGAGGAGAACGTGAGCATGTAATCTCGATTCATTGCTCCATTTCGAAGACACAGAAACATAAAGGACCAAAGTTGCTCGTTGTAAACTTAATAACCAAATAGCGGTTATGTTAGTTAGTTAGTTATTTCTGGTAGTTAGTTATGGCAATTGAAAACCGAACCATTGTGTCGTTTGGCTTATGTTAGTTAGTTAGTTATTTCCTATATATACATGACAATATGTATCATGTAAACTAGTTTTTTACGATTAATAAGTTATCTAGTTTTACTTTGCAATTTCATATATCGACTCTACTCATATTTGGAACCAACACACAATCTTTCCTCAAAAGTTTTTAATTTTTTTTGGCCCATTGCAGTCTTTTAAATCCATCTTAAATGTCCAACTTCTTTTTCCCATTCAATGATACGTGAGTTACAAACTTACCTTGTCAAGAAAATGACTCAATTAATCGTCTGACAGTGTGTATATATATGTCAACTATGAAATTACCTCAGTTTAATCTCAATACCGTCTTTCATTCAAAAAAAAAAACTTTTTAATACAATATTGAATTTAGATTTTAAGGTTTTAAACATTACATCAGCCATGGGCTTTAAGCTGATGGTATATATCGGAGATGCACGGTGATTGTTGATTTTTCAGCATCACCATTTACCAACTTTTCATTTGTTTCTTTCCCTAGCGCCTCTCTGGCGCGCATTCAAGACTCTACTATGATGTTCTATTTCGCTCCTCAATTAACCTGGTCCACAGTTCACCCATTCTTCATATCTACACATATTATAATTAACTGTCACACACACTAGTAAATTTGCTTTGTGTATTATAAGTGAATCACATTAGGTTCATAATTATATCATCCCAGAATGATGAATTTGAAGAATTACGATTGACTTTGTTGATTAATTATCAAGTATGATACGAAAGGTGTTCAATGAAATGCCTACAATATACTTGATGATGTTAGGTATCATTGCTAGCTAAAATGATTATGAATCTTTACCATTTCAAGACCTTAACCAATAAGTGAATAATGTTTTCATAGATTCATGCCTTAAAATCTTGTTCAAATAACTCATTTACGACGCATTTCCTCCCATATTTATTACATTGCCTTCCAGCTTACACTTATATTTACTCATACGCCAAACCCGAGGCGAGGCTAACACGTTTCTTTCATCTGTACTAGGTGCTCAAAGAAAGCTGCTAACAAAGTCCGAAGGAATCTATGCATGCGTAACCCAAGGAGTAATTATTTACCTTTACAAATTGGCACCATCCGTAGGACCCTTAATGACGGGTCTTACCTCATATTCCATGTTACAAACTCCCCTAAACCACACGAGTACGATCCACCAATCCGGAAGACATGAAGAAAACACTCAAAACATCTCCGAAGGACAAAACCTCTTTTCCACCATTCGGTCTCTGATTAAAGAACACAATGATAAAAACAGGGACTCGCCGATCCCCCTGCGTTTAGACTTTAGTGGGTTTAACATCTTAACAGCAAACAATTTAATAATGTTACAGTTTTTTTTAATAATGTTACAGTTGGATGTAGACATTTTCAACTTACTTTATATTCACACATGGATCAAAACCATTCATTTAATTGATTGTAGGCATTTCCCCCCCCTAAACTCTTTCTTCTCATATGGCTCCAACAAACAAACCCAAAATAAAATAATCCATTCTCTTAAAGCCAAAACACAATAAAAAAAAAACAAAGTTTCACCACCTACTGTTGCACCACCACCACAGCCTCGCCTATATCATCCCGACAGTGTTAGCCGCCATAGACGTTGATGGTGACGGGAGTAATTTTGTTTGCTGATTGAATTGTTATTTTTGTTTTTAATTAAGATCCAGATCCAGAGATGATAGAACTAATTTTTGGCAAATGAGTTTTTCTTCGTAAAGAAGATGTTAAAAAAAAAAGTTTCAGGATAATGATGAATGGCTAAACAAATGGGTTTTTTTTAATGTTTTTTTTAGGTTTTGAACTTTTGATTATTATTTTTAAAACAAGGTTTTGATGAGTTGATTATGTTTTGTAACTATGGGATGAGAAAATAAAATGATAAGAGAGAAAAATATTTTTATCTACATATTTCAAATAAAAAAAAATTTTGGAGAGACATCTATTTTTGTAAATGTATCTGAAATGTGCGGTTATGGTTTATTCTCATTCTTCTCATTTCAATATTATTTCTCATTTGATACTAACTCTTATAACTATATGTATAATATAAGACTCATAGTAATAAGACAACACCAAGATCATAAACAATCAAGCACATCAGCGTCAAATCAACTTTCTCTCTTCTTGATCACACATAGACCAAATGCTCGTATTAAGGCAGACCAAAAGAATGCATTGGGTATGTATGTGTGTGTGTGTGTTTGGGGGGAGGGGGCGGGGGGCGCATCTTGTTACGTTTAGTCTAACCTTTTTGTGTATATCTAGATATTCGTTTTTTTCGATTTGGTTATATGTTTGTAAAACCATACACCAAACCAAAAACTTATTAAATATTTCGGTTTGGTTTCAAACCAAACTATACATCAATTAAAAAATATATGTTTGATTTTATTCGGTTTCGGCCTGGTTTATTTTTCGGTTTATACGTTGTTAAGTCGTATACTTACTAGGTTGTGCTGAGAATGTTCTGCTGTGCTCTTCTATCTAACTCCCTTGTGCTCTACTACTTTTGATACCGATATGTTTTGCTTCTTGATACCGTTTTGCTTGCTACTTCTTGTTGCCATTTGGGTAACTTGCGTTACTGCGTGCTAAGGTGAGTTCATAGCCCCCACTTTTACTCTTTTGAACTTTATTCGTTTTGAACTACTTGGGTGTGAGATACATGCTACAACTTTTTCTATGATCACAATTTTTTGAAAACTTATTCTCAACTAGAACGCTTTATTGGCACTAAGTACCACTATTGCCAAACTTAAGTTCATGCATCATGAATCATTAATCACTTGCGAGTGAGCGCGGATATAGAGATATAGGCCTATAGGATTTGACGATCCGGTTTGTGTTGACCGGATAGGCAAACAAACGTGCTATGTTTGAGTTTCCTAGTTATTCGTCAAGATACCTACCAGGGCAACTTTCTTATATCATTAATTTGATACCCACTGTTAACGCTTTAAGTTTCATGAGCTTAGTGAAATAGTAACCACTGTCTCTTGGGTGCAACAACGTGGACCACTATTTCTTAAACTTGAAATTTTGTGATCAACTTCTTTACCACTAAATCTATGAATTCACTCAACCTTTGTGTTGACTTTTTAGCATGTTTTATCTCAGGTGTTTGATCTTTACTGTTGCATAACTTTGGAGGAGCTTGGTGAATGGCATGGCATGGTTATAGATTACTTTGATATTTCTATTTGGGACCACTTTATCTTTATGGGCCTTTATTTCCGCACTACTTTTGAATAATGTAAACTTTATTTTGATTATGAAATTTCTTCTAAATGGTTGAGGTTGAGGTAAAACCGTTCTTTGTACTTTGTGTTGTGATACCAATTGAGTAACACCCATGACTTTTTTGCTTCCGTTGCGATCAGATTTTGGGGGTGTTACAGTTGGTATCAGAGCCTAGGTTATAGAGAAGTGGGTATTTTTAAAACCTAGACTATAACCGCTTTTACGAAAACTTAACCCTATGACCGACACTTTCCTGCCTGCCAAGCTGATGCCTCACTTGTGATCTTGTTTGCTGACATATTAGATGAGATGTTTATCTTACTATTGGATGATTTATATCCACTCATTTTCAGTACTCACTATAAGTATTCTTCATATACTTACGCTTATGTATTGTGCCTTCATACCGTTACACCTTTTCTCTACGTAACCCCATCATTCGTCCTTGAGTTTGGACACTTGTCATAGTCTTTCAAAAACAATTTTAAAAGAAATGGACATATTATGAGTATAACTAAGTTGAGTATTTAAAAATTTATCGAACCTCGGTTAAATATGGACTGGTCACCTATATTTAACCTAGGGATAGTTCAACATAGACTGACCACCTATGTTCAACTTAAAAATATTTTTTTTGATACTAAAAATAGTTACATTAGAATTATGTTCTGAGTAAATTTTTGATGCAGGTTTTACTGACCAATAATATTTATAGTGTCTCGCAATACCTATGGTCTACCCTAGTGCACTAACAGGCAGTGAACCCGGTCATGTGTAGTGTAGTAAATGGTAAAGCCGAGGTCGTCCCAAGAGCTATGTGTGTTGGAATATTACTAAGTCTAATGTCACAGAATAATAAATGTTTCGATAAGGATTCAATTAATTAAACTACTAATGCAGAATAAGTAAATGAAAGCAGATAAATGGTAAAGGGAGATCAATAGAGAGAAGTGGTGCTAACCTAGTTAATCATCCTAGCTAGTTATGTTTACATCTACTTACTTCCAATTACTTCAGGTGGGGTCAAATTCGAGAGGACAGCATTTGGTCAATTCGCCCTAACCTATCAGCAAAGATGCCACCACAGGAGAAATCAGGCGCAACGTCATAAGTCCTGTTGTTCCTGGTCCCCTAAGCCAAGTCATTAAGTACCGCTACATGCTAGATTCATAATAGTGAATGCCTGGCCGTTAGGAACTTAGACACTACACCCCCCAATTCTTAAGTTCATCCAAACGATAGGTGATCAGTTGGTCAAATTACACAAGTAGAAAGGGTCGTCAGTTGGTCATATCTTACCCTTCCCGTCTCAGTCCGCTCACCTAGGGTCAGTTGGTCATATCTCCTAGGAAATTGGCCTCTATCGCCATTCAAAACTACCGAACCAAGGGTGACTACCAATGAACTATGCATGCATACACTTAGAAATAATTGTACGGAAGTAAAGGTAAACGCAAACAAAACAATTAAGGAATCATAACTAGGCTAGCACCAAAAGATGCTTAGCCGCTCATATTAATCATGCAAATCAATTCAATATTCAAAGGTACAAAATACATGAATTGAAAGTAAAAGAAATATAAAACGCTAATGCTTATCGTAATGGAGTGACTTCTCCCTTGGAAACAGCTCTGTATGCTCCTCTAGACCTGCCTTGAGCTTTTTCCCACGTTCTCAGAGTGTTGTGTGTGGAATGGGATGATTAGAAATGCTGGAATTCGTGGGGTATTTATAGGCCAGATCTGGGTTACGGCGTTACCAATATAGGAGTTACGCCGTAACCTTCTATTTTATCGTAAAAGCACTAGATCTGCTGGTTACGTCGTAACCTAATGAATGGTTACGCCGTAGTCTTCAATAAGCTCGGTTACGTCGTAAGTGATACAGCAGTTACGGCGTAAGTATCAACGGCGTGGAACCTCTTTTGACCTAATGTAGTTACGTCGTAACCTCTGGGAGGAGTTACGCCGTAACCTTCTGATAAGTTGGCATACTGAGTCACGCAATAGTTACGGCGTAATGTGAGAGATGAGTTACGCCGTAACTTCTTCAAAATAACATACTGTGATAAATTCTTAGATATGTTCCCATTTCCGCGTCTCTTTAGCTCCAATGCTCGTAATTTACCTGAAAGTGGAAAACAATGGAAAACAAGCGTAAATCCATATAAATGATATAAATAACGAGCATTATCGGGGAAAATTGACACTTAATATTCAGGACTATTTGATGTTATCAAATATCCCTCCACTTGAACTCTACTTGCCCTCAAGTAGACCTTATTAGATAGATTCCTAAAAAGATATCTCCCATAACCTGGAAAATATGAGTTTATAAATCCCTTATGCTAGAATAAAACAAAGCCGAACACCTCACGAAAGGGGAACAAACACTAAAATCTCTCAACTATTCTAAGTGTCAATTTCGGGGTGATCACTCAATCGCACAGTCATAGCATGTATTCTATCATAAGCTTGGCGGTTACACAAATCTCCACCACTGGAGTTAAGGACTAAACAATTCTCGAAGGCAATATGGGTAGACACGACAAAGGTTAAGGGGTGACTCGTCATTACTAACATGTCACGGCGAAGTGGACAAAATCAATGATACATGACCAAATCCATGGCCAAGACACCAAAGATTGCTCGCTGCATCACCTAGACACGCTTCATGACTAAAAGGGTAGGATAAGACATGGGATATGTAATTGGTGTAAAATAAAAAACAAGCAGGTAGTCTAAATCTATAACCAAGTCATCACCACTTACCGTCCGCCCAAAGTTCAAGCTTAGAAGTCAAGAAACCGGATCATGAAATGCAAGGTAGATGTGTCATTAGAGGACGTCGTGATGGGCACACTACCTTTTTCTCCAACTGTTGGCATAACTACCAACTCCAATCTTCAAATGTGACCGAGGTGGCCTCCTCGATACTAATCAATAAAGCTCATACTACAGTGCTTATAACATCGCACTTTACAATAATCATAAATTTTTTTTTCAACATAACAATAACATAACATAATATCCCCCCACTTAAGATGAACAATGGGAATTCGGGGGGGGGGGGAGGGGGTCTTCAATGATCTTCAGAAATGTTATCGGTGAAAGCGTGATTTTCGAACCTTTCCACTCGAACCTTGAACTTAGGAAAATGATGACTTCCCAATCACAAATAAAGACTACAGGGTAGGCTAAGGTGTATTGAAACAATATATTGGGTGAACAAAATGAAAGGAATGGCTCAGAAGGGTGTATCTATGGGTATCTTGCACTAAAGATGAGTGCAACAAAAAGGGTTTCACATGGGGGTCGAAAAGTCGAGGTGACTAATCGATAGACTCATAATGGTAGGCTGTTTGGGTGATAATCATATAATATTGCCTTCTAAAACTGAAAAGTCCAAATACATCGAGCTAACTCAACATACCTCGTCTATGGTCTCGAAATGATGCAAAGGCCAAGTTCTAAAGTTTACAAGCTACCGGCACACTTATAATTTGGTGGATTTGGGGTAAAATATTGGAAACGGATAAGGCTAATCTCACCATATAATATCAAGGGTTGCATGTGCTCGGCTAAGGTCTAATCTAGTTAGGTAAGAAAAAACATGTCAAAATTTTAAAAATGGCATAATTTTTCAAAATAAACTAGAAAAATGAGGGCGAAATAAAGTTCAAGAGATAATTCTACTCCCGTCCCCCCACTTGAATTGTACAAAGTCCCTTTTGTACTAGGCATTAAAATAAAGGTGAAGAGAAAAGTAGAATTAGAGTGAGAACTTCCCTGAAATTTGCTCAATAAAGAAGAAGGCCCACGAACAAAAGACGTGCCTTCGTATAAGCGTCATGAACAAACTTCAATCCCTGAAATCACAATACCGACAAGCATAATTCTAAAAAGAAAAAAAAATGAAAAACGAAAAACAAGCCTAACTCACTTTCATAGGAATCACGGTTGCATTTAGCGAATGCAACAAGCCTTTTAAACCATTTGGTGTCCCAAGTGGACGAGTGAAGTCTCGTGAGGGTTTACAGGGAACACACCCACAAAGTTCATTTAAAAACTAATACAAGGTTACTGTGTTTTAAAATAAAAGAATTAAAGCAGAGGAAAGTTACGTCGTAACTCTTTTGAGAGAGTTACGCCGTAACTGGCAAAACCTTGAATGAGCTGCAAAGCGAGTAGTTACGGCGTAACCACTGAGATGGTATTACGCCGTAATACGTGATGCATCAAGAATTCTACTGCTAAAAGGTTGGTTACGGTGTAATCACCAAGATGAGTTACGCCGTAACTCTGTTCAGATCAGCAACTGCAGCAGCAATTAGTTCCTCGTCTCTTGCAAAAATAGTTAGAAAACACAAAACCTAACAGAAAAGAAAATAAAACAAAAGAAAGGGATAATTCGGGTTGTCTCCCGGAAGAGCACTTTTCTTTATTTACGAGTCTTTAAGTTAGACTCAGAGCCGCGGGGCTTCTATGGGGGCCTTTGGACTTCCCCGACTTCTTCCATGTCTTTCATTATATTGCGCCTAACCCACCCGAAATTTGTAGCAGTGTGGAGATATTATTTGGTTTCAATTTTCTGGATCTTGCAAAAAATTTCTTCAGGCCCCAAATGGTATCTCGTAAACTCAAATTTTTCGGCTATAATAGGTGGTGGCCTCTTAAATGGGATGCCAAGAAGCTTGCATCTTCTTTTCTCGTGTACTTCATCATCTGGGTCAATGAAATCGTCTTCGCCTTGTAACTCTAGATAATCAAAATCATCATCGGTATCTTCAAGTTGGTTGAGTATTTGCTTGCATTCTTCATTTTCTACTTTAGACGAGCCCTTGGTGTCATCATCTTCTGGTTTTTCATAAGGAACTTTGTCATTAGGATGACCTTTACTCATACATCCATTCCAGATTTTTTTAGTTAACGCGTCAATTTTTCCGTAATTGATTCTGATCCAATCGTTGAATCCGAGATCATCTGGCCAAGGCAATTCTGTTCTTTCAGAATCATTAGTTGAAGTCCAAAGGAATTCGTTTTCCCCAGTTCTCTCAATGCTGCTTCCTCCATCACATTCATACTCAAAAGGGTTGCAAGAAGCCCAAACTTTTCCGTCCCTGGTTTTAATTTATTCACACCAATGATTTTGAAATCCCTCTTCATTATCATCTTCAGAAGGAATATCATCGAGGGGCTTAATGGTTTTTCCTCGAACAATATGTTTCTCATATTTGAGTTCCAGATTTCTGAATAAAGCTGAATTAATTATCGCGTCCTCGAATCTTATCGAATACCAATCACTGAATGATAGATTTCTAAAATTAACGTCATGCCTCCCAGATTCGTGTGGGCATATCCAAACTTCATTATTCTCATTACCTCCTCCGTTGCAATAATCACGAAAAGGATTGCACATTGGCCAAGCGTGAGTAATCTCATCTTCCATTATGAGTAAGGGTTTGCAGTAATGCTTAATGGGTGGTCCCTCCACTTCGTTGATCGAGAACTTGGCTAACCTTTGTTCATCGTTTAGTGTAGTCCACTTGTATCTGTCATCTTTTATCCTATCTTTATCAACACCACCATCGCAGGTTTTCCAAGGATCACACGAGGCCCACAAGCTGTAGCATTCTCCATCTTCAATTGCAATAGCCTTACACCAATGACTTCTCCTTTTAGGGTTGTCGTCCTTGGTGTCCGTGTCTTTGCTTGAATTTGGATTACGCCGTAACTCTGAGGTGTGATTACGGCGTAACTCACTTTTGCCATCAGTATCAGACTCATCAGAGTACTTGTTGTTATCAGAGAATACAGCCTTACATATAGTGGATCTGCTCTTTTGTTCTTCGTTTCTTCTTTGTACCTCGTCGCCAAGGTTTCCAATTAAAGTTTCCAAGTTTTTAAGTGATACGTCATGGGAAGAGAGGCTCTTGTTTGTATTATCTTGGAAATTTCTAAGCCATTCCTCTTGCTCTTTTTGCCTCTTGGTAGTGTCCACAAGGTACTTGTTAATAATTTCCTCCAAGTTAGCTCTTCTCTCATTACGCTCATAATACGGTGGGGGTCCTCCACGAAACCCATTACGATTATCCCTGTAGAAAGGTCTATTTTCTCCATATTTAGCTTCCTCGATCGTATCTTCCTTGTCAAATTTAGGACAGTTTTTAGTCAAATATCCCCCACCACAGTTTTCGCAGCCGACTTGGATGGCAGGAAAAGTTTCTCTGATTTTTAGCATATCTCTACCGAGATTTTCAAGCTTGTTGGTTATTGTTGCAATTCCATCAAGACTTATGCCTTGGTTTCTTTTACTCCCTCCGTCGTGCCATTTTTGAGAGTGATCCGCCATTTTTTGAATGGCTTCAATTGTAAGAGTAGGAGTCATGTCCGGGATAGGTCCTTGATAGTCCAGCATCTGCCTTGTAGTTATGTTAATTCCTTTGTAGAAGATGTTGACCTTTTGCTGGTTGTTCAAATCATTAGTAGGACACTTGAAAAGAAGATCGCTGTATCTGTCCCAAGCTTGATACAGCGTTTCGTCGTCTTCTTGTTTGAAATTATGGATCTCAAAAAGCTGGTTAGAAATCTTTGACGGTGGGCAATATCTTTGAATAAAGTGTTTCTTTAGTAGCGCCCAAGTGTTAATTTCCCCGGCGGGCAATCTTTCGATCCATCTTCTGGCAGCTCCAGTAAGAGTCATTTGGAATACCCTTAGCATAACAACATCATGAGACACGCCCGGAATGTTGAAAAGGCTTGCAATGTATAGAACATTTTCAACGTGCTCATATGCATCTTCGTCCCTGTTTCCTGAAAAAGGGTTAGCGCGAAGCTCCCTCATAAATTGGTCTTTGATTTCGAAACGGACATCCGCTCCAATTGCCGGTCTTATGAGATCCGGCCCTTGTTCCGATCTTGTCAACACCAACTATTCCACCAGAGTGTGGTCATCGATGTTAACAACTTCCATGGTACCTGAAAACTTGAAATATGATCGTGAGAAAAGTTTAAAACGAAATTAAAGACTTAATATCAATCCTAATATAACTCCCTGGCAGCGGCGCCAAAAACTTGATGCAGGTTTTACTGACCAGGTCTTAATATTTATAGTGTCTCGCAATACCTATGGTCTACCCTAGAGCACTAACGGGCAGTGTACCCGGTCGTGTGTAGTGTAGTAAATGGTAAAGCCGAGGTCGTCCCAAGAGCTATGTGTGTTGGATTATTACTAAGTCTAATGTCACAAAATAATAAATGTTTCGATAGGGATTTAATTAATTAAACTACTAATGCAGAATAAGTAAATGAAAGCAGATAAATGGTAAAGGGGGATCAATAGAGAGAATTGGTGCTAACCTAGTTAATCATCCTAGCTAGTTATGTCTACTTCTACTTACTTCCAATTACTTCAGGTGGGATCAAATTCGAGAGGACAGCATTTGGTCAATTCGCCCTAACCTATCAGCAAAGATGCCACCACAAGAGAAATCAGGCGCACCGTCATAAGTCATGTTATTCCTGGTCCCCTAAGCCAAGTCATTAAGTACCGCTACATGCTAGATTCATAATAGTGAGTGCCCGACCGTTAGGAACTTAGACACTACACCTCCCAATTCTTAAGTTCATCCAAACGATAGGTGATCAGTTGGTCAAATCGCATAAGTAGAAAGGGTCGTCAGTTGGTCATATCTTACCCTTCCCGTCTCAGTCCGCTCACCTAGGGTCAGTTGGTCATATCTCCTAGGCAATTGGAATCTACCGCCATTCAAAACTACCGAACCAAGGGTGACTACCAATGAACTATGCATGCATACACTTAGAAATAATTGTATGGAAGTAAAGGTAAACGCAAACAAAACAATTAAGGAATCATAACTAGGCTAGCACCAAAAGGTGCTTAGCCGCTCATATTAATCATGCAAATCAATTCAATATTCAAAGGTACAAAATACATGAATTGAAAGTAAAAGAAATATAAAACGCTAATGCTTATCGTAATGGAGTGACTTCTCCCTTGGAAACAGCTCCGTATGCTCCTCTAGACCTGCCTTGAGCTTTTTCCCATGTTCTCATAGTGTTGTGTGTGAAATGGGATGATTAGAAATGCTGGAATTCGTGGGGTATTTATAGGCCAGATCTGGGTTACAGCGTAACCAATATAGGAGTTACGCCGTAACCTTCTATTTTATCGTAAAAGCACTAGATCTGCTGGTTACGGCGTAACCTAATGAATGGTTACGCCGTAGTCTTCAATAAGCTCGGTTACATCGTAAGTGATACAGCAGTTACGGCGTAAGTATCAGCGGCGTGGAACCTCTTTTGACCTAATGTAGTTACGTCGTAACCTCTGGGAGGAGTTATGCCGTAACCTTCTGATAAGTTGGCATACTGAGTCACGCAATAGTTACGGCGTAATATGAGAGATGAGTTACGCCGTAACTTCTTCAAAATAGCATACTGTGATAAATTCTTAGATATGTTCCCATTTCCACGTCTCTTTAGCTCCAATGCTCGTAATTTACCTGAAAGTGGAAAACAATGGAAAACAAGCATAAATCCATATAAATGATATAAATAACGAGCATTATCGAGGGAAATTGACACTTAATATTCAGTTCTATTTGATGTTATCAATTTTCTTCTGAGTTTTCGAGGATCTCAAATGTTTTTGTGAGCGTAAACTTCTTGGACATTTGTACGATCGAGCACAATCATTAAACAGATCCTTACTCTATCCTTACCACGTGTAGTCAACCCTACTCTACACCGTATTCTGAGACAACGAGAATCGAACCACATCACTAGTTATTCTAATCTCCATTCTTCACGAGTAACCACACCTCTTCACCAACACCATTTCGACAGATAACTTGAACTGAATCGCGAGAACGCGATTCCTTTTAAGAAGGGTAGATTGTAACACACCGGAAATTTCCAAACTAAATATTTATAATAAATTGTATTTATTGTTTCATAACTATCAATTTTGAAAATTTCTAAACTTATTTGAATCGAAAACGAGAGGTTATCTCGTTAAACATGAAAACTGAACATTTCGCGTACAGATACAACCTAAAACTCTTAAAAACATTTTCATTTAACAAATATACTAAATACGAGAAACCATGCGTGTAAATACTTGTTTTTATCAGAAAAATCGTTCCGGATGCAATGGCGAAATTCCCGTGATTTAAATCAAATGTTTACTACATCAAATGTGTCCCACACTCTAATTTTATAGAAGATAACAAAAAATACGACTTTGGTCCATGTAGTAATATTTTCACATGCGCCACTCAACTTAGTTTAACTTTCCATTTGGTTTAATATTTTCGTTCATAAAGAGAATTAGTACTAGGGTTTCATCTCATTTTACCTCAAACCCTAGCCACACATATAACACCTCCTCTTCTCCTCACAGCCGGCCTTCACCTTCGCCAGCCACCACATGCGTCGCCATCACCACCAACACAGTCACCACGTCTCAATCAACACCATAACCACCCTTCTTATCACACCACAACCACCATTATTACATAGCAACCATCATCAAATAGCATACACCACAGCCACACCACCACTCCGCCATCATCACCTCATCACAACCGCCATCCTTGTCACCAAGACGAGAAGATACTAATGTTTTTGGTTCGGGTTTAGAGCGAATGGTTCGCACTAGGAATTGATTTGTTTGTTTGGATCGTGTAACATGGCCACCGTCACCACTTTTATTTCTGTTCTTACTCGTGGTAAACCTTAACCTTCCACTCTTTGTTTCATTTGTATCATGTCTACCCAAAATAATTTTTATACGCCTCGTGTGTTTTGACAAAGATTTGCAAAAACGTTTTAATAAAAACTCGTGGGGTGATTTAACGAATCTTGAAGGGTGTTTGCTTGTTATTATGAACTGAGTCAACTCAACTCGGGCGAGTCGAGTCGAGTCAGCTGAGTCAACTCTGTTGAGTTGGGTTGACCTTGTAGGTCTTGGTTACTTATTGTTGTTGTCGTTGTTTTGCTTCATCCCGTTTAAGGGTTTGAGTTGTGACTCGTTATGAGTCACAAGTCTTGTTTTGAGTTAATCATTTTCGTGAATTGATTATGAGTTTGGCCTTGGGTTTGTATTTTAACTCCGTCATCTTAGTGTTGTTGTCGTTAGTTTAATTTGACCTGTTTTGGGTTGAGTCGTGACTCGTTACAAGTCACGACATGACTTGGTTGTTCAATCTATATATAATTTTAGTGAACGTTGGTCATTAAATCTGTGGTATCTGGTTGATATAATGTATAATTTGCGTAATACCCGTGTACTACTACTTTCACTAGTTTTTATTTCATTCAAATTCCTATACATTAATGAATATCATAGATGGGATAATGTTGGTGAAATGGTAAAGTCATGTACCATTGGTTTGATTTTCAGTTTATGTTAGTTAAAAAATGATGAAATAAAATGAGAAAAAAAAACATAAAATAATGTGCATTTTTAGTTAGTATTTTAACTTGTATGTAATATAAACCACTTAGTTTAGTGTATAGTGGCTGTAATTTTGCCACTATTGTATTATATATTTTGAGATCTTTTAGGAGTTGGTATCGAGATAACCAACTTGGTATATTTCATTTTCGATGATTTTGATCGAGGTATATTTGAGTCTTATTCACGTATCATTAAAGAGAGTGTTTTTCGTGTTAAAGTGTGGTTAGTCAATGATAAATGTTTCTTTCATGTTTGTGGTAAGATAGTGTATAGTAATAGTTGGTTGTGTCGGACTTAATCTATTCGTTTTGTTCATTTTTAGTTTTACACCACTTATAAATGTTTCTCATACCTTATTCTACCCTTATTCATTCTTCATCCTAACCTTTAGCTTACTCGAATTAGAGAATTGAGCAATCATTTTTGTCTCATTCATGGATTTGGATGAGCATTGGTGGTTTTGTCGCCCTTTTTGATGTAATATAATTGGTAAAGATTACTTAGTCCTATTATTTAGCTTATTCGAGGTAGGGACTGAGCAATCATAAGTATCGCGGTCATGGTTTTGGCCGTGTATTTGTGATATTGTTTCCTTTTCTGGAATATTGGTATCGATAAATATTAAAAAGAATGACAAAACCTTATTCCTTCACATTTTAAACCTATATTGCCTTTAAAGTTGGTTTTAGTTCTAAGACTCTAGTGGTAGAGATGTGTATCATTACCAAGCTTATGATAGAATACTCACCACAACTGTGCAATTGAGTGTACCACTATATAAACACCCTAGATTAGTTACGAAAGATGAGTGAATTCATTTCTTATTCGTGAGATGCAATGGTTATGCACTATTGGTTGAGTTAACTACTTTGATGCTTAATTCCTAAACCAAGGTTCGGGATGTTTTTCTAATTAATTAATCTATAGTCAACTTGAGGACAAGTAAAACTTAAGTGGAGGATCTTTGATAACATCAAATGTATACTATAATTATACATCATTTATCCCACAATTATTGCTCATTAATTATAGAGTAAAAACATTGTTGGTCCCTAATCTTGTACTTAAGCATCACGTTGAACCAAAACTTGGGATTTTCATCGTCGGGAGTCCTTTTTCCAAGTTTTATAGACTAAACTGGTCCTTTGACCATTTTTCCGTTAGTCAACCAACTCAGTCGTCGTTTGCTTTGTCTTTAGTCCAAGGGCACAATTGTCATTTCCTTATTTCTATATTTTAATATAACAACGTGTGGTATACTCTTTTTCTGTGGGGTGCTACAGTGATTAGTGGCTAATAAAAGCAAATCTTATTCACCACTCATCCCTGAAGTCTCCTCTCCAAAAAAAAATCTTATCCTTAATAATTCTGATCAAGTTGTAATAATGGTGCGTTGTGGTTGTGGTAGGCGGGCGGTAGTAAAGACATGTTGGAGCAATGTAAACACTGGCAGGCGTTACTTTGCTTGTCCAGTTGAGGTTGTCTAGTCTTTATATAATAATGCTTGTATTTTTTTTAATTTTACATGTTATGTTTATAGTTTCATCTTGGTTTAAGCTTTTAAGTATTTTCAAACGTTTGATTTCTAAGTTTTTTAGGGATCTAGATGTCCGATCAATGGGTGGTTGGATCCATCATTGACAACGAGAGCAAGGGAGGTGATCCTCTACTTGCAGAGGTACATTCACCGCAATGAGGCGGCATTACAAGAATGCCAAATAGCCCTCATCGGTGAGACAATGGAGGCTGTCAACGCAGTCGCCAGGGCCAACGAGCTAGAGGCTATTCAACAAGATACCCTAGTTATTCTCCTTCATGAGAAGGAGAAAATATGCCATTTAAGGAACGTCTGTGTTTTCTCGTGGATACTGATTATGTTCGTTTGACTATGGATTATTTAGTGGGTTTACAATGTCGGTGGTTTTTTGCCTTTTGAATCGGTGGTAGGGTGTCTGTAATTACTAATTAGTCTTATGGTGATGGTTGACTTGTAAAAAAATCATGGGTTGATGTACTTTGGTCCTTGTACAGTACAAATAGTATTACTTTTATGGTTTAGTCCTTCTAATGTTATGCCTTTAATACTTGGTCCTTGCCCTAATAAATGATCAAACCCACATCAGTTGCCACACAAATATTATCCAATTCAAACCACACCCTAGGAAAATGATCAAACTCATAACACAGATACAAGTATCAAAGATGGATGAATGATCAGAGATGGATGGACATACACCACCTTTGAGTATCAACATAAACTTGATATGGTGTTGTTCATCCATTTTTTATTCTGAATTGCTGTTTGTGATAATACTTGGGTGAACAGTAATTGACTTTGTAAAAGTCAACAGTTAATATGCGTATGAACTTGTAACAATATGTAGAAATGGGTAAAGTGGCAAATCAATACAATTAAAACACAATTTTTCCCATAGACTAACATGACATGATTTCATACATAATGCAAATGGATATATTTCCAAATGTATAAAATTTTGTAGTCTAAAAAGTTCAGAAACAGACATAGTTTAAAGACAACAAATAATGTTTAGGGGAATACATATTCGATGGAAAATATTGGCTTTCAAATGCTTAACCAACATTTTTTTGTGGTGAAGACAGCTTTGCTGCTATAATCTTGGTCTTCGTCCAAAATTGTTTTGGAGACCCACCAGAAGCAGCATCAACTTGACTTCCAGATTGAGACTGGACCACACTTTATTGAAAATCAACTTGAGATTGAGCATCAGTATGACATTGAGGTTTTTCATTTCCTTCAAAGTTGTGACCTGTAACCTTTGTCTTATTCTTTGCTATAATGTTTGGCTGGGATGAACCTGTTTTTTGAGGTGTTGTGTACTGCCTTGACTTCCTGTTACACCTCCTTGCACACGACATGTTTTCTTATTGTGTCCAACATTCCCACATATACCACAAACCACACTCTTACTAGACTGTGACAAGTTAGTGGCTTTGTCAGTATTATCATTTTCAGTAAAAGCCCTAGTTCTTTTCTTTCGTGGCCTACCTAATGGTTTATGATATTTAGGTGGAAGAATGCTTGTAGGCACTTGTGACTTATTCCAATGTTGATAACCATTTATTGGCTGGATGTAGTGTTTATAAGTTTCTTCCCAAGTCTTAAGCAAGTAACATGGATGAACCCATGATTCAACAGATCCTACTTGCATTCCATTGAAGCTCATATATCGATGGGTAGAAACAACATGTTTACATGGCATACCTGTAAGCTCTCACCTTCTACATGTACAAGCCCTAGCTTCAACATTCACAAAACAGTTATCTCCCCATCCACTGACCTGATACTTATCTCCTTCAACCTGTAAAACAGTGTACTTATAAGCCTCTTTATTTATCAAGTCTAACATGAGTGTTGCCTTTGGTGTTAATGGTCTGGCACACTTGTCAATCACGTTCACAACATTCGCTATTCTTTTCATACATTATTCTCTAATGTATTCCAAAGCAGTAATGATGGGTTGGTGCCTACCTCCCAATAGTTTCCCATTGAACACCTCACACATGTTATTAAGTAACACATCAGAATGAGCCCTCCCTACACATTTATACAACATGTTTGAGTTATACAAACAATAGTGATGAACAATGTCGTAGAACAAAAGATGTACACTTAGACATAGATTTGGTTAGTACCTGAAAAATGCGACCTTAACCAATGGGTTGGTGGTATCTTACTTAACCAAGCATGGACAGGTTCGCTAAAACTCTTGAATGCCAGCATGGCTGCCTCAAATTGTTGGACGGTTGTTGCTGCTGCACATCTCCACAAATGTTCCTTGTATGCTTTAGCATTCCACTGCAATTTCATATTATCATGGATGTGCTTCAAACAATATATGTGTTCAGCACTAGGGAATAGTGCTGTTAATGCTGGAATGCTACCCTAAACAAATAAACATCAATTCATTACTAATAAAAGTAGCATTTATCAAAAATACAAGTGAATATAATCAACTAAAAGGTAACATCGCCTTTTACCTGTCGCTGATAAAAGTGTAGTTTGAGTTTGGTTGCAAGTCAAGATTATCTCCTAGACATTCAAGAAACCAAATCCATGAGTCTTTGCTTTCAGCTTCTGCAACAGCATAGGCTAAAGGGTATATTCCATTGCTGCTATCTATATTGACTGCTGTAAGAAGCTGACCAGGAAAAGGACCCATCATAAAAGCACAATCTAACCCCAACAACTCTCTTTGACAAGCTTTATATCCTTCCTTCAAAGCACCTAAGCATACATACATTCTCTTAAAAACTATGGTTGGACTTGTTGCATCTGTTACAGTTTGTACACTTATCCTAAATGTTGTATTTGGGTTTGCTTTCTGAAACTCTTCAACATAGTCTTTTAAAAGGGTGTATTGATGCTTATGATCACTCCTAATCTCATTTTCTGCCTTGTTTTTTGCCCTTAATGCCTTTTGCATAGACACTTGAACTTCAAACTGTTTAGTGAGCTGATCTTGAACAACCCTGATTGGAATATCTCGATTAACTTGAACTTGGTCAACTATTTTCTTTGAAAGAAACTTGTAGTCACAAGCTTTAATCTCTCTTGATTGCAAACATTTGTGCTCATCCCTGAAAGTTCGAACACTCCATAAATCTTTAGCTGTATTTTTGGCTACATACAACAACCATGGGCAATCATTTGCTTGCTCCTTGAGTGATCGCAAATATACATCCCTTTCAAGGCCTCTAGTTATCGGACCAGTTTTCCTCTTTGGGGTTGTTCCCAGCCCAACACCTTCACTTGTAGCACAAACATGTATTTTTCCAACACACCTAACCATAATTCTTTGTTTGTCATTCTTAATGAGTTGCAATTTCCTCCTAGTCTTTATTGAAAGCAGGTTAATCTTATCTTACACTTCTTTTGCATTTACAAAAGTTAAACCACAGAAAAAGTATACTTCGTCCTCTACTTGCGCTGCCTCACTTAAGTTTTGTTTCTTGTATGCCATCATTTTTTTCTTCCTAATAACATACTCATCCTCATTCTCAAAACCACTTGCAAACTCACTATCATCTAACAGATCTAACTCAATTTTCTTTAAAAAATCATCTGGTATCGGGCTGGAGCTACCTATATATGGTAACTCTGTAGTCTCAGTCACTTTGAACAGATTAACATCAGCATCAGGCTCCTCAAAAGTATTTGCCTCATCAACAACTGTGTTTCCATCTTGATTGTTCTCAATATCATCATCATCACTCACATAAATATTTGTTTCACTCACATTGTCATCACTTAAAGCTTCATCAATTTCACATACCTGTACAGATTTACCTTTTTAGATATGCTCAATAGGATTACATATTTCCTCCTCTTGATGACCTAACTCTTAATCATTTTGACATACCACTTCAGGATTACATATTTACCTTTTTGGATATGCTCAACATGTTTATCTATATGCTGGTTGACATCACCTACAACATCTTCAGTTTGACAGACCTCTACAGATGAAAACAAGGGTTCTATTTCTGGCATCTGACTAGATTGTACCAAATTATTGACTTCCAAAGGTAGATGTGTAACCTAACATAAATCATCTACCACAGATTTAATAACAATGTTTTCTAAGAACAATTTGTTTGAGCAATATGGAACAATAACAAGAGCTGCCTTTTTCTTTGTTGCATCCACATCAGCAATAACTGTCCTAATTAACTTTGGTGACATTTCATCAACATCCAATGTTGTCTTACCATTTTCAACATAAACTTCTATCATCTTATGGTCATCAACAAGATCTTTCAATATTTCTAAATTTGCACTTTCACTTAAGCTGTACAAACCATCATCTAAATTACTATCAGGCTTAACAAAGTAATAGTATTTTTTTTAACCAAGCTCGTAACCCATTTCATACATAAGAACATCCAACTCTTCAACTGACACACTATCAACATCAACCAAATCAACTAAATTTTCCATACCTCCAACATATATTCTACCAGGCCAGTATTTAAAGAAACCGTTACGATGAACCCTCATGCTAAACATATTAGATCTACCACCTGAAAACATGTCAATATATGTTTAGGACATTCTCAAAAGTTAATTGCCAAAAAATAAATACCCCAATTAGAAATTACAATGTTTATAATCAAAATAAAAAAAAAAAATACCGTATTTCTTCTTAGCAGAGTCGTACAGGACGGTATCATCAACTGGATAACCTGGATGTCTTCTTACTTTCCATAGAGTAAAATCCATGTTTCGGTTTTTTGATAATAAACACGGGTTTTTGACATGCAATTAGGGTTTGTGAGTTGTGATAAGTCTTGTAACGAAAGTTCTGGGACGAAAAATAATGCAGTCTATATGTTTATGGGGCGGGAAGAGGGTTAGATTACATGTGGCAATAATACAGACATTTTTAATCAAAATAAGGAAATAACAATTTTGCCCTTGGACTAAAGACAAAGCAAATGACGACTGAGGTGGTTGACTAACAGAAAAATGGTCAAAGGACCACTTTAGACTATAAAACTTGGAAAAAGGACTCCCGACGATGAAAATGTCAAGTTTTGGTTCAACGTGATGCTTAAGTACAAGATGGATTTTACTCTAAAGTTTTGGTTCAACTTAACCTTTTACTTAAGCATCACGTGATGCTTAAGTTTTGGTTCAACTTAATCTTTTACTTAAGCATCACGTGATGCTTAAGTTTTGCTCAATTATTGCTCATGTATACTATATTTATACATCATTTATCCCAAGTTTTAGTTCAACGTGATGCTTAAGTACAAGATTAAGGACCAACAGTGTTTTTACTCTATAATAAATGAGCAATAATTGTGGGATAAATGATGTATAAATATAGTATACATTTGATGTTATCAAATATCCTCCACTTGAGTTTTACTTGTCCTCAAGTTGACTATAGATTAATTAATTAGAAAAATATCCCGAACCTTGGTTTAGGAATTAAGCATCAAAGTAATTAACTCAACCAATAGTGCATAACCATTACATCTCACGAATAAGAAATGAATTCGCTCATCTTTCGTAACTAATCTTGGGTGTTTATATAGTGGTATTTTACTCTTTATTATATGTTCATGACTGAATTGAAACTTAATTGGTTAAGTTTGTTGTTTCAGTATTTACAGAGCAATATTGAAAAGACACGAAAAAGACATGATTTGGATCTATTTTGGTTATTCTGTATGCAATTTGCAAAGAGCATATGGTGTATGTAACTCTAACCATACGCCGTATTGATATCTGGAAGAATTTACTAAGTATTGGTGAACATGAGGGCATATTTGTAATTAACTTTGGAAATATGCCATATTGGAAGCTCTGCAGTCAAAGCCCAAGTCAACTATTGAAGGTATACGGCGTATGAAATTCTGGCCATACACCGTATTCAAGATCTTATCCGTAGTCCAAGTATATCAAGATTTGAATGTATAAGGCGTACTTTTCAGCAATACACCGTATTTAAAAGACACGCAAAATATGTTTGGAATATGCTTTCTTCATCAGCAATCAAGAGATCTGGAATACGCCGTATTCACTATTTGATACGTCGTATTTCAGCCCTGACAAAAGACTATAAATACAAATCCTATACGGGAGTTTTTGATATTATTCACTCACCACACTCAACCACATCCAAATTTCATCATTCCAAGGTCAAGATCAATATCAGCCCCAAGAGCTAGAAAATCAAGAATAGAATGTCTCGTATCAACACATTAGGTTTAATCAGTTTATTTACACATCGATTTCACTATGATTTCTATTTGTCTTTTCTTTGTGTGCTTCTACATACATTATGGGCTAACACCTTTTGGTGTTAGTCATGTTATGATTATTACATTAATGTTATTCCGTTTATTATGATTTGATGGTTAGTTTTGTATAGTTTATATGTTTATCATTCAATAAAATGCTCGTTTATTTGTTTAAGTATTTTAAGTCTAGGAATCGACAGGATCAATGGGATATTTAGATGTATAATGGAAGAACATTTAAGTTAGTATAGTCCTCTTCAATATAGTGACTGCGTGAGAAGAGTAGATATCGCCTGGACCAAAAGGGTATCATAGATAAATCACATAGATTAGTTGACACAACGTAATGCATGCATGTAACTGATTAGACCGATAACTTGCTTCAGGGATATAGGTTGCATGTATAGGACTAGATGCATGGACCAAATGGTCTAGTCTTAGTTAGATAGAATTATGGAAGTATTGCGTGGACCAAAGGGATATTTTCTATACTTTCTTACGTCACCATTACTTTATATTAAAATCATTGAACTAGTAAACGGATAACTAAAACATGTAGTAGGAGTAACATGGCTAGAACTTTCTCCTCTTATTGATCACAAACCACTTAGTTTAATTAGTTTCATTTATTTTTCTCGTTTAGTAGTTTAATTAAAATCAAAATCCAAACCCCCCTTTTTTAAATATGTAACAATAGCAGCAGCAACAGTAGCAGCAACAACAACAACAACAAACTTGTTGATGCATTCTTTATCTCTATGACTCAAGACATTGGTGCATGTAAGGAACTTGTATATTAATAACAATAATAATAATAATAATAATAATAATAATAATAATAATAATAATAATAATAATAAGTTTGCCCATATAGTTTTTTGGCTTCTTATAAAATTTTTGTAAATCCTATGAATTTCTTTAGTAGGATTAGCTTTGAATAGCTAGAGGAGTGGCGGCATAAATAGTATCTCGGCTTCCCGCTAACTAATTGTAAGACCTATGAATTTTTAATAAAGTGATATAATAATAATAATAATAAAAAAAAATAATAATAATAATAATAATAATAATAATAATAATAATAATAATAATAATAATAATAATAATAATAATAATAATAATAATAATAATAATAATAATAATAATAACAATAACAATAACAATAACAATAACAATAACAATAATAATATCGGATTGAGGGTTCAGATAGTATCTCGATTCCCCACTAATCTTGTAAATCCTATATATTTCTAATAAAGTTCTGTCACACCTTGCCTAGGTGGAAACGCGAGGCGTAACGAAAAGGATCGTCATAACACATGGCTATAATAAATAGAGAATACACTAAATTAAAACAAAACCAAATGTCATGACAACACCTGACACAAGTAAGGGACTTGTATCATGGTTAATCGAACCACAACTATATAGTCATAAAACAAATAAAGAAGTCACCCAATCCGGGCTAGAATCCAAACATCCCAACATAAATCCGAAATAATGAAACAATGTCTAAGTAAAATGTCTAAGATATCACCTAGGGTTTTCCTAAGACATGCAAAGAAACAGTCCATCTTAAGCTGTCTTATTATCATCACCTGAAAATGAATACTCAAAAATGTCAACATAGCGTTGGTGAGTTCTCGGGTTTAAAGTAAACATAATTCAGTTACCGTTCATAATATACAAGTATGACGAAGGTGTGAACATTATATATATGCAACACTTAATGAAATCACACAATCACAACAATTGAAACTCACTCCACAAACCACACATTAAGGATCCACACATACTGGGTGCCTTTTCCTAAAGTTATATTAGGTGTCTCTTCCCAAAGTTACACTGGGTGCCCCTTCCCAAAGTCATACCATTTACCCATGGTCAAGATTCGTACAATATGAATACGCATAAGTTATAATGGGTGTCTCTTCCCAAAGTTACATTGGGTGCCCCTTCCCAAAGTCATACCATTTACCCATGGTCAAGATTCGCACATTATGAATATGGCACAATTAAAATAATATTGCAAAACAAACGCACGTCTTGTCCAAAAAGTATGAAAAACAGTGTAACACAACATAAAATTATTTAAAGAAAATCTTTTAGTATCATTTTCCCCCAAAAAATATATAAGTAAAAAGGGGCCAAGCAAATTCACCTTGAAACGAATGGGATAAATGCACAAGACCAAACAATGAATCTACAAACATATAAAACGTGTAAGTTACACATGGACAAGGTTTAAGCCTTCCCATTGTAACTTACAAATGATGGAACACATATGATCAATCCTTAAGTTTCAATTATCCGATAACGAAAGTCTCAAAACTAGGATGCCCTAAGTCCATAATGTAAGTGTTTTGGTGATTGCCCTTAATTTTATGTTTTGTCATTTTAACAGAAATATTAGTATCCATTTATGAAATTTAAAACATAGTAAACGAATTAATTATGATCCCAAATTTTTACTACAATTACTTCAATGTCTTAACTACTTCCAGGAATTTTCTCATATTTTTTTTAATTGCTTAACTATTTTTTAAAAAAAAATCCATAACTCAAACTATCCAAAAAATGACCTGCTTGCACACTAGAAAGTTCAATTTTAAACAAATACCTAGACAACCCAGAAAAATCTAAAAACATACTGGTGTTAAATAACACATCGAATATTTATCAAAAAAAATCCCATCGTCAAATTCGAAGTATATAGGGAGCTATGATGCCATTAAGTTGACCTAAATTTGTCCCGGGTTTACAGCTTTGACACCTTGTTTTGCAATAATCATTTGACTGACCAAAACTCCAAAAATATGGACAACAGCCTTTTTTTGTTTAATGATTATCCTATGCTAGTTAATCAAACTTATAGCTATTTAATTAATTCTAATACATCATGATTATTTTCCATATGATATTTTACAGTATTTATGATCATATTTTACATCCCATCATCAAGAGTTACAAAAAATAAAATTAAAACAACAGCGATATCAAAATTAAATTTAGTGTTTTACCACACAACAATTAACGAAAAGCACCAACACATACATGGCTTGGAACACCTTCATATATGATTATATAAAACTTATTTAGATTATATTTTCTGAAAAAATAAGTAATATTAATTATAAGTATTTTGGAGAGGAAAAAATTACATACCAATTACTTCAAACGGGTTTGACTCTTTTTTGATCTTGAACTCTTGATGACAAAAACCAACAATGGATGCTAGGATTTTATTTTTTATCTCTAGTTTTTTCTGTATTCAGATATGGGAGGGGGGGGGGATTATGAACCGATCCTTATTTTTGTATAATATGGGTTTATCAAATTTTAGTCGGACTTGGATTTGCATGGGTTTTTATAAAAAAAATAATTCCTTTTTTCATTTTCTTTCGGCTGGCCGATTTCTACACACATGCATACAATATTGTATATTTTTTAAACTTAGTATTGTATTATAATTAGTATATATAGTTACCAATTTAATGTATTTATCCTTTAATGTTTAATAAGTGTCTTAAGTAGTATTTTATGACTCTTAATTGTCTTTAAAATTGTATATTATTACTTTAATTATTACTATTATAAATTATTATTATTGACTCCATTTATTAACTTAAGGGCATAAATCATCCATTGGGAAGTATTTGATAGGCATACCAAACCTTAGCAACGTAACGAAATATTTTCCTAAACATTTAAGATAAACGCGAGAACTAAGGAATTCTAATCAAATTAGTGCAAACTAGAAGAAAATGATATCGCTAAGCCATAACAACAACAACAACAACAACAACAACAACAACAACAATAATAATAATAATAATAATAATAATAATAATAATTGAAATCCATATGCGATAATATGGATTTACAATGTACAATGATGAGAGTATGTAAATTCACCTGGAAGTATTGAAACTCGTTTGAAGTTGAGGTTGCCCTGGGATTCTGTGCAAATGAAACTTGAATAGAGTCTTGCCTTCTTCACTTCTTGTTTGTGTACATTTTTTCACAATGTACAATCCATCATACACATACATTTTAATTTTTCCATCCCCGTTAATTTTTCGAATCACTCGAACTGGGGATTTCTCATCCAAGCAATTTTTCAACGCAAGATTACCTTTTTCAAGCTTTTGGTGTTCAGGAGGAGACTTACGCCCAAAGACTCCAATACCTCCTTCACCGCAATAAGTTAGCATATTACTGGTTTCACTTTCATTTAAGTAACGATGAGAGTCAACAATGCTGATTGCTAAATTCTTTCCATTAATCATGGTATAATCAATACCTGATAGAGGTTGACAGTGAAGACCAACCAATTTAAGTAGTAGTCGGTATTTAAATGTGTTGCCAACTTTAACACTAGGAATGGAGCCACTTACTTTCTTGGCATCCATAAGTTTTAGATGTCGCTTAACAATATTTTCCACCTTGAAAAGAACCTTCCAATGCTGATTCTTTTCTCCATTTAGCTCTAGCTTGTTTTGATATGATTCTTGTTTATAAATAACATCAAACAAGGTTTTTATCTCTTCGATTTTTTGTGAACCAACTACTTCCTTAGGAGAGACCATGAACTTGTTCGTCCCATTAGAGGTCATCTTCCAAATATTTCTATCACGGGCATTTGTAATATCTGAAGTTGTCCTACGGGATACAATGGAGATGCTAACTTTTGGAATTAGAATTTGACCATGTTTTAAACATGTTGGCTCCAA
>BPTQ01000006.1:83661927-83664427 GCA_019973895.1 Chrysanthemum seticuspe | reverse complement strand
GTGTGGAATGACTTGTAACCCTAAGACGTTGTATTTATAGGCTTAGAAATCATTGTTAAACAAGGAAACTACAAACATAATTACAATTTAGTCCCTTATAACTAATTAGTTTAACACACACAAGAACGTAGGTTTTATCTATCTAAATTTAACCCCTATTTCACTTTTAAAACTGATCGACAGATTTATTAACAATAATATAAGGTTTTTGGAGTGTTCGATCAACGTTAGCTTTAGCATATAGGATTACACGTGTGCATGACTGCATGACACACATGTGGTTTAGATTTGTTCAACGCTATATAATTAAGTGAAAGTAAACAAATTGTTTGACCAGAGAGAGTTTAAACGTACATACCACTATGTGTATTATGTTGTAATGTTGTACAATACAACGCTTATTGCGACAAAACTACAACACTATAGGCTGCAGAGAAGTTTCGTCACACTTGTCGAGAAGTAGTAGGAACAATGCTGAATGCTAGTATCGAACAACTAATCATAAATAGGGATTGAAATTTTGAAATATGAATTGTTTCATGAAATCCCTACTATCGTGCAATTTAAGAAGTAAATGAGCGCTATATTTGATTGAAAATAGTTTAAATTTCCTTTGATAATAACAACCTCTCCTATAAAAGATACTCCATCAGTTTTAAAATGGAAAATGTATACTTTCGCCTTTTAAAATAATTTTAGTAAGTTTTGTTATGCGTACAAGACTACAAGTGTTGCAATATATCTGTGTTAAATGTAGGTGTGCTAAAAAAAACCCGAGGAATCGATATACCGAATCGAACCGCTTAATACGAAACCGAAAAAACCTGAAATCGAAAATATCCGCTTATCACACTTCGATTTTGGTTTTTATTTTTAGTCGTTCACGGTAAACTGCACCGAATCGTGTATGATATACATAAAGATTTTTGACTAAATATCCAATTAATTATACAAGTATTGATTATATTAATCTATTATTACGACTTTTTTGCACATTCATTCACTAAACATCTATGTGTGAAAATTGATTATTGTGACCATAACATAGTTGAATAACTATTTTTGTTAATATGTTACTAGCTTATAAGACCCGTTGACACCGGGTAATGTTTTAAAAAAATATATAAATGAGATTATAATAAAAGTAATAAGAGGAAAAAAGATGTTGCAAAAAAAAAATTAGTATGTAAACAAAATAAGAAAAATAATGAAAGAAAACAAATATTGAATCTGTTATTTATTAATATGAAGTGATAAGTCAAGTACAATATAGAGTACAATTATTGTAAGTAATAATGTCTCCTACATACATTCAGGTGGTCTTCAATCTTGACAGGCTTGAAAAAGAAAGCGTATGTAGTGAGAAGTAGATGAATTGGTAAGGCAATACAAATTCGTCGAGAACCTAACAAACCATGAAAAGAATGTGTAAGTAAAACTTTTGTGTGAATTACAATAAACATGTAAAAAACAAATTCGTATGACATTAAGTGAGTATCCGAACATACCTGTTGATAACTGATCAAAGACCGTGAAGAACCTCTTTATAGACTACATTTGTAGTAGTCTTTAATAAATTACGATCGGCATCACAAATAACAACCTTCAAACCCTTTTTGCTTTTTACGCGTGAAAGTGCGACATATAATTGTCCGTGTGTGAAAACAGGACGTGGTAGGTACAAACCAACTTTCGAAAGTGATTGTCCTTGGCTCTTGTTTATCGTCATGGCAAAAGAAACTGACACAGGAAATTGTTTGCGCACGATCTTGAGTGGTAAACGTTTATCCGATGGAGTAATTTTCAACCTTGGAAGTATAACCGTATTGCCAAAATGTGTTCCGTTAATTATTTTGGCTTGAATAGAGGCACGCGTTAATTTAGTCACTTGAAGCCTTGTCCCATTACACAAACCTTGTGATTGATTAATGTTTCTCAACAACATTATTGGGACACCGACCTTCAATGCGAGCCTATGGTTTGGGACACCCGAAAATTTTAAACCGTTGATAAATTCAGGTGAAAAGACGGCTTGGTCTATAGCACCACCACGGTCAGTTTTATCTATGTTGTCACAACTAAGATAAACTATTTCTTCGCCAGGAAAGGTTTGAAGCAAATGATCGTTAATATTGTCAACCACTTCATTGGTTGGAGCAAGAATGGCCTTTTCCTGGAAGTAAGACGGATCACCTATGTTATCCAAAATGTTTGGGTAAGTGAAATCTATAATAGATTTTACGGGATCATTAGTTTCATGTATTAGAATATCTTCAGGTATATCTATCAAAACCTCTCCGTCGTGTTGTCCTCCAACATCTCCATCTCCTACTTTCAATATCCATTCGGCAAATTCCTTTATCTCAGCCACATCCTCAGGCCATGATCCAACCGTAAGGCGCATATTAGCGGTTAATTTTAACACTTTGCAATGATCCCACAAGTACGATTGTTTTAAAGATGCATTAACAATGTCTTGGCGGGAACCTTTTGGAATAAC
>BPTQ01000006.1:83455254-83661827 GCA_019973895.1 Chrysanthemum seticuspe | reverse complement strand
AACGTTTCCTGTTGTTTGGTGGAGTGTTTTCATCATCCATGATGATAATAGATTACAATTGTTTTCTGTGTTACAGAATTTATACAATGATATGTTTCTCCGAAACTGTTGTATGAAAATATGTTATGGATATGAAGTTGTAAAGACATTCATTCAAAAGATACTACATACACTTTGAAAAAGATATAATTTAGCTAATGATATGAAGAGTAAATTTTCCAAATCATTTAAATGGAGTAATAAATGTGTCATTATTTCAGTTATAGTAAATCATTTAATATGCTGATATTTTGAACTCAAAAAAAACTTGCTATATGGAAGATAATAATAAAGTTATGACAAATTCACACAAAGTAAAAATTACAAAAAATCATCAACTTAAAATGTTATTAATAATATTAATTATAAGAATCACATAACCGACCCATAATCTAAATGATCATGTGTTGACAAATGATCATGTTTTAGGAAGCTAAAATATTTAGAAATCATCTGCGTGATGTTAATGCCCGGTATAATATCTTCCCATTGATTCATCATCATCGGACACGTAAGGTTGTTGTAACTTTTTTTCGGCATCTTCATGAATGTAGTTGTTATGAATATCTAAAGAGCGAAATGGTTCATGTGGAATATCGTTGATATTAACCCACACACCATCGTCGTTTGTGTTGTTATTGTTTTGAATATGTGCATCTGCTTCTTCATCAATAAGCGCAAACTTGTGATCTTTTGTACTAAACAAACTGTCTTGTTTATCAAGTAAATGTTCATCATCGCTAAAATCGTCCAGATGGTATACATGATCATTAGAATGAAGTAATATTTTGTCATCCTCTTTATCAGCTTGTTTAGACTTAGAGTAAACCGAATTGTGGAATAGTCCACAATCATCATTCTCTTCTTCTTTCTCTTCATCCTTTTTACCACGCCTTTGTGCAGACTTGTTTTGCGCTTTATCCTCAGCGGTTTCTCGTCATCAGATTCCTATCAAGATGTTTAACCATGAATCATATAAGTTGGTACTATGTAAACACAATTTAGTAGAAGTGTTTGATATATGTTCATACCTTTTCTAATAGGTTTGCAAATTCCTGTAAATCGTTATCAGAAGTAACACGTCCCACAGCAGGGTTGCCATCTTTGAGTAGTCTTCGTCGTTTTTTTGTGACGGAAATATGCTGAAAGGAACAGAAACAACAAAAGTTAGTTTGTAAATGTAAATGTCTTAAACGTTTGAAATGTATATAATAAGAACTGAATACAACATTCAATGATGATTTGCTATTGAACATGGTTTCATACTCGTATATGTTTTATGTTAATGAATTGTATGAATCAGTATGGGATTTATGTAGTTTCAATATTTTATGTATTATAGGAAAGTATATCAAGATATATTGTAAACAAATATGTTTGATTATGAGAATATTTTTTCGATTCTAGCGTTTGTAATAAAATTTGTGTATATCTGTATTATTGAAATTTTTAAAGTATCTATTTGGAAAGGATAGTAGAAATAACATATTTTAGTTGTAAATTTGATATGCTTTCAAGGTTATGTTCATTCTCTAAAACAAAATGTGTAAATGTATTTGTTTATGAATTCATGTTAATATTTGTTACTTACATTTGCAAATGCAGATAAATCCTTAAATGTTGCATGTTCTTTGTGAATGGTAATACGCATAATTATTTTGGATGAATCCTTATTTCAAATAAATTTTAAAAAGTCAACATGAATGATGAAAATATTGTAATGGGTAGTGTACTTAAAATATGAAATGGAATGCTAATTAACGTGATGAATTCTTTCTTTCACATGACAACCGAGCAGCCCTTCGATTCGCTTCAACATGTCCACTTATCCAGCCGTTTGTTTCCCATCTTCTTAGTAGCCATCTTTGACGATTTGGGTCAATAAGGGTAGGATAACAATAATGTGCTAAGTATATATCCAGTGCTTGACCAAGTTGAATGTTGTGTAGCCAGCCATCGATATACCATTCATGTTCTATCTTACGAAGACTATCTGCTTCTTCCATTTGAACAGTCGGAACACGCAAGTAGTAAGCAACGACATCAGTGTACTGATTTAGATGGTGACGAACTAATCGTCTAACGTTGCTGTAGGTTAAATTGTGTGTTGACACATTGCATATCATAATTTCATCTCCGCCCCAATAATCATAAAAAACGTTTGTAGTTACAACTCTACCTCCATGATGAATGCATATGTCAATTGTAGGAGGAGCAACACCCCATTCACTATTAGAATATAAAAGTAAACGATTAGATATGATGTACATTACGACAATGTTGGGAAATAAACAGAAAAACTTACGTGTAAGCTCTAATCCTACGATTACCATTGTTGAATCGTAGAGGCATTGTAGTGTGTAATGTGGCGAGAATGTAATGTTGAACATCTTTTATAGCGTATTTGACTATACTAATTTTAGAAACGATTTATGGGCATTAAAGTGTCAATTTTTTAGACAATGTTTTGATTGTTTAAAAGTAAAAAAATGATTCCACGCATAATTTGTATCATAATCATAATCATAAATAGATTTCAAAAGATAAAGACAATTATTCTCATTTGAAAAATTGAACATAAATTATGGCGTTGGAGGCGAGCAATATGAGCATTCGCATTTTCCAGGAGGGCATTTGCAAGTTCCTGAACAAACAGGGCAATGACAGTTCTCCTCAATTATACTTTTAAGTATATATGGATCACCGTTATCATATGGATCTACGGAATCATAGTATGTAGTATATCCAGGTTCAAATGGTTGTGGTATTTGATCTTCGTTTCCCACCTTAGGATCGCATACAAAATCATTCTCCAAGATGGTTGATGTTTCATTTTTCTTGTCATGAACGACTAATGCTTCAAAAAAACCAATAATATCCGTTTTGTCTGCACCATGTTCGTTGGCAGATGATGTGTTTCTTGGTGCAACAGTTTCTTTAACATATGCAAATTTTTGTCCTATAATACATTCAAAGGAATAGACTGTATTATTGTTTAGGCAAATAAATGTTTCGTAAACTAAATTTATACAAATTCGGAAAAATAATTCAGAAAAATATCGATTATGATTGTAACATACCTTCGTCGTGATGGTTTGAGTTTGACATTTTTTTTCCTCCTTTACTCCGTAATATGTTAACAATTATGGTTTAAAGAATTTCTCATACATACATTTATAGAATATGAAGGTGACAATATATTAAGAAATGATTTGTTGTATAATTTATTTATTTGTATACAACTTATTTGAAAGTTGATTACACGAAATATTTGTTTCTATAGATATTGTTAATTAAAATATAGTTACTTTAAAATGTATTTGTGGCGGATATACATGGAGGATATATGTAAAACAATGATACAATAACGATGAAACGCAATTAGTTCTTTTACCATTGTGAAAGAAAATTGACGTGCTTGTGTAAATGTATAAGTACTAATTACAATTTAAGTGCGAAAGCGGCAATGTCGGATTACTTGTTGGTTGAATGTGTGTAAAAGAGACATAGGAAGCTATCATTTAAAAGAATAAAGCATAATGTATCTTTTACCATGGGATGAATGTAAAAAAATAAATTATTCGTTTACATAAAGATGAATATACGAACATCGGTTCCGGAACATTCTCTAAACAAACAAAAGGAGCTTTGTGAAAGGATATTTAATTGTAACTAAATGTGTTAGTTACTACAAATTTTGTATACATATTGTTATTAAGTAAACTATAGTTACTTAAAAATGTATTTGAGATCCTATAGATGGAGGATATATGCAAAACAATTATACAATAGCATAGTGTAGATGAAACGCAAATAGTTGCTTAAGTATTATGAAAAAACATATACATGGTTGTGTAAATGTATAAGTACTAATACAATATGTGTTCGAAAGCGGCCATGTTGGATTAGTTGTTGGTTGAATGTGTGTAAAAGAGACAGATGCACCTATCATTTTAAATAATAAATTTTAATTTTTGATTTACCATGGAACGAATGTAAAAAATAAATTATTCGTTTAGATAAAGATGAATATACGAACATGGTGCCGGAACGTTGTGTAAAAGAAACAAAAGAATATGGGTCAAACGAACTTTAATTGTAACTAAAGGTCTTAGTTACTACAAATTTTGTATACATATTGTTGTAACAAAAATTTGTTGTATCATGTTTTTCTTGCATTGACTTTAAAGTAAACCGACTAATGTATGTGGGTCATGATGCTTGGATTATACTTTAGTAAATAATATGACTCATCCGTAGAATATGAAATATTACATCAAAAATCTTGTAAAGTAATGGCATATTCGTGATCAGTAACTTGCTAAAAGCTATTGCTAATATAAGTCACAAATTCTAAATAACATTATGAGGTCATCATGTGTGTGTTGGTGACCGGACATTCATTTTATCAGGATCTCATTAGATTTTTGTTGGCAAGAGCAAAAACAACATACGCATAATATGTCACAGATGCTTCCTATCGTGAATGTCATGATTGTTGACATTGCTTAGTAAATGTATATAATTAACCGGGAGATATAGACAATTAAATTGTTTAGCAATTCATCTTCATTGATTGGCTACACTAACAAAAACTTATAAAAAATTGGGTTACCTTGTTTTTTTTAATTGTATATGACAAAAAGCAATGTTTCCATGTCAAATGTATTAAGTCCAAATGTCAATACAAATTACTTATACACATCAGTTTCTGCAAATGTATGTATTACACACATCACTTGGTCGTCAAACATGTAAGTGATAAAATGTTACTAAACAAACCTTGTGTGATTTTGTGAAAATATAATTTAATTACTTATACAAACTTATACAAAAAGTGGTAATTAAATCTACTATATAACGCTTGTAGGCTTGAGTGATGATGCATCGGAAAAATTCAACAAAAACCATCATGACTATGACTAACGTGTATAGATAGGTGTGATGTTAACGGCGGTGCTATACTTAACGTTTAACTACCCCAATAATTTCAAAACACACATTCAACCTGATCCCCTCCATCTCTCTCTTGAAGAATACAGGTTCTCCAAATAATGTTATTTAATTTTTTTTCTTGAATGATTTTGTGTTAATAATGCATAGATTAAGCAGCGATCAAACTATTTTTAATGTTTGTGATTATTGTTAGATTGCAAAACAAAGGAAAAACACGGTTCTGTTAAAGTGAAATACCGATTGACACTGCATGTGAGGTTAGATGATATGAAACATATAAAAAATAGAAGATACTACTTTTAAAGATATGTATGAGTTATGTTAGAATCATTTTAGTAGGACTTTGTTAGATAGTTAAGCAAGATCTTCCTAAGAATCTTAATATAGGTATTAACATTGTATGCAATTATGGGGATAAGTTTGGCTAAGATTAGTATAGTATAGATTAGTTGTTGCATATGAAAAAGGGTGTGATGCTGTATCAAAGGTGCAAGAGCTAAACAAACATATACTGTAACATGGAGATATGATTACACAATATGAGGAACAATTTCAGAATGGATGTGTAGTTAAATTGTATGAAAATATGTGCGCAGTTGAAGTTAGTAATTTTAAATAATTATATGGGTTAAGATATTATCGATTTACTAAGACTTTGTTTTATACTTACTGAATATGTAATTATGCACTGACTATCGGTATGAACATTGTTTGCAACTATGGCGGGAAGGTAGTTTGGGTAGATTGTCGTTTAAGTTTTCCATATGAAAAAGCGCGTGATATGATATAATATGGTGAACGGACAAAAATAGGTATTCGTACGGTCAAATGGTTAAATGATTATAGATGTGTGCAACAGTTTAGTATGTAGTAACATATACGAATGTGCATATATTTGTTGATGTGAACACTTGTTGACCCTTTGAACGTATGTTGTTTTATGAAACAGAATGATGATACAGTTTCTGGTTGAGGCAAACCAAATTAACATTCGAACATTACAGGTATTTTGTGGTACGATCAAGTTATTTAATTGAGTTGTTTATTCGAAACTCTTGACATTAATACATGCAACATGTATTTCAATTACAGCTTCTTCCTACTCTGTTTACGGGACCACTGAAACCCAAGAACAATTGGATTTACTTAATTCATAATGGCGGAACGAAACATAAAGTTTACATAAAGATGGCTGGTGGGAAGCGTTTTAAGCTGTATGAACGTGAGTGGCGAATATTTTTAGATGACAGCAAGTACACGAATGTCGGGACATTTCATTTTATTAGGCAAGAAGAGGACTGTTACTACGTTACAGCGTATACCAATGATGGATCTGAGTGCAATGGATACTGTCTGGATGTCGTAGGTTACAGACAGCGAAGATGCTTGCTAACTGTGCAACACCTTGAACAATCACCGGTAATTACTAAACTCTAATCATTAAATTGAATAACTTGATTACAAATCTCATGAAAATCCATTTAGTAAATAACATTTTATTTTATATAAAATCTGTTACGCAGGACATTCCTAGCGGTTTCTTTACTTCATTTGATAATGATCGATTTCGCGTTCTTGTGGGTGGAGTGGTTGTAGCAACTGTAGCTCATCGTAGGATTGTGCTGCTGGATGAAGATAGGCATGTCCATCTATTCGGTGGTCAGGGATGGGATATTTTAGTTCACGTAGAAAAACTGACTGTTGGCAGAAGATTTGTCTTGACAAACTTGCTAAACAATGCTGTTTCATTGATGCCATTTGACGCAGATGGTGTCGAGATGCGTCATGATGTTGTAGAACGTATGTACCTGAACTGCAGAAACCCTTTCATGAGTTCAGAGATTGACAATGGTATGTTACTGAAACTGTTGGAATAATATATGTACTTATTTGTCAAGATAAAAACATTTCAATATGATAATTATTTAACGTAATTTTGTTTTTGTAGATAAGAGGATGAAACATATGTGTGCATGGGAAGGACACACCGCTGAACATGACAATGAGAGGGACTGTTTCTACGCACCGATATTGGCGTACGTTACGGACAGAAGGCGGTTGGTAAGTGACTGATTGATATTAATATATAATTTATTGGAACTTGTAAATCTAAGGTTATTCCTTACATTAAGTCTCGTATTAATGCAGAACATTCCTCATGACTTTGTGAAGTCGCATGCAATGTGGCAGTACCACAATGCGTTGCTGCAATACGAAGAAGAGGAGTTCTATGTTGACGTTGATTTGGAACGCCACAATGACAGGCCAAAAAGCAAAAATCATGTTACAATCAATTGCAACTGGACAGAGATTGTTAGAGATTGTGATTGGGAAGATAACAAAATGGTCCGGTTCAAGCTTGTCAAAAAAGTTCCAGACGTCGGCGTCTCTTTGCCTTCAGGTAACAAAGTTGAAATTCCAGTATTCCACATGTGTTAAGACATCCGCAATCGTGCGTCAAGAAACTTTGTGTGTGTGTTAATGACTGAACTTGTTATGTCTAACTGAAGCATCATAAATTACGTTTGGATTGCTTATGTCGTATGTTTTGTGTTTTGGAGTGGTTATGAAGCCTGGCCGTATATGGCATAAACACTTATTTTCTATAATGATATGCTATGTATGTAATGGTAAATAGATCAATGTTATGAACTTATGTGTAAGCGTTTGTAATATATTTCATCGTATGTTCTATTTTATTGTCAACGTTTATTTTTAACTTGTATGAAAATAAGTGTGCATAGCTTAATATGTTCGATTTGTTTCATCAAACTTAATAGCGTAACAACTGTATTGGGCTAATATAAGAGAATAAGAGCGTTTACATGGGCCTTGTTTTGTTCCAGTTTTTACTTCTACTGCATTGATTACTTTTTAAAGGATATGATATGTTGGTTAAATGGCGATTAGAAATTTGATTTGTCATTTGGAAACGCTATTAGAATATGACATTAATTGACACACCTATCATCTTCCCCGTCATAAACAGATCTGATTATATTAATTGACGTATTCAATGATATTAAGACATGATTATCATCCAGTTAATTTTGATACTATTGATGATAAATATGTATAGAAATAGTTATTTGAACCTCAAACACTTTTATAACAATAGACATAATATTCATCACAGAAATGGTGTTATATGAAGATAAATTGTAAGGGCTTGAACTTCAAATAATTTTATTAATAAAAATGACATAACATAAACATGACAATAAAACTTTGATGATGAGAGTTCAATCCTCGTCGAAGAAGTTTAAATCGACAACGTAGTCATCAGTCAAATCGTGACCCATTGCCCGTAATTCATTGATCATAGCTTCTGTTTTTAGCACCTTCGACTTAACGGCATTTAGAATCTTGGCTTGTTCTTCAGGATCCCCACCATTTACTTTAAGCCAATCAAGAAAAACAGATGTGTCTAACTCACCTGCATATAGAAAATTAAATTAGCCACTATAAAGGAAATATATATGATGATTTTATTTATAAGATGGTAACGCTAGTTATACGACATACCTTTATCATGTTGAGAAGACGATCCTTCTTCAAAAAGCGATGCAAGAAATCTCATTGCATCATCAACTTTGTTATTTGATGGTTTCCTCTGCCCATCATGCAGTGCAGGTTCAACAGTAGGTTGCGTTGCAGGATCAACATCAGCAACGGTTGGAGGATTAACCTTTGCACTTGTTTTAGCCGTATTTGAGTTTTCATGATCTCTGTTTTTAGGGTTTGATGATGCCATGTGTAAAGTCGTATTGGAAGATGTATGTGAATTAGGAGTATTTATAGATATTTTGTGAGTATAATTATGTATTTTACACATGTGATCCTTCATGATTGAGTAATATTCTAAATAAGGTTTCAAAATCAGTGACATATATAAAGTTGCTAAAAAACTATAAATAGAAATTGTATCATCAGAAAATATATATGATCTCATTTAGAATCCTTCCTAGTTACCCCAAATGACAATGACAACGTTTACTAAGAATATGAATGCATATTTTCTCATTAAAATGCATGTACTTTTAAAACTTAACATAGTGAATAAGAATATCAAGAGTGAAACATGTCTTATTGATAAAAGAACATTTTTTGGCATTTACATTTCTTATTCAATCAAACATCATCGTCATAACTGTCATCATCCGTAGGAAACGGAGTTGCATCATCATCCTCAATAAAATCGGCCAAATCATCATCAATATCATCGAGAGATTCATCAATATCGGTATCAAGATCGCCTAAACTAATTCCATCATCATCTTCATTATCAGTACCATTAGTAATCGTATCATTAATGGGAATGGAATTATCTTCAAAGGTAACGTTATCAAAATCATCATCCGTTTCTACGTCCATGAGCCTTGATGGAAGTACATTTGATGAGAAAGTCCTTTGTCTTTTTTGTGATCGACTAAACGTTACAGGTCCATCGTCATCATCTTCCTATGTAAAAGGTAGTGGAACATGATATTAGTCATATCTTGTATATGTGTAAACTGAACAATTGTAATAGCAAAACAAATCTATTATAGATGATCAATTCGTACCACATTATAATTGTGTATAGTGTCATGAACGGTTTCTTTTTTTTGTGTTATTGGCTGAACATTTTCATCATCAGACGAAACAATGTGAACAACATTGTTATTCACAGAAACATCTTTTTTCAACAATCTTCCACGTTTGCGAGATACGGGGCACTCCTTGAGAATGTAATAATCGGTTAAAAATTGTACAAATTGTTTGTTGAATTTGTTTGTAAAAATATAATATTCATCTTTATTAACGATGACATATGCACGTTCAAATTCTTACCTCATTGTCATCTGATATGTCGATAAAAGATACAGGTTTATCGGATGGATCGAATGTATTTAACACTTTACTGGCTTCCTCTTTTTTGAGAGCCTACATAGAAACAAAGATGTAAGATAAAAGTAAAATGAACAAATTTGACTATTTCAAATGTATCGAAAAGTGTATTTAAGTTTAATCACTTGATTTGTCTATGAATATCATAAAATACATACGAACCTTGGGTGAGTCGTTATTCACCATAATGTGATTGTAGGAGATTAGTTGTGTGTTTATGTCCTACATTGGTGGTACCTTTTATACACAATGTATACAAAGTTAAGTTAAGAATTGATCTCTAACATACTCTAATTTACTTTTGAAATAACATAGAATTTGTGAGTTGATTACGTGAAATAATTTAATTGTATAAACAAATCTTATGCGTATATAGAGTTGACTAACTTGAATCAAATATTACAAATATACTTTTAAAAATAGCATTTATATTAAACGTGTATTTACAAAAGGTAATGATTGTTCTTGGTAAAAATATCCAACTTACCTTGATAAATGACCCGGTGGTAGATGAATTGTCACACACACCTCATTCAATAATCAAGCAACACTGTAGCGATTTCTAACCAAGAACAGGTAATCATCTTGAACAAAATACAAATCTAGTAAATTTATTGTTAGTTTTATGATGATCTGCATGTAAGTAAGAATGACAACTATAATATATTAAACACCAACTGTATATGGTTTAGGTTGATTCTTAACCCTTAAGATGGTAGTGATTTATAGTATGTTGATACATAGATACTTGCTTGGGGTATGCGGTTTCATATTTGACGAAATAGGTTTAACTTGAAAGACTATTTGTTTTGTAGTTTCTATAAACAGTAATAGATATGAAGATTAGTCTTCAAGTATATAGGTTGGTTAATTTTATATGGTGTATGTTTTGTTTAAAAGTTAGTTAACAGAATAACATATTATGTGGTCCATTATTTTGTTACATGGAATGTATGATATGATTATAGAGTGAAATCATATAATCGAAAGGTTACTCATATTCCCAAAGTGTAGTAATACTGTATAAGTTTTATAAAGGTGTTGTGTTTTTAGTGTATTCGAAATAAGTAGTATGTATAAAGTATCCACGCAAGACATACAGTGTGTCGATTAAAACGATTTGCGCTTTTGCAATATATATGACATGTGAATGTATACTTTTGATATTCATTATTAGTTTGTTTCTTTCGTGAATAAACATAAACCATTTGTTTATTTATCATATAGGATATGCGAATTTATATTTGTAAAGTGATTCATATGTTTTAAAATGAATACTTGTTTTGATAATTGTGTACAAATACAGTCTGATTGCTTATATTTGTTTCCAAGGTTGTTGCCAAACGAATCATTTAGCTAATCTATATGTTACTCATAATTTGACAGGATGAGTTTTCAATTTGTGTTTGCTGTAAACAAAGCAAAGTTTGCGAAAAGTCAGGTATGCGCGTAAGGTGATAATTTAAACATTAATAGTCATGTTTATAATTGAATATTTGTTTTATTTTGTTTGTGTTGTCAGCGTTTACCATCTCTGTTCACAAAAAGCTTCTACGATGGAACACCATGGCTGTACTTAATACATAATCGGGGAACAAAACACAAAGTCTGGATAAAACAAAGCTCAGAAAACCATTACAAATTGTACGGCGATGAGTGGGTCAAGTTTCTGGAGAAGAGTAGGTATACAGACGTCGAAATGTTGCACTTTATAAAGGAGGAGGAAGACACGTATTACGTAACTGCATACAATCGTGCTGGCGCTGAATGCGGTGGATATGACAGCAGCCTGATAGGCAGCAGGCAGATGAGATGCTTAGTGTTTCAGGGCGAGAATCTTGGACATTCTCCGGTAAGCACACACGAATTATTATCTATTTTGTAACGTCTTTTTTTACGTTAAAATATGAAGTTTATAAATCTGTGAGTATGTTGATTATTTTCAATTGTATGCAATTGCTTCCCGGAGATTTCCTGCAAGATATAGTGACAAACAAATTTGATATTCGGATGGGAGGAATGAATTTAGCAACTGTGAATCATCGTCGTGTTCATATTCGAGGAACATCAAATCCAAAAGTTTATGCAAACTTGTTTTACGGAGATGGATGGAATACTGTTGTTGACAGTCAACACCTGGTACCCGGGAAACCAATGGTTTTCACAAATCTTGGTGGTGCAGTGCTTAATATGATTACTTTCGGAAGGGATGGACTTGGTTTAGGCTTTGAGGACATCCCGAGAACAGAATTGGATTTAGCTTTACCTATCTGTCGAGGTCCCCTGGACAAAGGTATCATACGATATTTATGTTACACATCTATACTATATGATTGTATAAATCTAATATTTTGTGTTCACAAATTGCAATATAGATCCAAGAATGTTTCACATATGCGACTGGGCAGGGCATGATCAGCATAGAAATGAAGATGCATGTTTTTACACACCAATGCTGGCCTATGTCCTTGATAGGAACCGTTTGGTAAGTAGATACTACGTATAATTGTTAGTGCATGTCAGTTTCTATGTATTTAATTTTGGTTATGTCTACTTAAAAATGAGAGCTTATTGAGGTTTTGTATTTCATATACAGACTGTACCTGCCAAGTTTGTTGATAAGAGTGAACTGCAGACATTTGACAACGCAATTGTTAGACACGGTGGGATGGAGTTTGCGGTTGACCTGGTGACTGTAAGGCACAAACAGACACGGAAGAGGAAGCCGAGAAAGAACCATCTAACAATAATTGCAAAGGACAAATATAAACATGTCAAAAGGCAATGCCGTTTCAGGAAGGACAAAATGATTCGATTTCAGCTTGTTGACGTGATGACTGATTTGGCGGAGACAGTTGATCCGGAGTTTCATGTGCTTGTTCCAATATTTGATATGTGCTGAATGAAGGTGTTCAAGTGGATTTGACTTTTGTTATCGGGATTGTCAGTGGGTGTGTGTCTTTTGAAACAATGTTTAGGTGGGAAGACTTTAGTAGTTTAGTTATATGTTAAGTTGAATAATGGCTGGATACATGACTTGTTCATCCAGTCTATTATCCTAGTACGTTTAAGGTGTTATCCTACTACGTTTCGTATGTTGACAGTCAGTTCTTATTTATATATTGTTGAATCAACTTCTTTAGACTAATGCAGTCATCTGTTAATTACATTACTTCCCTTTAGGAGTGTGTTTTATTGTTTAAAGTATGCTTGCTTGTCTATGTAGTAAGAATTTTAGTTGGGTTACAATCTGATATAAAACTGAATGATAGTATGTGGGTTAGTACCTTTTTATAATGTTTGTTATACTGACATTTTATATAGCAGATTGGTAGACTTGGTTGAATGCTTCAATTAATAAGTTACACATAATTAGGCTTATAAATGAGCCCATTAAATCCAAACAGCCCAATAGATTAATATCTCATGTTCCGGTCAACTGCAAAAGTCCAAAAGCTCAAGAGATTTTTTGCGTGTTTAGAAATAGAAAGATTACGTTTTCCAAGCACAAAACATCTTGAATCTTAGTTCAAACACTATCAAGTCGTTAGGTTCATGCATTATCAAAACAGTGCATGATGATAGTGGTTAGATTATCCAACTTCATGTAACATAGTGTACACAAAATACGTTAACGATGATAATTGATGTTTTTTAAAAAATGCATGATATTTGTCTACTTGATGATCTATGTTACTGTTAAACATGTATAATACCCTAATAATGTTGAATCTGTAGATGTACGATAAAATGGTTTGTTGATGCTTATATGAATCTATCTGTAATTACATTTGTTAATGGTGGTAGCATGATAACTTGGTGATGAATTGAATGGCAGTGTTCTATCAGATATATAAGTGTTGTCCAATATGTGATACGATGGGAGTATGCATCTTGTTTTCAGATATAACAGATATGTGACAATGAGTATATATCATATAACAAACTTTTTGTCCCAAAAAGGGTAATTACACATCATTATCAAGAAGTGAATATTTGTATTATGCTTCAGAGACAAAAAGAACTGAATTGATAGTTAGCCAAAAATACAAATGCTCAATACAACTGCGTTGATAGTCTTTAAAAAATACAAATGTCAGTAAATAAAAATGGGATAGTATCATAAATTTTTCATTACAACATATAAATAATACACTAAATGTGCAAGTATACATTTGTTTTGTATGAATACAGAATCAATCAGTATAAAAAAAGGTCTTAACAGCCAAAGTGCCAGGTGATTAGGACTGTAGGTAATACATAAACTTGATCAAGCGACTGACTTGGTTCCATAGAATATACCACACCGTTACCTGCAAAATGAACAAAACAGCCAAAAACAGGTATATAATGGTAGCTGTCAAAACCTACAAACAACTTTAAGCACAAAACTTATTTCAAATAATTAACCAAAGTACTGATTGGTTATTCTTAATAAGACATTGTCCACAACGTAAAATCAGATCAAACAGTATCGCATAAGTGAGGAAAATAAAATGAAAGACCAAGATAATGGTACGGACAAAGTATTGTTTACGTGGATATCCATCCACAGCTTCCGCTTATTTCAAAATTAAAAACTCCAATAAACACTACATTCACGGCTTCTCAACTTTAATCTCCTTGTCAAGAACCAACTTTGTCCTTTTGGTAGCACTATTCTCTTCGCCTTGGAGCAAGTCAGTCATATCCAATGGATCAACCTTCCTTTTTTCTTGAGACGTAGTATCAGAAGACGATTGCTCGGCATTCACAACATCATTCTTTAGGGCGGCGATCGGCGTTGTGTTCTCATCGGTCTGTGACTCCAAATCCTGCGTAAAATCACCCAAATGGTAGGTTAATCATTGTAAAAAGGTATAAAACGTCGCAACTGACAGTAGAAGATGTGCCATAAAAATGTGTACAATAGCATAAATGAAAATTACTTACAAATGGCGTCACATCAGCAACCTTTAAGCTGGTAGCTTCGTTTTCAGGCTGAGATCCAAATGAAATAAAGAAATTATATGGCTAATTTTTTGTTGGTAATGTCTTAGTACATGAACTTTGGTTAAAACCGTTTAAACATTTAAATTCATTCGTCACCTTTCCCGGTGTAGCGGTAGCACAAACAGATTTAATGATATCGGGATCATTAGACAAACGCAATACATTGAAGACAGGCATCAGCTTTTCTTTGTTTTTGGCATCAACAGCCACCTTAAAAACAAATTTCTTATCAACAATTTCCATAATCTCCGTCGGGAAGACAGCATCAGACTACATAAAGACATGTAAATGAGTGGACAATATAGAATGTACAAAGTGTTTCAAACAATTAGCACTGTTGATGGCCAATTTATACCTTGCCATACTTATCCACCAACTGATAAGCAGTTAAGTTATTCAGAATAGCCTGCACCTCATCATTAAATAGACAAATTGATACAGTGCCAGTTTCATCTTGAACCCTCACCTGTAAGCGGAACCTAAATGCAAAAAAGTACCCAGGCACTGAGGCACTAAGAGATTCAAACAAATGCCATATCAAAGCCAGTTTAAGGGAAAGCATATACTCACTGGGTTTTGATTGACGTAGCAGCAGCATTGCATTTTGAGCACCACCATTCATTAGGACCAGCAGCCGGTTTTGGTGTGGTATCGGATTCAAGGTCAACAATATCAGAAGACTTAACCAACTTCTTTCTACACACCCTGCATCCGAGGTACCACCAACCTTCCTCCTCTTGGATAGCACAAATTGTAGCGACGATAACGGATGGAACACCCTGCATATATGTCCGGATAAGTTGGTGTTATTTCTGTACAATCGTTTTAAACATGAAACAATGAATTGGTATGCTACATTTCATTACATAACCCAAAAAAATGTATTGTTTGGAACAGTTTCATTCTACATTTAGGTATAAATCCGAGTATACTATATGTAAATGCTGGGATTGTGAAAGAATTTACCTGTTCAACATCAAAAATTTCCGCAATGTTTCTATACATGTATTTGGTGACGAAATCATCTTTTGTAGAATTCTTTGAAGCAGTTGAGATACGTGATGCAGTTTGTTGAGAATCCTCCGTACCTTGAGCAGCCACCAAACTACGTATGGTTAAAAAGACAGAAGTTAGTATCGACCATATCAACGCTAATATATTAATCAATTTAAAAAACATATACAAATATTGGTTTAAGATACCTTTTCCTAAAAGATTCTACATCTTTAAATTCATTACCAGGTATACAGTCTTTGCCGTTGAAGAGGAACAACCTTGTTCCATTGAAACCATTTTGGATGGCCATTTTTCCTGTTTATTCAAAAACATGTACAAAATATTTAAATGATTTCGGATTTATACCCATTGTCAAAAGTGCACAGATAAATTGACTGAATGTAAACAGAATATAAACGTACCATCCCAGACTTTCATCATGGCCAGCTGGAGGACAGCAATGATCTTACCATGTTCATCGAGTTTATTCAAAAAATCAGCGAATTGTTGAGCAAAACTACCCCACAACGTACACGGCAACTCATTGCCCCTGTATATATGATTGTTATCAATTCAATAAATACATTGTAAATGTTTATGCAACTGTAAAAAGTTTGTTAGAATGACCTACTCAGCATCAATGATTGTGATGGGTTTCTTCTTTCCAGACCTGCCGTTTTTGTCATAAGTATCCAGGTCATCACAAGCAACAACCTGGCCTATCACATCTGCATAATGTTGAAACACAAACAGTTTCAATTCATTGGCATATCATATCATGTACTCAAGAAAAGACAAATGTATAGAAATAACTAAAACGATTCTACATACCAAACTGGCCAACTTCCTCATTCTTAAGAGATGTAATGTTTCCATATGGACGAAAGTCAAATCCATATCGAGAACCGGTGAAATATGTGCACTTTTCTATGACAGTGTTCGAAAGAAAGCTTAGGCGGAGTGGTTTATTAACTATGCGGAACTTTGGTTGAATCTCCCCAAGACTATATCGTTGAAGGATGACAGCATTGCCCTCTTCTAATTGATGTTTGAAACCACTGACCAACGCCATCCGGACAGTTGCTTGCATCCTAGTGTTCTGGAAGAAAAAATGTGAATATTTTAAAGTTTAGTACATAAATCAAAACTTCTATACAAAATAACAATTCATATCTAAAATGCCAAAAATCAACAAACAATGCTACTTAAAAACACACAAATAAAAAGTATAATTTGAAGCATAACATAAGTAGATGCTTGCCTGTTCATCAAAAACGATCATCTCCATATTAACAATATTTGGCTTGCTAAACATAGGTTGCATCCAAGTGCGAAGAATACGCACTCATAACTTGATGTTGTCCTTAACAGGTGATAAATCGTTGATATACCCAGAAACAAAGGTTGCCATTGCTTGATTTGATATTCAACGCTTAGGTAAGAAAATGAGGTGTGCATCTTTATCAACACGGAGATCCTTAATTTATACAATGTGTGTCGCCCTGAAAATTAGGGATCATATGAATCAGAAAACTTATTTTGCATACTCATATTCCCAAAATTAAGATCATTACCAAAAAGAATAAAAAAGGCCCAAATTTTTTTTAGGGTTCTTGTTGGACATTATATCAAATCATTAAAATCACTACAAAAATTAACATAAACCAATAACAATTTAAAACGCCAAACGTATTAAACCAAAATAACAATTAAACCAAATAACAATTAAACCAAAATCAAGATACTTACCAAATAAAAATGATGGCAGCGATTCAACTATTTTGAGAGGTGATATATGCATTCAAACGCCAAACGTATTGCGCAAGAATTTGACATATTCAAATTTTGATTGAATGGTTGTAACGCAGAATTGAAGACCATAATTAGTTTCCAAAAGTATTTAACAGATGAGTGTTGAAGAAGTTTTAGAATCACGGTTATATTAGTGTGTTAAAAGGATGCATTGGGGTGTTGTACAAAGTAGCTAAATAAGGTAGTGTTTTTAATAATAAAATTTAATGCGACGCTTTAGGGGGGTGGTACAGTATTTTAATATATTAGATAGTATAGATTATGTTTATTTGAATACATCTATTATGACTGAATAACTTTAATATAATTTTAATATTTTCGATGTTATATAACTTTACTAAAATGACACTTTAGTTCTAGATCATGTTATTGTTAATACGATTAAACTCGATTAAACGTTTAAAATGGTTAAACGTGACTCAAATCGCGGGTGACTGCTCATTTCGGGTACCGCATGTCCGGTTACCCGCCTAATACGATTGGGTTTCGGGTAGCGAAATGAATTAACCACCCAGCAATGGATAATTTAAAATTTTCAACTAACCAAACCACCTCGTAAATACCTTTAGTTAAATGTCCAGGAGTTTTTTTTAGGGTTATTAGCAAAAAAAGACATTATATTGCCACTTGTTGTCATTGTATGTTGTGTAATTTTTTTTTCTCAACTTGACACTAACTTTTTAAAATCGTGCAATTGTGTGTACTTTGTGACAACTTTTCCCTTTTTTTTATGCTAATAACCCTTTTTTTACATATAAGAAGATTATGTTATTTTATGAGATTGTTTTTTTTTTTTTTTTTTCCTTAAAGGTAAATTAATTTTATGAGATTGTTAACATACAGCTTATATTTGTTTTTGTTCATTTTTGATCGTGAAGAATGATTCTCAATACGATACTCTTAGAGGCCCTATGAAGAGTGTTGTTCCTTTTTAATTACACTAAGCTTAATATGGTGTCCAAAACGACGTCATTTTTGGGCCTGCGAGAACGGAGTCGTTTGATGAATAATATCACTTTTGCGTTATCTGTTGGCCTAAGGGTTGTTATTTCGTGTTAGAATACACAGGGTTGTGAAATGGTGTCGTTTGTGGCCCTTTTTAAGTTGAAAAAAAAACCGAAGGTAATCACCTACCTCTACACGTGTTCATAATCTAAGTGGTCACGGTTTCTTAGATTCCAAAAGAAGCTTTTATACCTTAAACTTGGTTCATCACTGATTTTGTCTCTCATCATAACTACAAAGAATTGCAGGTAAAAGAAGGGAAAATAATAATAATAAAAAAATCATATTAAATGGCATACAACAAAGATGTTGCGCACATAGTGCTGTTACTTTTATACTTTCTTTTTGTTTACGCATTCTTAATCAGTGATGAGTCTTGGCTTACGCATTCAAAGTTATCTAGAGTTTTAGAGTGTCGAGTCTTTGCTTAGCAACGTGATTCTTCTCATGCTTGTAACATAAAGTTTTTTGACTTGCCACCACTAAATCGCCTATCCAACCAAACATTTTGTTTTCCCTACCGTAAGCCTAACGTTACAACCCTTTAAAAGACCTCTTAGATAGTTTTTCCTAGGTGCTTACGCCAAAGCGATGGAGGTTTGATCTAGTCTCAAGCCTATGGTAATCTATGTACTAGGACCGGTTAATGAGTGTTTATCTTCCATTTCTAATTTGATATATTTCATATACACACGAGAGATGAGAGTATCCAAACACCACTTGTGAGGTGCTAGTATGTAATTTCCGTGCTTGTTATGACTTTCGCGGGGCTTATACTTGTTGTGAATTGTTCTAAACCAATGCCTCATGCCTCCTAACTTATAAATTAATTGGCCAAAAGCACGTTTGCTTGAGGACAAGAAAATACCAAGTGTAGGGATATATGATAAGGATTTAAAAGGTACACTTTTGAGGGGTCATTTAAGGCCTTAATCGACCACTTTTATATCCGTTACTGCTTAATTTCGTTCCTTTTCACTTTTTAGGTCTCTTGAAGGCAAAATGCTGGAATGACGCTTATTTGGACGAAAAGGCGTGAATATGTGAAGAAAATGGCTAAAGTCAAGATTAAGACATTCAAGCTGTTGGAAGTGCACCCGACGGCGTCACAGATAAAGGGCAACGCCGTCCCTCTAATTGCGACGGCTCAGGAGTGAAATTGCTATTTTGTACTTGACGACGTCAGGCTTTAAAGAGTATGGCGTCACAACTCAGACGGCCTATATCCAGATTCAGACGGCGTCAGAAGATGAGGCCGACGACGTCACAACCACAACGTGATGTCGTCAAAAAGTTGACTTGGTCAAGACGAAACCCTAATGGCGGCGATCCGATGGAGTCACAATTAAAGAGTGACGTCGTCGTAGTTGTAACTCTATATATATAGAATTCGAATTTTCAGACTTTAAGAGAGGTATAATTGTAGAGTAAAACCCTAAACGATTTTGGTTTGTCTTGAGCAGTATCTTAGGGTTCTCATACCCTATTTTACAACAAGATAAGTAATTTACTTCATTGATTTCATTATGTCTTCGATTGTATGTGTGTATGCTTGCATGTTTACCATGTCCGGCTAATTTATTTGTGTGTTTGCTTAGATCTATGAAACCTAGTTATTGAATATTGATTGGTTGTCTCTTATCTTAATTGTAATTGGCTTAGGATTGCAATAGGCCATCGTTGTGTTTTTAATGCTTGAGTAATCTTTGTGAACATTAGTTTATAATCGCCTAGAGTTATTGTAGGCTAAAAATCTAAAGATAACCTTAGAGTTAGTTTATAAATCCTAGAGATTTTGTATGCAATAACCTTGAGGTATCCTCAAAGAGTTAGGGAAAAAAGCATACCCTACGACTTTAGAAGACACAACGCCTTAAGAATAAGGACGTGACAATTCAACCATCAATAAAAGATAACTAGGGAGTAATAGCATCTACGTAGACACATTTTTAATCATCATACGAGCACACATCAATTAGACACAGACTACCCCTTAGCTTAGTTAATTAGAATAAATAATAGTAGAGTAATCGGTAGAAATACCACCACCCAAATCCAATACCCCGAGATTCGTACCTTTCAATTTTCTAAAAAAATATAAAAAAGATAAAAAAAAATAATCTTCCTCAACCCCAACCTTAGCGTAGTAATTTCTCACTAGCATTCCTATTCCCCTTGAGAACGATATCAATCTCGAGGCTTACCCTAATACTAAATTATGTTCTCTTTGGATGATTTTTCCGTTCTGTATAAATTCTGCGTATGTTGGATGATTGTTTTATTTTGAGAAATTTGACGAACTGTGGAAGAAATGATGCTATTGCCGACGTGTTTCATTTCGATGATACTTGCTAAGTTCCGCTACGTTCCTTATAAGTTATGTTTCTCTGATTTCAAATCCGTTAGTATTGATTGATTCAGACCAACCCTAAGATGTAGAATGGACCGTTAGGTGGCTGATAGGATGGTTTTCACGACTTGAGATAAAGTATGGTCATCATGATGGTATACTCATATGATGCTGGCATTATGACGCGTAGCTAACGTGATAATACTTACATCATATGACGTACCCTCATTGTGATCATAGGATATTTCGAGGAGTGCCTTAGAGGATTAGAATTTCTGGCACCTGATTAAGATTGTCTGAGTTTAGCAAGACCTTGGGATAATTCTGCCTATACGTTTAATCTACCTTCATCATTATACGATTTGTTATATTGGAATTCTCAACACGCGTTCATCTGTCAAGAAATCTTAAGATTCTTTGTAAAGCTTCCTACCGTTTGATCTTTGTTACCCTCATTTCTTTTGTATTTTGGTATATCTCCGCTTGTTTTCATTCGTGTTCAACTTCAATTTTCGAGGACGAAAAATTTTCATTTAGAGGGGAAGAGTTGTAAAACCCTAAAATCTCAAATGTGTTAAATGACCATTTTGCCCCTCAAGCTACATAATTATGAAATTCATAAAACACGTCAAGCTCGTTGAATACGTTAAACACTTAACTTATAAATGATTTACGTAAGATATTAATGACCTACTTATACTTATAGCAACAATATAAAAATCACACATTATAAAGTTATTTGGAATAAATTACATGTACAAGTTTTACAAATAAACATTTAAGCTAAATAAAACTAACACTATTGTAATTAAGGTAAGTAAATAAACATTGAACTAGTCAATTATTCTTCCCCCCTAAATCAGCCTAACATTAACACCCCATTCCCCCTAATACTCGTCCAAATCAAAACGCCATATCCCTAAAATTTTGCCCCAAACCAATCACCATTTAATTCCCATTTAATCTCTTAATATCTACCATTTACCAATTCAAAATAACACAAAAAAACCCTAATCCTCTCAAGTCAAAGTGACGGAAATTCCCTCTTTCTTTCCCATATTCAGTCGACATCAAGGAAGGCACTCAAGGCTATTGTAGACGTGAAACCTAGGTCGTGTGCTGCTGATTCAAGGAGTCTTGGTCGTGGGTGTTGGTTGCTCCTGGTCGTGGGTTACTAGGACAAAAAAAAAGAGGCTGCTCTGTGTTGTTGGTCGTGGGTTTGTGATTGCTTGCCGTGGGTTTTGTCTCCTTGATCTTGTTTCTTCTTTCATTCTCGCTACAAAGGTAACTCGTATCACCATTATCTCGTCTCCGTTATTCGTTTGTTTCATGAATCTGGTCATGTGTTTTGTCCTCCATGCGTACACCTATATACACGACCTAAAACATGTCACATAAAATGTTAAATCAAGGCTACGTAAAATCATGTGATACGGATACGTAAATTACTAAATGGTATAACATATGTGTCGAGTGCAAATAGATTAAACCTGGGCATGAACCTGTTTTGGATCCATCTTATACACGACATACCCCTAGTACATGTATATACATGTTTTCTTTAATTGTTACCAAGTTAAAATAGGTTAAAAACATATGTAAATACTTGGTATAAATTGTGTCGACTAAAACATGGATCAAGGGAGTTTCGTTTGATTTTAATGTGGCGTATGGATTTGCTTTGGGGTAGGGTTTGTCTCGACATCATAAGGGGATCACAAATGGGTTGTATAATATTGTACTAATCGAATTATAATGGGTTAAAACATGAATAGAAATCATAATCTAAAACCTAGGGTTTATAATGTTTATATGTCGATTTAATAAAGTACAAGGGTTGTTTTGTAAATTATGAAACTTGATGGTTTAACTTGTTAACGTGATAACTAAATGGACTAAATGAGTAAAATGAGTAAACTTGCTATATTTACACTTTTGACCCTATAGTTTGCATTATTGACACTTTAAACCCTAAACTTGTAAAACTTGTCATAATTGACCATTAAAATATGATAATACTTGTTTTCATCGTTTTGACCTAAATTAACTTTAATTATATCATTAATGACTAAACCCGCTAAATATGAAAACCTGCTAAATATGGAAACCTGCTAAATATGGAAACCTGCTATTTTTTGAAAGTTACTAAAATAGAAACCTACCTAAATAGAAACCCGCCTAAAATAGAAATTTACCTAATATGGAAAGGGGTAGACATTAGGTTTCCGTCTGTTTTGATATTTTCCGATTCTTTTGATTTTCGTTTGGAGTTGACTCCGATATTATTTTGTCTTCCCTAATTCGACCTTTTTCTTTTCGCATTTGATTTTGTTTGTTTTATCTTCGCGCTTTCGTTGTTTGATCTGCGATGCTGCTATAGTCATCAGTATGCTGCTGGAGGGAGCAGGACGGATCAACCAAAGGCGCAAGGACGTAGACAAGATTCAACTGGTGGACACTTGGAAGACGTGTGAGCAGAAGAACTATGACCTGCATACTTTAGACGTGCGGAGAAGCTACTACCAAGATTCGAGCGTATTGTGGTCAACAGTCCAACCATTGAGATGCTGAGAAGATTCATCTATTTCATATGATTGGGTGCGACTTGTGTTACTTCGATTTGTTTGTCACGCATTTTGAGGCGGTTTGATATTTGTTATGCAATTTTGATCAGTGTTACTTTTCTTTGATTTGTCAGAACTCGGTTTAAATCAGGAAGTTTTATGATTTAGCATTTTGGGAATATCTCGGCTTTATATTTGGATCGTCAGTAATGAGTCACAAGGAACCTTTTCGAGCACGTTGGTGGCCTTCTTTCTTTTGTGGTATGGTAAGTTGGTTTGATGCATTATATGCTGCATGTATGTGAATCTGGTCTGTTTTGGTATGTTATTTGCTACCTGTATGTTATATGTTTTGTTGTGATATTGGTTATGTGGTTTGTCATGACCCGAGGCAAAATATGATGACAATAAGGACTTGTTATGTGATGCATGTATTATGACGCCTGATCAACGTGATAATAACGAGATCATATAATTTAGACTTATTGGATCATACGACGTTTTGGGAAATGCCTTTGGTTGGTACGTGAATGGACTAGGGCTTATACCCGTTATTTGTCGATCATCATGTTCGTTTGGAATTCTGTACCTCTTTGCGAGATTCTCACCGACATCTGTTATGTGTAATTTTGTACGCTTTGGAACCGAAATCATTATGATATGTGTGAAACTATGGATTGCTATGTCTGCCTTAAACTTGTACGTCTCCATGTACTTCAGCGACTTCAATTTTTGAGGACGAAAATTTTTCTTTTAGAGGGGAAGAGTTGTAAAACCCTAAAAAATCGTAAACGTGATAAAAGACCATTTTACCCCTCAAGTAATAATTGTGAAATTCGTAAAACACGTCAAGCTCGTTATATTTGTTAAACTCTTAACTCGTAAATGACTTATGCAAGTTAATTATTAACCTACTATCACTTCATGTCTATGAATGTAAAAATCACACATTATGATATTACTTGGACCATTTTATGTATAAAATGACTAACACATTTAAACTAAATACTATAACTAACAATTAAGTAAAAATGGTAACTTAAATAAAAGTTGATTTGGTCATTTATCCCCCCCCCTAAATCGGCCCAACTTAAACGCCATAACCCCCCATTCATGCCCCAATTTACTTTCCCCATAACTCTCCTTTAATGCACAATTATCTCCCCATTATAACTTACCACCTCATCCAAAATAATCACCCTAAAAACCCTAATTTGCAAAAGTGACGGATCCTCACTTTCTTCCCATCTTCATTCGACATCAAGGAGTTCCAGGAGATTCGTAGCTGATGTGATCAAGGCTGGTTCAAGGAGGATTGGTCGTGGGTGATTGTTTTGCTCCTTGTCGTGGGTTTTGCTTTGTGGTCGTGGGTATTGATAGGGCAAAAGGGTGTTAGTTTGTTTCGTTTTTGGTCTTGTTTCCTTCATTTCTTCACGCTACAAAGGTAACGCCTAGCATCCATTTATCTCGTCTCTTTTTCTTCTTTTGTTTCTTGTTTGGTGTCGTGTGGTTTTCCTCTATGCGTATGATCATATACACGAATAAAGCATGTCACATAAAATGATAACTATAAGTCGCATGAAATCATGATCTTGGTTCTATACAAGTCGAATAAAATATGGCACATAAACTCTTGATATGAATCTGTTCTTGGACCTTATATTCGACACATACAAATGTTTCATGTTAATGATATTGAGTTAAAACAAGAGTAATAAGAACATGTGCATCTGATCTAATGTATGTCGACTAGAAAGATGATTAAAGGGTCTCGTATGGTCATTTTGTGTCGTGTGGAATTGGTTTGGTCATGGGCATGTCTCGACTTAGTAACACCAAAAAGGGGTCGTGTAGTCTTTATTAGGTTTAGGGTTTGAATTGTCTAAATGGGAATGGTTAACGAATAGGTTCAGGGTTTTAATAAGGTCTTGGTTTTTAATAAAAGTAAAGGGACTAATTTCGCAAATAGTAAAAATTGAAGGGTAGTCGGTTCTAAAAAAAAGAAAATGACTCATTTTGTAAAATAGTGAAACATGAAGGTTGTCTTGTTAATAATGATAAAAAGAATGGACTAAAGAGTAAAATGAGTAAACTTGATATATTTACACTTTAGACCCTAAACTTGTGTAACTGGTCATAAATAATCCTTAAACTATAATAGCACTCATTTTTCATCATTTAACCTAATATGACATTAAATACATCGTAAATGGCTAAACTTACTAAATATAGAAATCTGCTATTAATGGAAAGTTACTAAATATGGAAACCTGCCTAAAATAGAAAGTTGCATTATGCAAGTTTTGCTGGCCAGGCTTTAATATTTATATAGTCTCGTTATACCTATTGTCTACCATAATGCACTAACGGGCAGTGTACCCGGTCGTGTGTAGTGTAGTATTTGGTAAAACCGAGGTCGTCCCAAGAGCTATGTGTGTTGGATTATTACTAAGTCTAGGTGTCACAGATTTTAATATGATTTCGATAAGGAATTAATTAATTAACTACTACCGCCATTCAAAACTACCGAAACAAGGGTAGCTACCAATAAACTATGCATGCATACACTTAGAAATAATTATACGGAAGTAATGTAAACGCAAACAAAACAATTAAGGAATCATAACTAGGCCAGCACCAAGAGGTGCTTAGCCGCTCATATTAACCATACAAATCAATTCAATATTCAATGTTAAGAAATACATGAATCGAAAGTAAAGAAAAGATAAAATGCTAATACTTATCGTAGGGGAGTGATTTCTCCCTTGGAGACAGCTCCGTATGCTCCTCTAGACCTGCCTTTAGCTTCTTCCCACGTTCTTTGGTTGTGGTGTGTGGAATGGGATGATTTGAAATGCTGGAAATCGTGTGGTATTTATAGGCCAGATCTGGGTTACGGCGTAACTAATATAATAGTTTAGCCGTAATCTTCTATTTCTTCATAATTTGCACTAGATCTACTGGTTACGGCGTAACCTTATAAGTGGTTACGCCGTATCTTCAATATTTCCTGGTTACGCAGTAGTTTAAACAAGAGTTACGGCGTAGTTATCAGCGGCGTGGAACCTTATTTGACCTAATATGGTTACGTCGTAGTCTTTTGTGAGAGTTACGCCGTAATCTTCTGATGAGTTGGCTTTCTGAGTCACGCTTTAGTTACGGCGTAATGTGAGAGATGCGTTACGCCGTAACTTCTTCAAAGTGAGCATACTCTGATAAATCTTTGATAATTCTCCAATTCCGCGTCTCTTTAGCTTCAATGCTCGTAATTTACCTGAAAGTAGAAAACAATGGAAAACAAGCGTAAATCCATATAAATGATATAAATAACAGGCATTATCGGGGGAAATTGACACTTAATATTCAGGACTATTTGATATTATCAAATATCCCCCCACTTGAACTCTACTTGCCCTCAAGTAGACCTTATTAGAAAGACTCCCAAAAAGATATCTCCCAAAACCTGGAAAATATAAGTTTACAAATCCCTTATGCTAGAATAAAACAAAGCCGAACACCTCACGAAATGGGAACGAAACACTCAAATCTCTCAACTATTCTAAGTGTCAATTTCGGGGTGATCACTCAATCGCACAGTCATAGCATGTATTCTATCATAAGCTTGGCGGTTACACAAATCTCCACCACTAGAGTTAAGGGCTAAACAATTTTCGAAGGCAATATGGGTAGACACGACAAAGGTTAAGGAGGTGACTCGTCATTACTAACATGTCACGGTGAAGTGGACAAAATCAATGATACATGACCAAATCCATGGCCAAGACACCAAAGATTGCTCGCTGCATCACCTAGACACGCTTCATGACTAAAGGGTAGGATAAGACATGTGATATATAAATGGTGTAAAATAAAAATCAAGTAGGTAGTCTAAATCTATAACCAAGTCATCACCACTTACCGTCCGCCCAAAGTTCAAGCTTTGAAGTTAAGAAACCGGATCATGAAATACTAGGTAGATGTGTCATTAGAGGACGTCATGATGGGCACACTACCTTTTCTCCAACTGTTGGCATAATTACCAACTCCAATCTTCGAATGTGACCGAGGTGGCCTCCTCGATACTAAATCTATATAAAGCTCATAACATAGTGCTTATAACATCGCACTTTACTAAATAACATAACATTTTTTTTTCTACATGACAATAACAACTAAACATAATATCCCCCCACTTGAGATGAACAACGGGAATTCAGGTAGGTCTTCAGTGATCTTCAAAAGTATGTCGTTGACAAAAGTGTGATTTACAAACCTTTCCACTTGAACCTTGAACTTAGGCAAATGATGACTTCCGAATCACAAATAAAGACTACTGGGTAGGCTAAGGTGTATAGGTGTATCGAAACAATATATTGGGTTAACAAATGAAAGGAATGGCTCAGATGGGTGTATCTAGGGGTATCTTGCACTAAAGGTGAGTGCAACAAAAGGGCTTCACATGGGGGTCGAGAAGTCGAGGTGAATAATCGATAGACACACAATGGTAGGCTATTTGGGTGATAATCATATAATATTGCCTTCTTAAACTGAAAAGTCCAAATACATCGAGCTAACTCAACATACCTCGTCTATGGTCTCGAAATGATGCAAAGGCCAAGTTCTAAAGTTTACAAGCTATCAGCACACTCATAATTTGGTGGATTTGGGGTAAAATATTGGAAACGGATAAGGCTAAACTCACCATATAATATCAAGGGTTGTATGTGCTCGGCTAAGGTCTAATCTAGTTAGGTTAAGAAAAACATGTCAAAATTTTAAAAATGGCATAATTTTTCAGAATAAACTAGAAAAACGAGGGCAAAATAAAGTTTAAGAGATAATTCTACTCCCGTCCCCCCACTTGAATTGTACAAAGTCCCTTTTGTACTAAGAGTTAAATAAAGGTGAAGAGAAAAGTAGAATTAGAGCGAGAACTTCCCTGAAATTTGCTCCAAAAAGAAAGAAGGCCCACGAAAAAGAGACCTGCCTTCGTATAAGCATCCATGAACAAATTTCAATCCCTGAAATCACACTACCGACAAGCATAATTCTAAAAAGAAAATAAATAAAAAATAAAAAACAAACCTAACTCACTTTCGTAGGAATCACAGTTGCATTTAGCATGTGCAACAAGCCTTTTAAACCACTTGGTGTCCCAAGTGGACGAGTAAAGTCTCGTGAGGGTTTACAGGGAACACACCCACAAAGTTCATTTAAAATACTAATACAAGGTTATTGTGTTTTAAAATGAAAGAAGGAAAGCAGAGGAAAGTTACGTCGTAACTCCTTAAGGGAGTTACGCCGTAACTGGCAAAACCTGTCATACGCTGTAAGAGTGTAGCTACGGCGTAACCACGGAGATGGTATTACGCCGTAATCGGTAATGCGACTGAAATTCTGCTGCAAGGGGTAGGTTACGGCGTAACCACTGAGATGAGTTATGCCGTAACTATGGTCAGATCAGCAAGCTGCACCAGCAGTCACTACAAGTTTCCTGCAAAAATGGTTAAAAACACAAAACCCTACAGAAATGGAAATAAAACAAAAGAAAGGGATAATTCGGGTTGTCTCCCGAAAGAGCACTTTTCTTTATTAAGGAGTCTTTAAGTTAGACTCAGAGCCGCGGGGTTACCAGTGCTTGTTGGTCATTTCGTGGATATGGAAATCTCCACGTTGGATCCAACTTATCAGATTCTCATCTCGTTTGTAGTCATCCTCTAATTCTAAACAGCCCGAGTAGAAGCTCTTGATTTTCTGGTAAGGCTGGTCAATACCTTTTTCCTTGTCTTTCTCAGTGATATCGAGCAGTGGTTGGGCTTGGCTTAACTGCTTCTTGGTCCAATGTTTAAAATTCTTAATGGTTCTAGGCATTTTGAAGATAGTCTTATCATCGTTTATCTTTAACCATACTAACCCTTCTTTTTCATTTTTATCTAATCCAAACATTTCCTTAAAAGGTTTTCCTGAAATTACTCCAGTTATTCCATCTTCCACAAACTCGCTTACGTCGTCCAAAACCATAAAGTCCACCAAAAATGAATGAGTCCCAACGAAGACATGGATGTTAGTTGCAAACCCAAGAAAGTTATTCCCCTTATATTCTAATTCTTTCTTCATAACTCGGTTGTAGCACTCTTTTGACATGATATTGACTAGAGAAGTTGTGTCAATAAATGGATGGAAATTGATGAACCCGATTTTGCATGAGATCTTCAGATAATAAGGGTTCCTATGATGTATGCGGGTTCCCACCTCATAAAATCTAGGTTGATTGGTCTGTGAAAAGGCCTTCACAGAGTTGTCTTGCCAATGGGCCATTTCGACGTCACTTGAGAAGTCATCAGTACTAATTCCTAAATTATCTTCTTCCTCAAAATTGACGAAAACATCAAAATATTTCCCCGAATCTATTTCGCCAGGATCTGGGGGGTCACTAAGAAATTCTTCTAGAGCGTCACCAAAACTGCCTACTGGGTCAACCGCACATACCTTTTGAGGAGTAGACAGGAGTTCATTAGGTCTGAATGTTGCAATTTCTCCATTAGCTTCAAGAGTTAGTTTTCCAGCAAAGACATCCACCTTTGTATGGGCAGTAGCAAGCATAGGTCTACCTAAAATGACAGGTATTCTGTTGTCTTCCGGAATGTCAAGAATCACAAAATCCACTGGGAAAAGGAATTTCTTTATTTTTACCAACACATTTTCAACAATGCCTAAGGGTGACTGCATGGATCGATCAGCCATTTCAATTTTCATTTTGGCTGGCTTAAGGTCACCAATACCCATACGTAGGAACATCGAACGAGGCATTATGCTTATGCTCGCTCCAAGATCAGCTAGGGCATTACACATATTCAGACTCCCGATCAAGCAAAGGAGAGTGAAACAACCTGGATCTTTTTCCTTCTGTAGTAGCTCATTTCTCAAAACCGTTGAACATCTTTTGTTGACTTGAATAGTATCATCATTGCTTGATTCCTGCGGAATATCATCATTGTGGAAAACTAGAAGGGGGGGTTGAATAGTTTTGCCAATTAAAACTTCCTTTTAAACTATTTAGATCGACTTATGTCAATCTATTTGGATGGCGTGTGTTGGATGTTGATAGATAAACATATAAAGGTATGTAATGAAAGATAAGAGTAAGAAGTACAAAACCACAACGCGAGTATTTATAGTGGTTCGGCTACAAGTACACCTTCCTTGCCCTACTCCACTCCCCGAGTCACCTACTCGAGAGTTCGTAAACACTACACCAATCTGCTTATGGCGGAGAAGCCTTCACAACATCGCCTACGCTTTTTCCGGTGCTAGGCTAACCATCGGGTTCTTTCACTCGAAGGTGAACCACACCTACACAACGTCGCCTACCCTTTATAAGGTACTAGGCTAAGTACCTAGTTCTTTCACACCAAGATGAACCACACCTACACAACGTCGTCTACCCTTTATAAGGTACTAGGCTAAGTACCTAGTTCTTTCACACCAAGGTGAACCACACCTACACAACGTCGCCTACCCTTTATCAGGTACTAGGCTAAGCACCTAGTTCCATTGCAATGGAGGAACTACTACCCAACACTACACCAACGACTAATCCCAAAGGAGATCCACTCCTTTTTACAACATCATCAAGGATATCAATATCCTTGGATCTAGTACTAATCTATCTTGTACATTGAAACACACCATATCGAATGTACATCTAAGGCACCTTTCACTAATGCCTTTAACTAGATCTTCAAGACACCCTTCACTAATGTCTTGTGTCTTGACTTCTAAGCACCCTTCAATAATGCTTCTAGTCTTGACTTGTAAGCACCTACCACAAGTGCTAATGATATGGATAGATCTATCCTTCACTAATATCTTCGTCTTGGCACTTGAGACACCTTTCACAAATGTCTTCAACACTTCTTAGGAAAAGAAAAACAATCATCAACAAGAAGACTTCAGTAGTCTTGATGATGAGGAAGCATGGCAACTCATGGACTTGAGCTTGCTCGACTTCAAAGATGGTGATCTCGCCTTTAAGAGGAACCTAGAAGATCACACAAAAACAAAACTACAAACATAGATCTCTTGGATCTGAGGTTAGAGAGTTTTCAACATTAGGGGAAAGTATGTTAGAAAGGGGTGAGAAACAATGAAGAAATGGCTCACTATTTATAGAGGAAAAATTCTACTGTTCCCCGGATCCCACGGATCCCTTCCACAAGGGATTCGTCTAGCATAAAGCTAGGGATCCGTGGGACGCTCCTCTTTACCCATGGGTATTTTGGTTATAGGTCATGGGTCATGGATTGATCCATGGGTCTTTAGCTAGATACAATGTATCTCTTGAGTGCAATGCACCTAGTCACATGGGTATGGGTCAAAACCATGGGTTATGGATATTATCCATGTATGATATAAGCATGATGTCATGCAATGGGTTATGGGTCAAGCTCCATGGGTCATGGGCTTTGTGTTGTACCCAACTACATTCAATGTATTTGCCCAATGGGTTATGATACTTAAGTTTCTACCCATTTATATTACCCAATATACTACATACTAGTTATGTGTATATTTTACCCAAATATGTAAACACTAGTTGTTGTACATATGTAATATTAAATCATAAAATCACTTATACTTGTTTTAGTGTTTTATGTGAAAATGTGAATATCTTAGAAACTATTAGTTCAAACCATTTACGTATTTTATTTGTTTCGTTAAAATGATTTTACGTTTGTTATCGACAAAACATTAGAAGATCGTAAAATATAAATAAACGTTTTTACGGCTTATTTGTATTAAAAATCTCCCCCTTTTTGTATATGACAAAACATAAAATTATTTTAAGGAAAAGCTAAAATTCGTAAAAGTTTGAATTTGTAGTTTTTACTTTCTTCTCCCCCTTTTTGTCGAAACAAAAAGAGCTTCGAAAGGAAACTAACACATTGTTTTAGGGGAAAAATGTGAAGGAAATAAAATGAAACAGAGAGCAAGTAACGGGAAAGAATCTCGTCTTAACTCCCCCTTGACGAGTCCATCCCTATGTAAAGGTGTCAAAAAAGTAATACTAAGTTAGTTTATTTGCAACTAAGTTTGCAAAAGATTTCGTCTATGTGACGAATGTGCTCCCCCTTGATGATTGCAATTTTATAAAGGGATGTCAAGAAATGTAATCCTAATATTGCAAGTAATTTACAATGTATTGCTTTGACACAAAGCTCCCCCTAGCTTTAGGGTGTCAAAGTCTTCATGTGTAAATTGAATAGCTACAAAACAAAGATTAGAAAACAAGTATAATGCACAATTTCCTGCATACGTGAACCAAGTTAGTAGAAAAATAGTTTTCTGTCTCACGGATCCCACGGTTCCCTCTTAGTAGGGATCCGTCAAGGTAAATTAAAGGGATCCGTCTGCTGATGAATAAATTCAACAAATGGTAGTATAACAAATAATGTTATCACCAAAGTGGGATATGTATAATACAACATAATCATATAACAAGTAGCACGTAATTTCATTTAATAAAACTAGAGTTATGATATATATGACTCTAAAATTACATGATTAGGAATTTCTAGACCAACTAACGCTTGATATTAGGACACCACTAAAGTCTTCTAGCTCAAGTTTGTTTAGGTTTAATCTCGTCTAAACATTCGAGGAGGTGATAGAACATGAAACGTTGGTCTTCTCGTACTTCATGTATCAAACTTTCAACATGTTGACAATGATAACTATCTTTGTCATGGCTAGATAGTGGTGGTGGAAGAAATGAAATGGCTTGATGCAAAGGATCAAGTGAAGCGGCTTGTGGAGCATCAAACGACGGAGGGATTGGTGGAGGCGCATTTGAGACTGGATCGACCAAGAATGATGGTGGTGGTAGAGAAGTGTCAACTTCCATATGGTCGGGTGGTTGACTTTGATGATTTCTCATAATCCAAATTGGATTATATGATGGAAACGGCGAAAAGGAAGCCGGAACTAATGTTGACTCAACACCTTGATTTTGTAACATTATTCCTCCTAATGAGGATAATGTTGTCGGCGGAGGAGGATGAGATGGCCTAGGAGGCAAATCCTCTAAATTGTAGAGGTGTGGTGATGATAGTGGAGATGTAAAAGATATAGCTCTAGGAACCAATGGTGATGGTTTATTGGAAATTATATTGTTTGGCCTAGGAGGTATGGTGGTGTTTGGCATAGGTAGTTTTGTGGGTACTATCCTTCTAGGGATTGGTTTGATTGGTTGAGGAGCAATCCTTGCATTTGTTGGCTTGACCGGAGATGATTCGGTTGAAGAGATTTCGTGTACAACACGAGCAATTTTCTTGGGTGGTTCTTTGGTGGATAAGTTACTACTTGGAGTTTTCCTCATGATGAGATGATTTCAAGAAGTTTGTAAGGGTTTCTTAAGTGCTGAAAATTATGATGAAGGTGATGACTATGGAAGTCCTAACAATGTGGTTTATAAAGCAAGAGATTTGGCAAGTGCATTTAAACCTTAAGCCACTAAAATTCATTGGAATGTGATGATTAACATGCACAAGAGTCAACTCCAGAGTTTGTACTGATCTAGGAATTCATTTAAGATGAGATGGAGTGTTTGAGTTAGAAGGATTAGCTTGAAATGATTGATTTAGCTAGAGTTGACATAAACTGTCATCCGGATCCCACGGTTCCCTTCTCAGAGGGATCCGTCTAAGCTAATCCTAGGGATCCGGCTCTCAGCAACTATGAAAGAGTAGAAATGATGTTTCTAAAGTCTAAGATCTATATCATCTTGAGTGTTTCAGTCCTCCTAAGTGTTTTAAATGAAGGGGTGCTTAAGTACTTGAAGGTAATGAGTGATGTAGCTTAATGATTGCCTTTTATGGAAGGAATTGGAACTTTCATGAGTACCAATAAATGAACAAGGATGACACTAAGGATGAGAGTGTCAATTGAAGCTAAATGATCCTAGAGATCAGATAGTGATTTAGATTAATCCTTTGTAGAATATCCTAAAGACTTAAGATGGAAAAATTAGAATTTGATCAAATTCGACCAATTTTGACGTAAGGATGATTATGAGCAATTTTGCTATTAGAGGTTTCCAACGTTTAGATATGAGGGATCATGTGAAAAATGATGTGTGAGTTTGAGAGCGGAAGAGTAATGGATTAAAATGAAATGATAGATCTACAAGCATCTTTGGGTGTGATCTAGGTGAGTTTATGTGTGAGTGGAAAGAATCTACTTAACTTGATAAGGAATTAATTTGCCTTAAGACACTATGTTTAGCTTAGTGTGAGGTGTTCTAAGGATATGTTTGAAATACAATGCTTGCAATTGCATTTTCTGTTTGCCGGATCCCACGGTTCCCTAGATGTAGGGATCCGTCTAGCACAAACTTTGGGATCCGTCCATCTGCTCAGCAGAACCTTTACTAAAGGTATGCAATGATCTTGATAATGCATTATATTCCAAGGTTAGTTTAAAGGGGTTCTAACACTAAGATATCAAATGTAAGGTGTTTTATTTCATGAAGGAAATAGGATTACATTGATAAAGCACGAGTACAAGAGGATTGATCCTATTTGAAATACTACTAGGCTCTTTGAGTGTTTTCGCTAGGAGGATCATCATGTTGTTGATGGGTGTTGGTGGAATCAAGAATGAAGAAAGTCTTCATGAGAGATATGTTTAGCAGTTCCATCATCTTGTTCACAAGTACGTACAACAGACTTTGAAATTACGGATGAAAGTGCATAACGTTATGATAGAGGCGCGTCAAGAACATTCCATAAGGGATGAGTTTATTCTTGGAGCCTTGAAGATTTACAATTCGCCTTGCGAAGAAGTAGGCGAGATTGTATGGTTGTTGTGTTAGCAAACAATACAATATGTGAGCACAACAAGCGGGAAGGATTTCTCGATTTCCCCTAAGACTCCAAACATTTTCACGTAGGATGAGTGCAAGGGGCTTGTACTCTTCTCGGATGTCCCGTGTGAAGATAATGTTTGGATTGGAGTAATATGATCGAGGTTTCCATATTATGCGATGTAAATCTTCCGGGGAGGGTATGTGTGAACAATATGGACTATTTTCTTCACGAAAATTGAAGAGAGAATCAAGTGACCAATCTTCGGTGAAGGCACATTGTCCATGATTTGGAATTCGGAGGATGTGAGCAAAACGCCCAAGGGTTAAAGTAAACTTTTGGTTTTTGATATAAAACCAAAGAGATAGAGAGCGATCCTCGTTACGAACGAGTTCAACTTGACGGAAGAATTCGATTATGAACCTTGGACATATCTTCTCGTTGATTTCAAGAAGACATTCTAGTCCTATGGCTCGGAAGGAGGTATTGATACCTTCTTCGAATTGTAGAGAGGTGTCTACAATACGTCCTTCGTGGAAGTGACGGTTTTCGAGGTTGTTGAACCCACGGACATGAATGCCAGGTGTGTTGGGTTCAAGAGAGATGTTCGGAGTGTAGACGCTAGTGAGTGAAAAATCAAACTCATATTCATGCGTCATAGTTGAACCTATAGAAATGAAGAGTTAATAGAAAGTGATGTTTGTAGTCAACCTATGATTATCTAATGTTTTTACTAGATTTTTATTAACAATGGTTTTTAACAACAATGACACTTAACTCACTTATTGTTTTGACATTCTAGTGGAATATTTCTTTTAGAGAGAAAGTGGTTTTTTAATTTACATGAAAAACTGTTTTCCAGTAGGACGGATCCCACGGTTCCTTTACAAAAGGGATCCGGCTAGTATAACCTTCGGGATCCGTAGATCTGTAGTAACAGAAACAGATTTGATAAAAACATAGATTTTACAGTTTTGTACCAAGATATGTGTTTTAGCCTACATTTTCTTTTAGCATGCATACATGTCTTCTAATGCATCACGAAAGAGTACGAAACATATGAAACAAAAGAAATGACAAACACATTATGATAATAATAACCTAGATAAACTAGACTATTAATAATATTTCATTTCAATGCTTAGAATGATACAAAGGATTGGGTATATAACCCCAATGTAGATTAACAACACAAAGTAAATGTCTCCGTATGTGAACTTCATCATAGGGAACACAAGTGCAATGAGTGTTAAGACGATGAGCACGAGGGCGATGTAAACCATGTTGAAGATGATCCTTCTTGGTTTCGGTTGGGATGAAATGGAGAGGAAGATGAAGTTTTAAATGAGAGGAAATTTTTGAAATTGGAAGATTTGAAAAAGTGAGGATTTGATGGAGTGGAAGACGGTGGGTTTATTTATGGGGAAAGAGGAATTTTTGAGATTTGTGTTTTGTTTTATTATTAGAAAGATATGATTTTTGTATTAAGTGAGACAAAACACAAGTTTTTAAAAAACCATAATTTTTAGACGAAAGGATGACACGTATGTGAGAAAAAGCTTCCTAATGAAGCTACATGTAAAACATGTGTATACAAGAAATCTACTCAAATAAATACCTAAGTAATCACACTTCTTTATTAAGCTAATATCATTTAGAGATAAGTGAAAAGTCATACCTCAAATGCACTTAGGAATGTCTTTACAAATGACACATCAAATGTCAGAAGACAATTCCAGCTCCTTTATGCTTAAGATACCTTCTTAGGGAAGGTAATCTTTAATATCAAGCAAATCCTATGGCTTGATAGATATGAGCTTTGAATAATCAACATGACAAAGAGGATTAGTGCAATTAAATGAAACAGTGAATAATAAAAATGTTGTTATCAAATCAACATCCAAAAAATAGTTTTAAAAGACATGGTGTTTGTTTTTATGAAAAACTATCTTTGTAGTTTTCAATTAACCATGGATCGTATCAAGTTTTTAAAGTACAATATACTTTAAGAAACTTGGTAACGAAGCTCTGATGCCAATTGTGGAAAACTAGAAGGGGGGGGGGGTTGAATAGTTTTGCCAATTAAAACTTCCTTTTAAACTATTTAGATCGACTTATGTCAATCTATTTGGATGTGTGTGTTGGATGTTGATAGATAAACATATAAAGGTATGTAATGAAAGATAAGAGTAAGAAGCACAAAACCACAACGCGAGTATTTATAGTGGTTCGGCTACAAGGACACCTTCCTTGCCCTACTCCACTCCCTGAGTCACCTACTCGAGATTTCGTAAACACTACACCAATCTCCTTATGGCGGAGAAGCCTTCACAACGTCGCCTACCCTTTTTCCGGTGATAGGCTAACCACCGGGTTCTTTCACTCCAAGGTGAACCACACCTACACAACGTCGCCTACCCTTTATAAGGTACTAGGCTAAGTACCTAGTTCTTACACACCAAGGTGAACCACACCTACACAACATCGCATACCCTTTATAAGGTACTAGGATAAGTACCTAGTTCTTTCACACCAAGGTGAACCACACCTACACAACGTCACCTACCCTTTATCAGGTACTAGGCTAAGCACCTAGTTCCATTGCAATGAAGGAACTGCTACCCAACACTACACCAACGACTAATCCCAAAGGAGATCCACTCCTTTTTACAACATCATCAAGGATATCAATATCCTTGGATCTAGTACTAATCTATCTTGTGCATCGAAACACACCATATCGAATGTACATCTAAGGAACCTTTCACTAATGCCTTTAACTAGATCTTTAAGACACCCTTCACTAATGTCTTGTGTCTTGACTTCTAAGCACCCTTCAATAATGCTTCTAGTCTTGACTTGTAAGCACCTACCACAAGTGCTAATGATATGGACGATAGATATCCTTCACTAATATCTTCGTCTTTACACTTGAGACACCTTTCACAAATGTTTTCAACAATTCTTAGGAAAAGAAAAACAATCATCAACAAGAAGACTTCAGTAGTCTTGATGATGAGGAAACATGGCAACTCATGGACTTGAGCTTGCTCGACTTCAAAGATGGTGATCTCGCCTTTAAGAGGAACCTAGAAGATCACACAAAAACAAAACTACAAACACAGATCTCTTGGATCTGAGGTTAGAGAGTTTTCAACTCTAGGGGAAAGTATGTTAGAAAGGGGTAAGAAACAATGAAGAAATGGCTCACTATTTATAGAGGAAAAATTCTACTGTTCCCCGGATCCCACGAATCCCTTCCACAAGGGATCCGTCTAGCGTAAAGCTAGGGTCCCTGGGACGCTCCTCTTTACCCATGGGTATTTTGGTTATGGGTCATGGGTCATGGATTGATCCATGGGTCTTTAGCTAGATACAATGTATCTCTTGAGTGCAATGCACCTAGTCACATGGGTATGGGTCAAAACCATGGGTTATGGATATTATCCATGTATGATATAAGCATGATGTCATGCAATGGGTTATGGGTCAAGCTCCATGGGTCATGGGCTTTGGGTTGTACCCAACTACATTCAATGTATTTGCCAAATGGGTTATGATACTTAAGTTTCTACCCATTTATATTACCCAATATACTACATACTAGTTATGTGTATATTTTACCCAAATATGTAAACACTAGTTGTTGTACATATGTAATATTAAATCATAAAATCACTTATACTTGCTTTAGTGTTTTATGTAAAAATGTGAATATGTTAGAAACTATTAGTTCAAACCATTTACGTATTTTATTTGTTTCGTTAAAATGATTTTACGTTTGTTATCGACAAAACATTAGAAGATCGTAAAATATAAATAAACATTTTTACGGCTTATTTGTATTAACAATCATGATTAGTTTTGATAGAGTTAGTAATAGGTGAGTTTACCGGTAAAGCTTGGTCCAGAAGTGATTGTCTCTCCATGCTGATTCGTCGCTTAACTTTTTTCGAAAAGGTTGCTGGTTCTTCAAGGATAGTTTCCACTGTGTTGACAACTTCCTCTTCCCGAGTTGCTAGGTAATCAGTGATGGCTTGCGAACATGTGCTCACACTCTTTTCCAATCTCTTAATTCGATCTTCATGAATTTTGAGAGAAGAGACTGTATTTTCCACGAATGTCTTCATCATCTTTTCAATTCTCTCATCTCGTTACCTCGATTCCTTGATGTGGCCAAGAATTTTTTTTTCAAGATTGATTCCGGTTTTGGTCCCAAATACACTCTTAACCTTCTCAATCCTACATGCTTCAGCTTCTCTTTCCAGCCTTCGTTTTTCGAAAATCTCCCCATAATTGTATTCTTGCTTTATCAATGTCTTCATTACCTTATGATCAAAATTGTCTCTTGGTCCGTACCCTGTATCCATATGCCATTTGTAGCAATGTTCAAAAATCCGTTGAATACATTCCAAGGCTTGGTCAGGGGTCATGCTAGGAATAGGTCTCGGAGAATCGAGTAGTTCTCGTGTTAGCGTATTAATTCCCCGGTAGAAGACGTAGACGATCTGATGTTTGTTCAAATCATGAGTGGGACATCAATAAAGTAGCTCATTAAACTTTTCCCATGCTCGATAAAGCGTTTCTTCCCCAACTCAAATGAATTGATAGATTTTACCAAGAAGTTTGGCCATTTTTTAAGGAGGGAAAAATTGCTGGACGAACTCTCTTCTTAGTTTATCCCATGCTCCTTTACATTCATTAGGGATTTTATTGTACCATCTTTTTACAGTTCCAGTAAGAGTCATAGGAAAAATTCTTGCAGTGACCGAATAGCTCGGGGTGCCTCGGACGTTGAAAAGAGAATATAAATAGAGTACTTCTTCTACATGATTATGAACGTCCTCATCTTCATCTCCAGAAAACTTAAGTTCGTGTAACTCTAGAATAAATTGGTCTGGAATAGAGTATTTCTCAGTACTAGAATCTTGTGCGAAGGTTCGTTGGCAGTTCTCATTTGGTCGTTCCAAATACTGCTCCATGGTTAAGTCATCGATATTATTTTCATCAATGACCTATGGTTCTGCGTCAGACTGGTCTGATTCGTAAAATGAAAAGATGTTGTGAATAGGAACCGAAGAGTAAATTTCCTTGTCCGAAATTGCTTCTCCAGATCATCGAATGGGGTGGCCAAAAAAGGCCTCGATCTACGAGATTTGTATCCTGACATTTAAGAGAAGAAAGAAAATTAAAAATAGACTTAATGTGAAATCCTAAAATAGCTCCCCGGCAACGGCGCCAAAAACTTGATGCAGGTTTTACTGGCCATGCTTTAATATTTATATAGTCTCGTTATACCTATGGTCTACCCTAATGCACTAACGGGCAGTGTACATGGTCGTGTGTAGTGTAGTATTTGGTAAAACCGAGGTCGTCCCAAGAGCTACGTGTGTTGGATTATTACTAAGTCTAGGTGTCACAGATTTTAATATGATTTCGATAAGGAATTAATTAATTAACTACTAAAGCAGATAAAAGCAAATAAAGGCAAAGGTTTAATCAATAGAGGAGAGTGGTGCTAACCTAGTCAATCATTCTAGCTAGTAATGTCTACGTCTAATTACTTCTAATTACTTCAGGTCGGGTCAAAGTCGAGAGGACAGCATTTGGTCAATTCGTTCTAACCTATCAGCAAAGATGCCACCACTGGAGAAGTCAGGTGTCCCCTCGTAATTCTAGTTGTTCCTGGTCCCCTAAGCCGAGTCATTAAGTACCGCTACATGCTAGACTTATAATAGTGAGTACCCGGGCGTTAGAAACTTAAACACTCACCCCCTAATTCTTAAGTTCATCCAAACGGTAGGTGATCAGTTGGTCAAATCGCACAAGCAGAAAGGGTCGTCAGTTGGTCATATCTTACCCTTCCCATCTCAGTCTACTCACTTAGGGTCAGTTGGTCATATCTCCTAAGCAACTAGCCTCTACCGCCATTCAAAACTACCGAAACAAGGGTAGCTACCAATAAACTATGCATGCATACACTAAGAAATAATTATACGGAAGTAATGTAAACGCAAACAAAACAATTAAGGAATCATAACTAGGCCAGTACCAAGAGGTGCTTAGCCGCTCATATTGACCATACAAGTCAATTCAATATTCAATGTTACGAAATACATGAATCGAAAGTAAAGAAAAGATAAAATGCCAATACTTATCGTAGGGGAGTGATTTCTCCCATGGAGACAGCTCTGTATGCTCCTCTAGACCTGCCTTTGGCTTCTTCCCACATTCTTTGGTTGTGGTGTGTGGAATGGGATGATTTGAAATGCTGGAAATCGTAGGGTATTTATAAGCCAAATCTGGGTTACGGCGTAACTAATATAATAGTTACGCCGTAATCTTTTATTTCTTCGTAATTTGCACTAGATCTGCTGGTTACCTTATAACTGGTTACGTCGTATCTTCAATATTTCCTCGTTACGCCGTAGTTTAAACAAGAGTTACGGCGTAGTTATCAGCGGCGTGGAACCTCATTTGACCTAATATGGCTACGTCGTAGTCTTTTGTGAGAGTTACGCCGTAATCTTCTGATGAGTTGGCTTTCTGAGTCACGCTTTAGTTACGGCGTAATGTAAGAGATGAGTTACGCCGTAACTTCTTTAAAGTGAGCATACTCTGATAAATCTTTGATAATTCTCCAATTCCGCGTCTCTTTAGCTCCAATGCTTGTAATTTACCTGAAAGTAGAAAACAATGGAAAACAAGCGTAAATCCATATAAATGAGATAAATTACAGGCATTATCGGGGGAAATTGACACTTAATATTCAGGACTATTTGATGTTATCATTGCCTAAAATAGAAAGTTACCTAAAATGGAAAGTTATTGTAACACTCCAACCCGATAAGGGTAGAAGTATCACAGTATGGTGTCATATCAAAGCATACATGATGAACATAAATCAACAGCGGAAGTCTTAAATAAATAATCAAAGGAAAATCAAGTCAACACGACTTAACGATACATAAATTTAATGAGAGGAAAACTCCAAAACAGAAATAACGATAACCAAGTCTAAATAAATATCAAAACATAAACAAATGGAATCTAAGATGACTAGGCATGGTCTCCATATAAGCTCATCTCTCAACCCAAACAAAATCCCCAGCTCCTAGCTTAGATACCTGCCGCTGGAAAAGAAAATGCGGCTGAGCTTAAAAAGCCCAGTGAACATATATAACAATACAATAACAATGAAACTGAACTAAGAACAAATTAAGGAGCATTAGATAATATATGAGGTGCGTCAAAGGTATAGAGTAGGGTAAAAGGAAAAGTCAGTAATACACCACGAGCCAACAAAACAATACAATATCAATAGTAACAATAGTAGCCAATAGTAATCATGGAGTGATCAGCTCCCAGAATGTGAAAGACGCGTATTGCACACGACATCAGTCACCATATAAATCATATCATAGCATGTCATATCAGATACAGAACAAATCTAGGATGCATCCATACGCCCCTGCAGAATCAATAGTGGCCAAACATATATCTTGAGCTCATAATCATATAACAGAAAGAGACGGTGTGGAACATCACTCGACCACACTAGATTCATGCCATTGGTGCATTAATGACACGGACATGGAACCCCCATGCCTAGTTAATGGCTCGGGTCTCAAACTGACAGGTCAAAGCAAGGTCATATCATAAGGGTTCATATCAAAGGTTCGGAAGTCAAAGGTTCATATCAAAGTCCATAACAAAGGTTCATAATCAGAAGGTCCATATCAAAGGTTCATAATCATGTTCATAAATAGAAGGTTCATAGTTAAGTTCATAGCAAAGGTTCAAACAAAAGGGTTGCATAGCAGAGTCATAGGGAAGCCCTAATAAGAAGGCTCAGAGTAAAAGCATAACAGTTTAAAGCTAATATCAAAAGATGTGTACGAATCATGAGAAACCTTACGAGACAAGGTCAGAATATCTGTACCTTATTACACAGCAAAGCAAACACAAATAGATGGAAACAAGGGACAACGAAAAATCACTCCTTCCTTGAGGGATCTACATAAGTGAAAGGACATACGTTTATCAGATGAGGTTTAAGTATTTTATTTCAGATTAAGTCCTTTAGGTTTTACAAGAGTCTATCCATTTTTAGTAAGTTTTCAAATATAGTAACTTTCCTTATTTAGTAAGTTTCCACTTTAAGTAGTTCAGCCATTTTAAGTAACTTTCCATATTAGGTAACTTTCTATTTTAGGCAGGTTTCTATTTAGGCATGTTTCTATTTTAGCAACTTTCCAAAAATAGCAGGTTTCCATATTTAGCGGGTTTAGTCATTAATGATATAATTAAAGTCAATTTAGGTCAAAATGATAAAAATAAGTATTATCATATTTTAAGGGTCAATTATGACAAGTTTTACAAGTTTAGGGTTAAAAGTGTCAATAATGCAAACTATAAGGTCAAAAGTGTAAATATAGCAAGTTTACTCATTTTACTCATTTAGTCCATTTAGTTATCATGTTAACAAGTTAAACCATCAAGTTTCATAATTTACAAAACAACCCTTGTACTTTATTAAATCGACATATAAACATTATAAACCCTAGGTTTTAGATTATGATTTCTATTCATGTCTTAACCCATTATAATTCGATTAGTACAATATTATACAACCCCTTTGTGATCCCCTTATGATGTCGAGACAAACCCTACCCCAAAACAAATCCATACGCCACATTAAAATCAAACGAAACTCCCTTGATCCATGTTTTAGTCAACACAATTTATACCAAGTATTTGCATATGTTTTTAACCTATTTTAACTTGGTAACAATTAAAGAAAACATGTATATACATATACTAGGGGTATGCCATGTATAAGATGGATCCAAAACAGGTTCATGCCAAGGTTTAATCTATTTCCACTCGACACATATGTTAAACCATTTAGTAATTTACGTAGCCGTATCACATGATTTTACGTAGCCTTGATTTAACATTGTATGTGACATGTTTTAGGTCGTGTATATAGGTATGCGCATGGAGGACAAAACACATGACCAGATTCATGAAAGAAACAAATAACGGAGACGAGATAATGGTGATACGAGTTACCTTTGTAGCGAGAATGAAAGAAGAAACAAGATCAAGGAGACAAAACCCACAGCAAGCAATCACAAACCCACGACCAGCAACACAAAGCAGCCTCATTTTTTTATCCTAGTAACCCACGACTAGGAGCAACCAACACCCACGACCAAGACTCCTTGAATCAACAACACACGACCTAGGTTTCACGTCTACAACAGCCTTGAGTGCCTTCCTTGATGTCAACTGAATATGGGAAAGAAATAGGGAATTGCCGTCAATTTGACTTGAGAGGATTAGGGTTTCTTTTGTGTTATTTTGAATTGGTAAATGGTAGATATTAGGAGATTAAATGGGAATTAAATGTTGATTGATTTGGGGCAAAATTTTACGGATACGGCGTTTTGATTTGGACGAGTATTAGGGGGAATGGGGCGTTAATGTTAGGCTGATTTGGGGGGAAGAATAATTGACTAGTTCAATGTTTATTTACTTACCTTAAATACAATAGTGTAAGTTTTATTTAGCTTAAATGTTTATTTGTAAACTTGCACATGTAATTTATTCCAAATAACTTTATAATGTGTGATTTTTATATTGTTGCTATAAGTATAAGTAGGTCATTAATACTTTACATAAATCAATTATAAGTTAAGTGTTTAACGTATTCAACGAGCTTGACGTGTTTTACGAATTTCATAATTATGTAGCTTGAGGGGCAAAATGGTCATTTAACACGTTTGCGATTTTAGGGTTTTACAACTCTTCCCCTCTAAAATAAAATTTTTCGTCCTCGAAAATTGAAGTTGAACATGAATGAAAACAAGTGGAGACATACCAGACTACAAAAGAAATGAGGGTAACAAAGATCAAACGGTAGGAAGCTTAACAAAGAATCCTAAGATTTCTTGACAATTGAACGCGTGTCGAGAATTCCAACATAACAAATCGCATAATGATGAAGGTAGATTAAACGTATAGGCAGAATGATCCCAAGGTCTTGCTAAACTCAGACAATCTTAATCAGGTGCCAGAAATTCTAAGCCTCTAAGGCACTCCTCGAAATATCCTATGATTACAATGAGGGTACGTCATATGATGTAAGTATTATCACGTTAACAACGTGTCATAATACCAGCATCATATGAGTATACCATCATGATGACCATACTTTATCTCAAGTCGTGAAAACCATCCTATCAGCCACCTAACGGTCCATTCTACATCTTAGGGTTGGTCTGAATCAATCAATACTAACAGATTCAAAATCAGAGAAACAAAACTTATAAAGAACGTAGAGGAACTTAGAAAGTATCATCGAAATGAAACACGTCGGCAATAGCATCATTTCTTCCACAGTTCGTCAAATTTCTCAAAATAAAACAATCATCCAACATACGCAGAATTTATACAGAATGGAAAATCATCTAAAGAGAACATAATTTATTCAAATGATCTTATTCAAACGAAACGTCACACCAATGTACCAAAGGAATGAAAAAGGAAAAATAAACGTCAAACATCAATATCAAAGGAAAAGAAATAAAAGAAACTAATGACGAGCTAGCCTCTCTTCACCCCCATTGTCTCTCTTCTTTGGGCAGTCCAGCACCTTATGCTCCGTGGACCCGCATCTGAAGCACACTCCGAAATCCTTGCGACACTCGCCCGGATGGGGATTTCCGCAAATAGTACACTTAGGAGGAGGAGGCAACGCCTCAGTAGACCTCCTCTAAGTAGAAGAAGCTGCGGAACGATCATAATGGGAACCACGAGAAGACTGGTCTCTAAACTGATGTTGACCACTGCTGTCACGAACCTGACGGTCATTCCGTGCTCTACCACTCCTCCGCGAATCCTGATCCCGAGTCTCCTGACGTCTCGAGTCATACCACCGGTCCTGACGACCTCTGTATTCATACCCCTGATCATGGCGACCCCTATGGTTAATCTTGTCGTCGTCACTTCTTCTCTTATTCAAACCTTGGTCAGAATGAAGCAACTCTATATTGCGGGCTGCGTCCACCACCTGTGCTACATTAGCATAGTCATTGTTGATAAGCCTATCCAACCCTCATCTCTTCAAGCCCCACTTGAAATGTCGAGCCTGTCTCCTAGCATCCCCTGCAATTGCCCTGACAAAACTAGCCAAACGAAGGAAGCGCTGCATATACTCATTAGAATTCTCCCGGTCGAACTGATAGATCGCATTATAATCCCGCTCATATCGCTGCTATTCAGAATATGGAAAATACTGCTTATAAAATATCTCACAGAAGGTGTTATATGAGCAGGTATCCATGAAGTTCTCCTCCTTAGCTAGAAGGTACGCCTTCCACCAATTAAGCGCGTCACCCTCCAACTTAAATGTAGCCAGCCTGGTCTTAAACTCATCTGCACAGCATAAAACAGCAAACAATTTCTCCATATGTGTTATCCAATCCTCAGCTTCAGTAGGAGTAGCAGCCGATCGGAACAGAATCGGCTTGAGCTTATTGAAACACTCAATCCAAACATGAATCAGAGTAGGTGGATTGGCACCACCGCCTGAGGAGCCAGCACCATTTCTGATATTGTTGGTGATAGTGGTAACCAACTCAGCAGTGATATTAGGAAGCGCGTTAGCCAGAGCATTGGCTATCATCGCTTCAAAGTTAGGGGTACCATCCCCATTAGCCTCACCATTTTTGCATGTAGCCACCATCTGAACGATTATCAAAACGATTAGCAAAGGTCAGAAAACAAGATGAAAAGCATGATGATAACACATATGGAGAAATTGTTTGTTGTTTTGGGCTGTGCAGATGAGTTTAAGACAAGGTTGGCTACATTTAAGCTGGAGGGTGACGCGCTTAATTGGTGGAAGGCGTACCTCCTAGCTAAGGAGGAGAACTTCATGGATATCTGCTCATGGAACACCTTCCGTGAGATATTTTATAAACAGTACTTACCGGATTCTGAACAGTAGCAATATGAGCGGGATTATAATGCGATCTATCAGTTCGATCGGGATAATTCTAATGAGTATATGCAGCGCTTCCTTCGTTTGGCTAGTTTTGTCGGGGCAATTGAAGGGGATGCTAGGAGACAGGCTTGACATTTCAAGTGGGGCTTGAAGAGATGGGTGTTGGATAGGCTTATCAACAATGACTACGCTGATGTAGCACAGGTGGCGGATGCAACCCGCAATATAAAGTTGCTTCATTCTGACCAAGGTTTGAATAAAAGAGGAAGGGACGACGACAGGATTAACCATAGGGGTCACCATGATCAGGGGTATGAATACAGAGGTCTTCAGGAACGGGGGTATGACTCGAGACGTTAGGAGACTCGGGATCAGGATTCGCGGAGGAGTGGTGGAGCAGGGAGACTCGGGGATCAGTTTAGAGACCAATCTTCTCGTGGTTCCCATTATGATCGTTCTGCAGCTTCTTCTACTCAGAGGAGGTCTACTGAGGCATTGCCTCCTCCTCCTAAGTGTACTATTTGCGGAAATCCCCATCCAGGCGAGTGTCGCAAGGCTTCCGGAGCGTGCTTCAGATGCGGGTCCACGGAGCATAAGGTGCTGGACTGCCCAAAGAAGAGAGACAATGGGGGTGAAGAGAGGCTAGCTCATCATTAGTTTCTTTTATTTCTTTTCCTTTGATATTGATGTTTGACGTTTATTTTTCCTTTTTCATTCCTTTGGTACATTGGTGTGACGTTTCGTTTGAATAAGATCACTTGAATAAATTATGTTCTCTTTGGATGATTTTCCGTTCTGTATAATTCTGCGTATGTTGGATGACTGTTTTATTTTGAGAAATTTGACGAACTGTGGAAGAAATGATGCTATTGCCGACGTGTTTCATTTCGATGATACTTGCTAAGTTCCGCTACGTTCCTTATAAATTATGTTTCTCTGATTTCGAATCCGTTAGTATTGATTGATTTAGACCAACCCTAAGATGTAGAATGGACCGTTAGGTGGCTGATAGGATGGTTTTCACGACTTGAGATAAAGTATGGTCATCACGATAGTATACTCATATGATGCTGGTATTATGACGCGTAGCTAGCTTGATAATACTTACTTCATATGATGTACCCTCATTGTGATCATAGGATATTTCGAGGAGTGCCTTAGAGGCTTAGAATTTCTGGCACCTGATTAAGATTTTCTGAGTTTAGCAAGACCTTGGGATCATTCTGCCTATACGTTTAATCTACCTTCATCATTATGCGATTTGTTATGTTGGAATTCTCGACACGCGTTCATCTGTCAAGAAATCTTAGGATTCTTTGTAAAGCTTCCTACCGTTTGATATTTGTTACCCTCATTTCTTTTGTAGTCTGGTATGTCTCCGCTTGTTTTCATTCGTGTTCAACTTCAATTTTCGAGGACGAAAATTTTTCTTTTAGAGGGGAAGAGTTGTAAAACCCTAAAAATCTAAAACGCGTGCAAATACTATTTTGCCCCTCTATTTGATATTTATAAAATACGTAAATCCGTCAAACTCATTAAATGTAAAATTTTAACCTAACTAGTAAATGTTTACCAAACTTAATGTACGAGATCATTAAAATACTTAACGCTTGCGTCTAGTATTAACTACACGTTTTAATTTTTGTACATGGGCCGAAAATTTCCTAAATAACATTAACTAAACTCAAGCCCACCTAAAGATTGGATTTGGCCCATTGTTTCCCCCTTCTTTGCTCGTCTAAACCGAACCCCTATTCTTCTCCTTCCCCTTTTTTTTCTTTTTACCTATGTATCATATAAAACGCTCATCTAAAAACCCTAAACCTAAAAAAAATGACGACACCTAGTTTCTTTTCCCTTTTTCCATTCGACAACAAGGCAAGACAACAAGAACTATGTGATCGTGTGTGTTGAATCGAAGGGGTTGTGATCGTGGGTTTGAAGGATCGCTGGTCGTGGATTTCTAGGTCAAGGGGAGGCTTTTGGTCGTGAGTTCTAGGTCGCGAGGTGGCTGTTTGGTTTCGAATTCATGTGGTGGCTCTTGTTTTCCTTCCATTCGACAAACCTAGGGTTTGTATCATAATCCCATGTCAATTCTTTCTCATTTTATTTTGTTAGTCGTGTGTGATTATGTCTCCAATCCGAATACGTGTTAATGATATGTAAACCATTCACATAAAATGATAACGTTGTCGTATAAAATTGTTACCGAAAAGATTAGAAAAGAAAAGAGCTAAAACCTTGAATGGGGCTGTTGGTTTCGAAATAATTAAGGTGGGGGCTGTTTTGAATCGACTTGGGTGAGTAAGGGTGTGTTTGGTTCAGTTGCGTGTGGGTTTGTATCGTGTATGGTGTGTTTGGAATAGGGGTTTCGTGTAGTGTGCGTCATATTTTACGAATAGTATTAGTTTGTTGATTTATGATTTTATGTGAATGGAATTATGTTGTAAATGATTATGGGTATGAATATGTAATGATCCTTATATGTTATTAGATTAATATAGGTGATGTATGCTTTCTTATGGAATCATTGTGAAGTTTTATAAACCGTTTTCATGTTAAACTTTAATTATGACTTCATGATTTAATGTGGACATGTTAGCTTTAAAAATGGTACTTAGGATATGGGAATTTGAAAACGGCTTTCATAACATGTTTATATGTCATATATAATGAGTACATGAACTTTCAATGATGGGAGATAACATGATTATTGATGAATTTGATAGCTTAGAAGTTCATGATTTTATGTGAAGATTATGGTGATGTTTACTTGACTAAAACTTGTAATCTTGTGAGATAGGATGGGGAATTGTATGAGATGGGTGGTTAGACTTTTATTTCTGTGATTTATTGATATTTTATGATGGTTGCCTTGTGGATATGATTTGGCGGATGATGGATAGGTTTACAACATGTTTAGGACTTGTTATTAGCTTTCTACATGAAATTATGGACGTATAATATGTTAAATGCTTGCTATTATGCTTCATTGGTTAAAATGATGACACCTCTGTAAACTTCATTCTAACTTGTTATTAGCTTTCTACATGAAGTTGTGTGATGTTTGGCATGCTTAAGAGATGATTGGTGACTTGTTTGTTGCTTGGTTATGATTGCTTGTTAAGCTGTCTAGAATTTAGGTTGGATTCATCTAGGTGTTAACTGATGATACTTTCATGTTTTTGAGTGATTCTTGAGCCTAAATTGTAGTACTTTGAAATAGATTTCTTAAAATATAAGCCTTGTAGCATTTTCATACCTGGAAGTATGATTTTTACATTTTTGGAGTTAAAGTGTTTGAATCTGATTTTCTGAGTTTAAATTTGTGATTAAGTATTTGATTTTTAGTATTACATCCATGAGGTTCTGGAACTTTTCCTTTGGTGGTTATGATGTCTATATATTGTGTGACACCTGTAATTTTTGGTTTGATGTGTGGAGTAGGGTGAGTGTGTTTGTATGGGCTATACTTTTTGTGTGTGTAAATCTGGGTGAGTTATGGACAGGTCTGGACTTATGATTTTCCATAGGCCATTTGACTTGGAAATAAAATCCCCCAATTTTTGGAGATCCTCTTAACTAATATGGGAACCCCTGAAAATTTCCTTGATTTTATTTGAGCTAATTAAGTATTTTGTAAAAATCACTAAAGTCTGATCCAGATTCGAAATACTAAAAGACAGAAACTTATGAACTTGAAACTAAGTATAAATGGGAGATAAGTTAAACATGATTTATAAATAGAATACATATTTGATTTATGATACGTCCTGATGTAGATTATATTAGATTAACATGATGAAAATGATGATTATTATAGTTTAGGGGTCATTTATGACAAGTTACAATACTTTAGGGTCTAAAGTGTAAATATCACAAGTTTACTCTTTTTACAAGTTTAGTCCATGCATTTACTTAATTAACGAGCCAACCTTCTAGTTTCATTATTTACAAGACCAACCCTACATCTTTCATTAATTACAATCCAACCTTTAACCTTTATTAATTCCAAAACCTTTTTACACTCTAAACCAAGTCGAGTTTTGCAAAGTGGTTTTTGCAAATTTTGGACATCATTTAATGTATGTATATGTTACATATATTTGTGTTGATTTGGGGGCATTTTGTTCTCCTCAAAGAGAGCTTCACAACGAGCTAAAGTATGTCCAAATTGGAGTAGAAATGAATGAGATATCGTGTCTCAAAGTGAGGCACAAAATCTGGAAAACTAAACTATCTCACATCGCCTAGAAGAGGAAATGGAGACTAGTTTATAAGGAAATCATAATATTGGCTATCAAATTCCTTTAGGTTGGTTATGCTCCCACTCCTACGTGCGCGCGCGCAGAGTGGGGTGCAGAAAATGGGATTTCTGAGCTAAAATGAGTTCGAAGCTTCTGAACTCATGCGAACCTGCGCGACCTGCGAACACGAATGCAGCTCCGAAATCTCGCCTACGCGGGTATCTTTTTGCTGAGAATTTCGGTTCCTTATTTGATAATTTTCCAGAATATTCTGTAATCTATTTTAGGAATAGATTTAGACTTTGTGCTTAAGTCTTAACAGATATATGCAAATCGGTTTTTGAAATAACAGATATGCATATTTTTTTATTTTCTGGCGTATATTCTGTCTTGGTGACCAAGGTAGGTATTGCCTATAAAATAAAATCTTCTCATTCAGTTTTAATCATCCAAAAACAGAGCTCATTACGTGCAGTATTCCAGCAGCCTCTTCGATCAGAAACACGCAAGCTACCGTGAATTTTCAGGCAAGTTTGTCAGGTCCGACTGTGCAACAGTTTGAACGTTGTACCCTGGGAAACAGACGGTGAATCTGTTTTAAGGGAATCGTGTTAAACACGAGCCTCGTTCACGACCTTTTACTGCTTTCGTTTACATATTATTATAGAGTATGTCTTCTGCTTCTACCCATTCTGTCTGTCATTTAATCTACTGTTTTATTTCTGTTAATTTATTTATTATCATTATAATCTGATTTTATTAATTAAAGTGTACACCGTTTCCCACAGTCTTAAAACAGATTCGGTTTAGCCGAATTTAGAACACTTTGTTATAAAATCGGATTTATATTTAACAGGATTTTATAAACTGTACTCTGTCAAAACCTTGTTGAGTTTCTTTGGAAATCAGTTTCTTTGGAAATCAGTTTCTTTTAACAGTATTATACATTCAGATTTGGATTAACAGATCTATAACGTTTTTTTTTAAGCAGTTCTATTAACAGTTTTAACGAAACCAAGATAGAGTTTCTATTAAACTGGTTTACTCGATCCATCAAAACCAAGCTAGAGTTTTGTTGAATCAGACCTGGTACAAGTAGATACCATTTAAAACAGTTTGTTTAACTGTTTGTGTTTGAATTTTCAGGATGACAAACACCACTACCCTTCCTGTGACTACTTCTGTGAACGTGACTGGTGCGCCAGTTACTAACACTGTTGCTAATCATGCTGAGAAACCAGAGAAATTCAATGGGCAGAATTTCAAGAGGTGGCAACAAAAGATGTTCTTTTATCTCACTACTTTGAACCTTGCGCGGTTCTTAAAAGAGAACCCACCTAATGTGGAACCTCCTGCAGAAGGTCAATCCTCTAATCAACAGGCTGTTCAAGCCTTGGAAGCATGGAAACATTCAGATTTTTTGTGTCACAACTATGTTCTGAATGGTTTGGTTGATTCTTTGTACAACGTGTACTGCAAGACCAAGACTGCCAAAGAATTATGGGAGTCATTGGAACGCAAGTACAAAACTGAGGATGCTGGTACAAAGAAGTTCGTGGTAGCTCGTTTTTTAGATTACAAGATGGATGATTCAAAGAATGTGATGAGTCAGGTTCAAGATCTGCAGGTTTTGCTACACGACATTCATGCTGAGGGAATGACTTTGAGTGAAACTTTTCAAGTTGCTGCTATTATTGAAAAGTTAACTCCAAGCTGGGTAGAATTCAAGAACTACCTGAAGCATAAGCGAAAGGAGATGAGTGTTGAAGACTTGGTTGTTCGTCTTCGTATTGAACAGGACAACAAGTTGGCTCAGAAAAACACGTATACGCCTGATTCTGCAAAGGCAAATATGGTTGAGCATGTTTCGTCATCTTCAAAGTCCAATGTCAAAGCTAAAGGCAAAGGAAAAGGAAAGAATGACAAGAAGGGCAAAGGGAAGTCTGATTACCTTGCTCCTAAAGCTGCAATTGTGAAACAGAAGTTCCAAGGGGTGTGTTTCAATTGTGACCAGCCAGGTCACCGTGCTGCTAACTGTAAGATGCCGAAGCGGGTGACTCCACACCAGGCTAATATGGTGAATGAAGATGTGGACATGATTGCTATGGTGTCTGATGTCATTGCCATGATCTCTGAAGTTAACCTGGTAGGTTCCAACAACAGGGAATGGTGGGTGGATAATGGGGCTACCCGTCATGTGTGTGCTGATAAGAGTATGTTTCACTCTTTCAGAGCGGTTGATAATGGAGAGAAGTTGTACATGGGCAACTCTGCAACTGCTGAGATCAAGGGCGAAGGAGATGTAATCTTGAAGATGACATCCGAGAAAGAGCTCAAGTTGACTAATGTCTTGTATGTTCCAGAGATTCGCAAGAATCTTGTGTCTGGTTGGCTGTTGAACAAGTTTGGTTTTCGTCTTGTTTTTTAGTATGATAAGTTTGTTCTTTCTAAGAATCAAGTGTATGATGGTAGGGGATATGCCCTGAATGGTATGTTTAAACTCAATGTAATGGTTGTTAAGAAAGATATCAATAAGATGAATTCTTCTGCTTACTTGATTGAGTCTTCTAATATGTGGCATGGCCGTCTTGGACATGTAAATTTTAATTCAATGCGTCGTTTGATTAAATTTAATTGCATACCTAATTTCCATATTGACTCAAAATATAAATGTGAAACTTGTGTTGAAGCCAAACTTACAAGAGCATCTTTCAAATCGGTTGAACGAAAAACTGAACCACTTGATATGATACACACTGACATATGTGATTTGAAATCACTACCCATAAAAGGTGGCAATAAGTACTTTATCACGTTTATTGATGATTGTACAAAGTATTGCTATGTTTACTTACTGAAAAGTAAAGATGAAGCTATAGACAAGTTTGTTCTATACAAAAATGAAGTTGAGAATCAACTTAGTAAGAAAATCAAGGTGGTACGAAGTGATAGAGGAGGTGAATATGTGTCTCCATTCGCTGATCTATGTGCAAAACATGGAATTAGACACGAGTTCACTGCTCCCTATTCACCTCAGCAGAACGGTATTGCCGAAAGGAAGAACCGTACCTTGAAAGAAATGGTTAATGCCATGTTGATAAGTTCTGGTCTAAGCCAGGACATGTGGGGGGAAGCCATTCTGACGGCTACTTATCTTTTAAATAAGATACCTCGTAAGGAAAAAGAAGAGACCCCTTATGAATTATGGATGGAAAGAAAACCATCATATAAGTACTTACGAGTGTAGGGGTGTCTAGCAAAGGTAGCTATACCGACTCCCAAGGCCCAAAAGATTGGACCTAAATCTCTTGATTGTATATTCATCGGATATGCTAAGAATAGCAGCGCTTATCGTTTCATTGTACATGATTCGAAAAATCCGGATATACAAAAGGGTACATTAATGGAATCAAGGAATGCTTCATTCTTTGAAACTATATTTCCTTGTTTAACGAAGGAAACTGGAAGTTCATCTAGAATAGATGACGAAGTTGTCCAAGATAAGAGACAATGAGATGATAATGATCTCCAAGATGAGAGACAAGATCAAACTGAGGAAGAAGAGGTTGAACCTAGAAGAAGCAAAAGGGCAAGAACCGAGAAATCGTTTGGACCCGATTTTGTTTCTTTTATGGTTGAAAACGAACCTACTTCATACCGAGAAGCGGTTACTTCTTCAGAAGGGCCTCAATGGAAAGAAGCCATTAAAAGTGAAATAGATTCTATTTTACAAAACCATACTTGGGAGCTCGTGGATTTACCTCATGGTTGTAAACCACTAGGCTATAAATGGATCTTCAAGAAGAAGATGAAAGCTGATGGCACCATTGACAAGTATAAAGCAAGATTAGTAATCAAAGGATTTAGACAACGAGAAGGTCTTGATTACTTTGATACATATTCGCATGTTACGCGAATAACCTCGATTAGGATGATACTTGCTATTGCTGCTTTAAGAAATTTGGAAGTTCACCAAATGGATGTGAAAACGGCATTTCTAAACGGAGATTTAGAAGAAGAAATTTACATGAATCAACCGGAGGGTTTCATGGCTCCTGGACATGAGAACAAAGTTTGTAGTCTTGTTAAGTCATTATATGGCTTGAAGCAAGCTCCCAAACAATGGCATCAAAAATTTGACCACACCATGCTAGAGAGTGGATTCAAAATTAATGAATGCGACAAGTGTGTTTATGTCAAAGACACAAATAGTGGATATGTAATCTTATGTTTATATGTTGATGATATGCTTATCGTTGGCAGTAACGACAAGATGATCAAATCTACTAAAGACATGTTAAAATCCAAGTTTGACATGAAGGATATGGGTTTGGCTGATGTGATCCTTTGAATAAAGATCATACGAACTCAAAATGGACTTGTGTTAAGTCAAGCACATTATGTGGACAAAATTCTTAATACTCATAATGCGGGGGATTCCGGCCTAGCTAGAACTCCAATTGACACCAGTAAGCATCTATCTAAAAATAGAGGCTTAGGTGTTGCCCAATTAGAGTATTCAAGAATTATTGGCATGTTAATGTACTTAATGACCGGTACCCGACCTGACTTAGCATATGCTGTTAGCAGGCTAAGTAGGTATACTAGTAACCCAAGCTATGCACATTGGGCAGCTATGACTAGGGTACTTCACTATTTGAGATACAGTCGAGATTATGGACTGCATTATGATTGATATCCAGCTGTTATCGAAGGATACAGTGATGCAAATTGGATATCTGACATAAAGGATTCTAGATCGACTAGTGGATATGTGTTTACACTAGGAGGAGCGGCTATATCTTGGAAGTCTTCACAAGCAAACTGTTATAGCTAAGTCCACGATGGAAGCAGAATTTATCACGCTAGATAAATGCGGACAAGAGGTGGAATGGCTACGTCAATTCGTAGAGGACATACCAAAGTGGCCTAAACCGGTAACGGCCATTAGTATACATTGTGATAGTCAATCGGCAATTGGCAGATCTCATAGCATAATGTATAATGGAAAGTCCAGACATATCCGTCGTCGACATAATTCGATACGACAACTACTCTCAATAGGAGTTATCTCAATTGACTATGTGAAGTCAAAGGATAACATCGCGGATCGCTTACGAAAAGCTTAAGCAGAGAGTTAGTTAGTAAGTCGTCTAAAGGAATGGGACTAAAGCCCTTGAAGGAATGAGTTTCTATGAAGGAAAACCTAACCCATTTGACTGGAGATCCCAAGATCTGGGTTCAATAGGACAACCTAATCATAGAAATGTGGGGGAGTTACTAAATATTGTAACTTTCCTAGTCCATTCCTATAACAAATGTGACTTGTTGTGAGGTTAAACATATGGCTTTAATGATTCAGGATGAAATCATAAAGCATAATGATTCAAGATGAAATCACAACACATATGTTTTTAATGATTCAAGATGAAATCACCTATGTGAGAGAGAAGTGGGGTCGCTTCGAAGGGAAATATGGGGGTACAATTCCTAAGAGCTCTTGCAGAACCAGGCTAGTGTTCATGACCATAACGAACACGACTATGAGGACTTGACATTGTCAGGGAGAGTCTTGTGTGAAGTGTAATGTCGTCTACGTAAATGGATGATGAGTTCAAGGACATCGCGTCTACTCAGATCTAGGAGACTAAGTGCATCTCACAAGGGAAGGTTCAAAGGGTTACACCTACCTATCCTATGCAAGACTTAACCGCAGAAATTTCACCGAAACTTTCGTGTGTTTTCGACCGATCTCCATTCATGTGGGGGATTGTTGGAAAAATGAGTTTTGCAAAGTGGTTTTTGCAAAATTTGGACATCATTTAATGTATGTATATGTTACATATATTTGTGTTGATTGGGGGGCATTTTGTTATCCTCAAAGAGAGCTTCACAACGAGCTAAAGTATGTCCAAATTGGAGTAGAAATGAATGAGATATCGTGTCTCAAAGTGAGGCACAAAATCTGGAAAACTAAACTATCCCACATCGCCTAGAAGAGGAAGTGGAGACTAGTTTATAAGGAAATCATAATATTGGCTATCAAATTCCTTTAGGTTGGTTATGCTCCCACTCCTACGTGCGCGCGCGCAGGGGGGTGCAGAAAATGGGATTTCCGAGCTAAAATGAGTTCGAAGCTTCTGAACTCATGCGAGCCCGCGCGACCTGCGGACACGAATGCAGCTCCGAAATCTCGCCTACGCGGGTATCTTATTTTCCAGAATATTCTGTAATCTATTTTAGGAATAGATTTAGACTTTGTGCTTAAGTCTTAACAGATATATGCAAATCGGTTTTTGAAATAACAGATATGCATATTTTTTATTTTCTGGCGTATATTCTGTCTTGGTGACCGAGATAGGTATTGCCTATAAAATAAAATCTTCTCATTCAGTTTTAATCGTCCAAAAACATAGCTCATTACGTGCAGTATTCCAGCAGCCTCTTCGATCAGAAACACGCAAGCTACCGTGAATTTTCAGGCAAGTTTGTCAGGTCCGACTGTGCAACAGTTTGAACGTTGTACCCTGGGAAACAGACGGCGAATCTGTTTTAAGGGAATCGTGTTAAACACGAGCCTCGTTCACGACCTTTTACTGTTTTCGTTTACATATTATTATAGAGTATGTCTTCTGCTTCTACCCATTCTGTCTGTCATTTAATCTACTGTTTTATTTCTGTTAATTTATTTATTATCATTATAATCTGATTTTATTAATTAAAGTGTACACCGTTTCCCACACACGAGACTCTTTCAAAAATCATTATCGACACAACTAAACCAACGAGGCTCTTATAAAAATTATATGCAACCCAAGGTTAAACCAACGTATTCGCATGCATTAACCTCTTTTAATTTGACGCAAGAAAATAACATAGATGTATGTCGAGACCTCTATTACTCATCTTAGCTCATTGTTTAAATAAAACATGCATGTTGGTGATTTTTATACTATTCTATCTATTCAATGAGATGATAAAACATACAAATATTGCATGCCTTCTACTTTGGTACCCACGATAGAAAAATTAAGGAAACAGTAGCCAAGCATCTAAGTTGTCGTGTACATGCATGTCAAGATGGTTTCACAACAGATTTAATAAAGAAAGAAACTAAATATTTCCATTAATCAGATAATAGTCCAAGTTTCTTTGGTTTCACAACTCAAATGGACATTAGGTGAAAGTGTGGGGCGTGCAAACTTGAACGAGTAAAGCAACCAAATAGCTCTTTTTTTAACAATGTATAAAGAGAATGTTATGCATTCCAAATTTATTTTAACCATCTTTTTTGTAAGTTAAATGCATGTAAAACATATAAGAAGACCGTAGAGTTAAAGTACAAGTACTTTTTACCACTAGGTAATTTCGTTGTAATGAACGCATTCAATTTTCTATCAAATACTGTTTGGCGTTTGCTCGCTATATATATTCTATTATATTATTTAACCATTTTCACGTGTAAATTTTCCGTTTATTTAAACGGTGCAACCATGAATGTTACTGATGACATATAGTATGTATAACAGGCCTACTAGGCCCAATACATACTATACACACACTGGGCTCAGGCCCAATGATTACAAACCCTGGGCCTACAGTAAGCTCAATGACGAAATTGGCTATGGTCCAGACCTCAAGACGCACGCAAGACACATAACGGGCTGAACCTTCAATCGTTACACCTCTTAGGTCCGCGTCCGCGATTCACACGGAATCCTTGTCCGCCAAGGATCCGGCTCCGACAACTAACCACTACATGCGAGAATCTATGAAGCCCAAGCGGCAAACCTCACCTATAAAAGGGGCTCTAATCCCCATACAAGGTACAATTTTCTCTCTCATAATTACACACACATACTCCTATTTTCCCTCTCAAGAATGTGTACTTACTCTCACGCCGGAGTCTAATTGTGGGGTCCGTCCCCACGGTAAGGCTAACGTTTTACTCTTCTTGTGCAGGAAAATCAATCAAACTACTTGGATTAGTACAAGATCAGCCCATCATGAGCTTGTTGGCCCAATCCGGCAAGCTATATCCAGATCCATTACAACCTGTCACATTTTTTGTACTAACAAGTTTGCGCCATTCGTGGGACCCAGTACACAACTGCGTTCTAGAAAATACTCACCATGAGCACTCGATTTGGACCAACTCCCGCCTTCATGTCCACGTTGCGAAGTACAGTAGAAAGAGAAAACCACACGGTCTCGACGGACCTTGAGGGACCCGCGTCCGACGGAGAAAGTTCAGAAACGAGCAGAAAGATCCAAAGTGGTAAAAATCCGGAAGGATAACCATGAAGCCCAACATCACCATGGAGCGGAAATACCAAGTGGAGATTTACGGAAACAGCTCGAGGTAACAAAGTGGCAGAACACGCAAAGTGGTGGCGGCCGAAGACGCACCCGGTCTAGGTCACCCAAAGGGAAAGAAGACGGAAGGGAAACAGTGTTCAAAAGGCTGCGCAAAAGTGTGTTCCACCAGCTCGGAGACAAGGAGGAAAATACTTCTCTATACTTCAAAGACCACCATAAGCAAGTCCGCCACGTTACCGGAAGAAAAGAGAGGGGCAACCACAGAGACTCCCAATCACAACAGATATGGTCAGGATTGGGAAGGCACATAACTAAAAATTTCGGTCGCGGAAAGCGAACAGCTGTTCAAGTGATGGGCCTCACGGAAGCGGATGCCGAGGGTCCGAAGTCAAAAAGCGAAAGTCAAATGACAACAACGATTGTGACCTGGCTAGACCCTGGGTCTGCAAGGAGACTGATTTGTTCACTCCACGTATCCGCTATTTCGAAATGCCTATGAAAACACGAATGCCAACCAACGTGAAAACATATGATAGGAGCGGAGACCCAGAGGATCATCTCAAAATATTCTAAGAAGCAAAAAAGGTGGAGCGATGGGCCATGCCAACGTGGTGTCACATGTTCAACTCCACACTAACTGGATCCGCTAGGGTCTGGTTTGACGACCTTCCACCCGAGTCAATAGACAACTATGATAAACTAAAGGAAGCCTTCTTGACTAACTTCCTACAACCAAAGAAATGTATCAAAGATCCTGTGGAACTTCATCATATCCAGCAAAGGGATGGAGAGCTAACGGAAGACTTCGTAAGGAGGTTCAAAGAAGAAACAAGAGACATAAAGGGAGCCCCAGAAATTATGAAAGTCTCAGGATTCATACATGCGATCACTGATCCGGAGCTGATTAAGAGGTTGCACGACAGAATCCCGAAGTCGATGAACGAAGTAATAAGCATAACTACTTCCTTCCTAAGAGGGGAAGCAGTCGCAAGAAGTCGTGAAAGAAGGAAATATTGGGTACAAAGACGAACTGAGAGAACAACAGCCAAGCATCGACAACGCTTCAGAAAAGAATTAAAAAACAAGTCAAAGGTTAGAGAAGGGCCGCGAGGTTTCCGCAGCCTGAGAAAGCCGTTCGATGAAATGCTCGGCTACTGCGATCGAAGAAAAAGCCAGCGAAAAGTTCTGTGAATTTCATGGAAAGGCGAGACATACCACGGAAGAATGTCTACATTTAAAGAAGCAAATAGAGGGATCAAAGAAACACCTCGCCATTTTTAAACAAACCGAACTGTGGGTGACCGCGTGAAGAGAAGCCATAATGAAGGATGAAGAACATGGAAACATGCCGCGGATAAAAGAAAAACCCATCGGAAATTATACCAAAGGAATAAGACGCGCAAACATCCATAATCCCATACTGCGTACGGAAAGTATAATAACCCGATAGAAATATGCAGAGTCATGGCAAAGACGGGAAATAGCAAAAACTACGGAAAGGATCCGGTCTCGGATCGGAAAGCGAAGTAGAGATGGGAGCAAAAAAAGGATAACCGTTATCCAAATGCTCAAAAAGAAGGGAAAATCTTCTAGTATAGATTTGTGTTCCTTCCCAAGAAATGTTATGTCAAATCCAACAGAAACAATAGGCACTCACGCTACGAGCCTAGGCACGCGCCTATCAACAAAAAAATAAATAAATAAATAAATAAATGAAAATTAATGCCAACGCACGCGAAAACAGTAAAATCCTCGCTATAAATACGCGGGATAAAGAAAAGGGAAAGGGCAGAAAAAGTGAAGAGGAACCACTTATTCTTTGAAAAAGACCGGCATACAACATAAGCCAAAGGAAAATTTCCCGAGAAACCAAAAAGAAGCTGAAGATGTTATTTAGAAGAAGAACAAGATGGTGTATGGTAAAAAAAAATATGGTCGACCATCAACAGTGACACACGGCCACCGCATCGTCGTTTCCAAAAAACCCATACATAACCTGAACCTTTACCCCCCAAAAGAAAAACGTAAAAGCAAAGGAAAAGGCCAAGTCAGTAAGCATGTTCTAAAGTGACAACTAATAACAATTAGTCGTTCTAAAATGACGACTAATAACCAACCTCCGCGACCATTCACAACATTCCTTCCGCCAAAACCCATGTCCATTGAAGTTTGCATGGACATACCGAGATCATAGGGCATACCAAGGGTGGGAGCTTAAAACAAGAAAGCTTGATGAGTGTGTAAATACTCATCATTTTTATACAAAATAAACTGCAAAATCATCTGAAAACACTCAGAAACACATCAAAATGATCAAAATATCACAAATCAGTGTTTTATGTGTTTCAAATGCAAAATTATCAAAATCAGATGAAAAACATATCAAATTTGCAAAAATTGCAGTTTTAGTCCCCCAAGTTTATAAAATTGTCAAAAATAGTCCCTGAGCCACAATTTCAAAAGAAAAGTCACCAAAGGTCTTTTAAAATCATAAATTGTCATATTTAGTCCTTTGGTGAAAAATCTAAAAGTTTTGAGGAAAGTTACAATTTAGTCCCTAAAAATCCAAAATGGTCAATACTAGTCCTTGGAAATTTTCAAAAATGTCAAATCAACCCTTGGATTATTAATATTGGCAAAACAAACCCTTTTGGCTACTTTTCATAAGTTACATGTTTGGTCCTCAGTTTTGGAGCTTTACAATTTTGGTCCCTTGTATTAATATCTCTACAAACCAAACGGACCTAAGATAATATCCCAAGCCCAATCCTTAACACCCCGGCCCAAATTCATTACCCGGTTCCTTGACCCGACCAACCCAACAACCCAAACATTTAAATAATCAGAACCCGCCCCCCTAAGCCCTGCCATTCCCGACCAAAATGTTTGTCTCCCCCCTCCTCCAGCCACCTTCCATAGCCACCCTACACAACCATTTGTCTCCCCCACCTCACCTACCCAACCCACCACAATTAATGCACCCTTTCCCTGTCCCATATATCAAATACAGGATTTGGCGCCAAAACCATCCAAAGGCCAAGATTGCTCAAGAGGAATCCAAGGGCTCTGATTTGTGTTGGGATTTGCTCAGAAAGGGTGAGAGAAGATTTTTGAGCATAAAAGAGACCAAGAGGAGGCTAGGAGAGATAGATAGTATTAGTTTTAAATATTGTATGTCGAATTTTAAAATTCTTAGTCTAAATTAGTTTTGAACTTGTATTTTTATGTTCCAGTGTATTCAAATTAATCATTTCAGTGTATCTCAATTATAATTAAGTATCAATTTCAGTTAAAGTTTAGTTTCACTTTTTTTTGCTTACTGTTAGAATTTACAATATGCAAATCTGAACCCCAAGCTTCAATAAGCTTCTTTATAAGTTGAAACAGGCTTATACTAGCTTATAATAGCTTTTCATAAGCCTGTGTTTAAGTTTGGAACAATATTTGACATTGGTCAGCAAAAGTCAAAGAAAGGAGCAAAATGGGTACAGAGAAGGAATTGTCTGGTTCAAAGCTGGAAATGGGTTGAAATGGAAGCAGTGGGTTGATTTAATTAGGGTAGTGTTCTCTGTTTCATATGTGGCAGGCCATAGTGGTCTTGGACCTCTTGTAAGTGATTCTCAAAGATTCTTGCATACACTGTGTTTGTGGCCATAGTCTGTTAAACTTGTTCATTCTGAGTTCATTGAGTTAGCATAACTTAGATTGATCAATAAAATTAGCTATATTAGAGATTAGATTAGATTTGATTAAAAATTAGAAGTTAAAGGAGTGTTTGGTTTGTAGAGTAATCTATTTAAAAGGTTTGTTCATTGAATGAGAATTGTTGGTTTATGTTTGTGAGACTCCAATTAGTTCATATCTGTCCAAGTTTTTGCATGTAAAACACTAAAAGTCAAAATCCTCTCAAAACCTGTCTCACTTGATCACTGTTGAGAGTGTGGATTAACAGATCCTTGATTTGTGTTTAAAAGTCATAAAAAAAGGTTGTACTAGCTTCATTACATCATAAGAGATCAATATCAGTAATTAAATTGGATCAAAACCTCACCAAAGTCAAACTGCATGTCTGTTTCAAAAAGTCAAAATGTGTTAAACTTGGGTTTGTGCAGATAATGCAGCTGATGCACAGGACTCATTAATGATTTTTAGAGTCTGATTTTTGGTTTGTAAGTAGCCCTCTAGGTGGTTTATAAGATCTAGTATCTGTTTTTTCTTTAAGCTTTCTGGATAAGCTTGTGTACAAGCCCAAAACAGGCACCTGGTGCCCTGCTCTCAACTCAACATAAACTGAGTAAATTCTCAGTTTCTTAGCAGGCTTGCACAGAGCTTAATAAAGCTTCTTAACATCTGGTCCTTTGGTTATAATTAGCTTCCTAGGTCTAGTTTAATATTTGATAATTGGTTTTTGCTTTTTAGCTTATTTAGGTGCTTATTCATTGACTGCAAGTTAGCACCAAATCTGTTTTAAGCTTAAACTCAAAATCTCCAAATCTGTGATATTGGGTTAATCAGTAGTTGTAACTTGTTGATTTTAGTTTAATTTGTTCATTTTTAGTGTATCTTAGCTTCTGTTAACAGTAGATAGCTTGTTTAGTTCATTTGCTTAACAAGTGCTTATTTCAATAAGCACTTGATTGAGCAGTTTCATTTTCTTCCACATAGCATATTGTTTTTCCATTTTTCATAGCTTCTTAATATTATTTTAGAATTTCCCTGAAATTTTCATATTTTTCCTAGCTGTTTTACTATTTTTCTTAATTTAATCTAGTTTTTAAGTATTTTTAAATAGCATTTAATACAAAAAATTCAGAAAAGGTTCCAAAAAATAAATTTTCATTTTTCTTAGACTTAGATAAATATAAAAAGTAGAAAAAGTAATTTTCTAGATTTTTCATAGTCCATTTGGTAATTTTTAGTAATTTAATTAGTTTTTAATGGTTTAAAATTAATAGAAAATAGAAAAATAGTCACAAAAATACAAAAATAGTTTTAAAAAGTTTCTTTTGATATTTTAGACTTTTCCAAGTCTTAATCTTATTTTTCTAGCTTAATTTCCTATTTTCCTGTATTTTAGGTAATTAATTATTAGTTAAAAATAGTTTTTAATTAGATAATTAGTTCTAAAAATAATCTTCTTTTTCTATAAATTTTCTTTTATCATTAGGTTTATAAAAATATCATTTTCATATTTTTAGGGTTAATATTGAATTAGTTTCACGTTTTTAGTTGTACGTCGCGTAGATTTTAAATTCAGTTTCGTAAAATCATAAAAACAAAAACATCATTTTAATTTTAGTGATAGCGTTTATTTAATAGATTTTATCTTTTTAATTTCCTCTCATTTGCATTTTAGCCCTTTGTATTTGTTTGATATTTCTGTAGTCATAATAATCAATCATAATCCTTTTTCATTCAAGCTCCTCGATCACTATACGTAGATTGATCCATTGCACAGCTCGCTGGGACATAACGACCCGGGGAGACTCTATACTCCTCTGATCTTCATTGATTTCGTGCTTAAGCTGCTTTAGGTTTTCTTACGCTTGCGTGAGAGAACTTGACGGTTTAGCGCGCATCAAAGCTCTCACTAACCCTTTGAGATTTTGGTAGTGCATATAGTTCCTTCCTAAGAGTTGGGTCCCAAGCGGAAGAAGGAAATATATCATGAGAAATGGGTCGAGGGGTGTGATTGAATGTGTAAAGAGTTTGGTCCCTGGGGAAGGACAACAAACGAAGTGGGGCACAACGCAATGCGTAAAACGCCCCCCAATTAACAAGAAGCTTCCCTAGGAAAGAAACAAACAGAGGATGAAAACTATGCCTTCATTCCTCTGTTTATACAACCCGGTCCCCTAAACAAGCGTACGTCTAATAATCCAGGCATATCGGGTTGGATAGACTGGGTTTAAGGAACAAATGGTCAGCTTGTGGGCGCTGGGATAAAACAAAAGTTGTGCGATGGAAAAGCAACCTCACTAAAAGCCTTTCCACTACCGCACAGCAGGGCGGGTTCAGACAGGAAACCTCTTGAAAGGCCTATCAAACTTGTTGTATACCCTACAGCATAATAAGCCCACTGATGAAAAAAAACAGCAGGCAAGGGGAAGCGTCACGGCCTTTCGAGAAATAGTTGCAAGCCCACGAACTTCTCAGGGAACCCCGCAGGGAGAATATAGCAGCCATAAGAAGAAGCGGGGACCGGAACTCCTTCAAGAAACGGATAGCAGACAAGAAGGAGGATTCGGAACTCAGAAGAGAAAAGGAAAATACCCGCGCTAGGGATGTCAGCGAAAAATGACAACGTCAGCAAAAGCGAATCCAGTCGGAACATTTCTTCAAGAAAGGAAATTATAACTATTATGTATAAGGCAAACTGCCACAGATAAATATTCAAACAAAACTTCCGCAAGAGCAAAGAGAAGCAAAACTGCAAAAGCACTCCTCAAGAGTGATGACCGCCACCAACAAAGCTCCGCAAAGGAATGAGCGTCACTAGTTATAAGACTCAGGATAAAAAGGGTAAGGACAATTGATAATGAAAAATATGTACTCGAATTTACAGTTTTTGAAATTTTTGTAATACATCAAATGAATAAAAAGTGAAGATTAGCTACCTTCATTATTTTATTTTTTTAAATATTTTCATTTTTATTAAGTGCATAAGACGTGCAAGCACAAAAATCGAGCATGACCCAAATATGTTATTTCCGAATAACAAAGAGTTCTCACGAATAACCAACTGGTGAACAACATAATCACCAAAGTACATAAGAGGTATTGCAAACCCAGTACTAGGAGGATAGCCCAAAATTATCCTAAGACTATTACAAACGTGCATATCCGTATAACGTTAAAAATAGCATCGCACAAATAAAAAGAGAGATGTGCGCAAAAGACTATTAACTATGTTCATATCCATATAACGTTAAAATAGCAATACAAAAGTGAAAAATGGCATACACAAAAAGTATCAGAAACTCGCATAAAGAAAAAGTCATAGCATAAGCACAAAGTAAATGAACAACGTGTAGAAATACAAACAAAAAGTTGCACGCAGCCATCAGAAGCATCACAAGAGAAACAAAGACAGACATTGTTCATATGACTACAAAGCATCTCAGAAAAGACAAGAAAAACTAAGTCCGCACTAAGGCGGCCGCACTCGCTTCAGGCTCGGACAGAACAATATGGACCTCACTAACTCCAGAATGCGGATCGTTCGCAACCTCAACAAGGGTGCTAGACCCACCAACATCATAATCTTCAATAGAAAGAGGTCTCGCAGAGATATCAGAGGCACTGACAGAAAGAGGCACAAGCGGCAAAAAAGTAGTGCAAGCAGAAGCTAACTCACTAGTAGAAGATGTTTCCACACCCACAACATTACGAGCGGACAAAGGATCAACGGAAGAATTATAAACATCGGCAACAGATAACCGATGAGCACTAAGGCGTTTTCTAACCTGATCAATTCTATTCCAAGCAACTTCCAAAGAACGAGACAAAGAGCTGGTGCCAACAACGACATTATCATCCTTATCATAAACATGAACGATAAGCTGCTCAAGATCCGGCTGTAACCCTGCAATCATAGGAGCATTCGCGGAAGGCCCATCAATATGAAGAAGATCCATAACTTCTGCAATACCAGCATCCTTGTTGGACTTAAGCACGGAGAGTAAGGAAAACTCCACATTCTCAAGGGCCCTTACGGCGGAAATGTAATGATCTTCCGCAGAAGGGTTATATACAGCAAGCTCATCAAGCACTCTTTTCTCCTTGCCATGAATAATACCCGCCGCTAAGCCTTCTTGCATACCCTTATCGACAGCACGCTCAATAACTTCTGCCATTGCAACAGTATACTCCGGAGAATTCAAACACTTAAACACAGCAAGGCCCATACCGTTAGTTAACAACCAGCGCAGGCTAGACAACAGCGTAAGGAATCGAGGATAAAACTCCTCATCAAGATGATTAACCAAGGCATACAAATCAGCAACGGTCGAATCAACCTTTTTCATAAGAACGGCCATCTTAGCATCCTGAATCTTACAGAATTCCTCCTCCAAAGTAGCAAGGGAAGGAACTTGGTTGCGGAGCTCAGAGCACGACTCCTCCAAGATCAGTATCTGCAACCAAAACAACGTTAGAAGACAATAGAAAACAAACAAGAAGAACAACTAACCAAAAAAGGCACGGACGCACACCTGTCCTGAACGGTTGGAATTCTGAGACTTAAGAACAACAACTTCAGCTCTCAAAGTAGATGACTCAGAATCCTTTGCATCAAGAGATGATTGAAGTGCTGCCACCTCAGCTCGAAGAGAATTTCGTTCTTCTTCAAGCATACAATTTTGGTTCTTCAAAGATGAAAGTTCCGCAGCAGAAGCTGCCAAAGACGCAACAGCAGAAGATGTCTCGGAAGAGGTAGCATTAGCAACCTTAGACTCCAGAGCCGAAATCTCCTTATCCTTACTTGCCAACAAAGACAATAAGCGTTTCCGCTCCATAGCATTATACTCTAAATGCAGGCGAACTTCAAAACTAAAGCACAATTGTCGTGCTACAGCAACATTAAACTCACCAAGGAGACGCTCATACCCCATATCACAAACAGCGGAAAAGAAGTTAGGAGGAGCGAACTCGTCCACAATAACACGGTATTCATCAACATCATCAAGAAGCGAACTCTTGGTAACATTCCATTTTTGGAATATGAACACCAGACGAAGAACTAGAGTCTGCATCATCAACATTACGAATATCCCCAGCTGAGATTATAAGGTCAGAAAGGTTATCAAGAGTTTGATGAATACCGCCAACAGGAGAAAAGTTGTCCGGAAGAGAGGAAGAAATATCCACTTGACCCTTCCCCTTCCCAACAGGAAGGACAGTAGTAAGGACGGCATCCGTCATAACGGGCGCAGGAGAACTGCAAATAAACAAGTAAAGAACAAGTGAATAAAAGGCAGGAAAAATAAAGGAATTATGAAAAGACAAAAACGTAAACAAGAAACCTAGGGGGAGAACCATCAAGATGGAGCAAACCAAAATCATATTCAGTAGACGTTCCAGCTTCATGAAGGGGAGTAGTTGATAATAAAGGAGAAGAAGAAGAATGAGTGGGCAAAGCATTTAAACAATATTGAGTTTGCGAACTGTGAGCTAACAACTTCTGAATGGACCTGGAAGACTTACCACCAGTAGAGGCCCTACCAGAATCGTTAAGGTCGCTCCTCACCTTCTTAGGGGGATGGACAAGGTTGGTGCCAGCTTTCCTCTTCTTCCTCCCAGAATCGGAAGCCATACGACTATCAAAACCAATATCAGAAACCGAATAGTCAGTTCGCAGGACAATATCACCAGGCGGTCAGGAAGCTCCGACTTCCGAATAGATAGCTACACGTCCAACTTCACCAGAAGAAGGAGGGGCAAGAGAAACAGTACGACCTTTGGTCAGTTTTAGCAAAGGAACCTCATTCTCCTCTCGTGGCCGAGTATCAACAAGCAACTCCATAGGGTTCTTCTTCTTAACCAAAGACAACAGATCCATAGCTGCAGAAACAGACGAAGAAGAAACACAAATCAGGAAAAAACAAGAATAAATTAGCAGAAGGAAAAACATAGATATGGTATACCCACCCTGATTCTCTTGATTTACAAGGGACACCTGTCGATCCTAGAAAATATCATAGTATGATCGGGTCTCTCATGTATCTAATAGCTAGCGCCAAGATATAATGTTTGTTGTTTGTTTATGTGCTCGGTTTCAGGCAAGGCCTACTGAGATGCACCTCAAAGAGGTTAAACGGATCTTTCGGTGTCTTAAAAGGACCATTCACTTGGGACTTTGTGTAACACCCCCAATTTCGTGATACGCAGCGGAATTCAAACTAGGTGTTACTCGACGGCACAACAGTCATAATAATAGAAAACGATCTCTAAAGGAGTCGTTTAAAAAGGATTTATCATTCAAATTATTAAAATATATCATAGTTTAAAAAATAGGTCCCAGTTGGTTCCATTGTTTACAAAATACATCAATATAAAGTCTTTGATGTTTTGTGAATGATAAAATAATTATAGCCTTCTTGATCTAGTCATTGCTCTTCCATGCCAGCTTCCGACATTATAGACCTGAAATACATGCTTAAAACTGTCAACACAAAGGTTGAGTGAAATTCATTGAGTTTTTTTTATGGTTGAACACATTATGTTGGTAGTGTGAGTTATTTAGACTCACACCAATGGTTTGAAAACAAAACAGTTATTATTGCTTGATCTGATTTGATGCTTGGTACGGCTGCCTCAAGTATACTTGAGCCCGCTTTTGTTTGATACGGCTGCCTCAAGTATGTGATACTTGAGCCCACTTTTGTTTGATACGGCTGCCTCAAGTATGTGATACTTGAGCCCGCTTTTGTATTTCACTAAGCTCATGATACCGAAAACATTAACAGCATGTCAATAGAAATTGATATAATAGTAACAGTTGCCCTAATAGGTAATTTGCCAATAAACCTATAGATCTTCAAATATAGTGCGTTTGTTTGCCTACCCGGTCAACACAAACGGGATTCATCAATCCCAATAGGCCTATCCACAATATTCGTGTTCACTCGCAAGTGATTAATGGTTCATGATAATAGGGACTTAAGATTGGCAATAGTGGTACTTAGTGAAAATAATACATTCAGATAAGCATACAGTTTCAAAGCAATGTGTTCAGTTTAAAAATAGCATGTATTCCCCCCAAAGGTTTGTAAAACAATTAAGTAATATAAAGTGGGGCTATGAACTCACCATGAGTTAATGATATCAAATTTATAGTGAGGAAGATGGATATGCCGTGAGAACCTCTACGAGCAACCTAGAATATGATGTTGCGAATTAGGTTTGAAATAATGATGCGAAAGTAATAACAAACCTATATACGTCTTTATATTGATCATGATGTAGTACATGGTAGTTGTGTATGTCTTTTATAAAAATGGTTTAGTTGTGAAAACATGTTTAGTTTATATATCGTACTACCGTTCGGGCCATCACAATTCAGATGTCATGTAGTAAACGTTCGAGGAGCTAGGACACTTTAATTCATAAATCCAGCAACTCGTCGATCCGTTTACCCAAATGAAACCCCTCACATGAAGCTCCCTAGTGTTGTAGTGCTCAATACGTAAAACATGTATTTTGATTACTTGATTATATGATATATTAAGAATTTATAAATACAATAAATAAACTAACAAAGTTTATAAGTATTTAAATAATTTTGAGTCTTATAAATACTTACCTTAATATAGAATGCTTGAGTATTATGGAAAAAAGGAAATATATATAAGCGGTGCTTCGACGTGGAATTTGTAATCTTCGAAAACCCGAGGCAATTTGAAGATTATAACAACGCCTTCTTGAAAGCTCGAAGGAGAATAGAAGATTATAACAATGTCTTTTTGGAGACTTGAAGTTATTTGAAGATTATAACGACTCTTTCTTGAAAACTTCCAAGAACGAAGATCAAACAATAGTTTTCTTTCAAAAACTAGTTAACTTTCTTACAACATATAAGATAAGTGCCTTAGGGTTTTAGGACTTTGATAGATAAAGAGAGGAGGGTGCAAGAAATTATGTAGTTTTAGCTTGGTATTTATAGGGAAAAATTTAGGAGTTAACTGTATATTGGGTTAAATTTTAACTATGGTTAAGTTTTACACATGTAATAATCCTAAGGTTAAATGGATATCACTAAGACACTTGCCCTTATTACTCATCAAAAAATTCCACCTTGGACTAAAATGAGGAGGTTAGTTTGTTTAGATATTATCTTGCGTATACGGAATGAGTTTTGGTCCCGGTAATCGCTAACGGTAAGTATTTAATTCATGAAACGTAAAACCGGGTGTCGTAAAAATATGAAACTTATAGGAATAATTAAACTCATCAATATACTCATTATTATCTCATAAAAATGAGTGATAAGTTTAATGGGTCGCGTAAACGCTGTTAAAACTGGAAACGTAGGCTAAATACGTAAAAATACAATTTATCATAAAAGAACGAGATTTTAGGGAAATGACCGTGAATTTATTTAAAGTAGAATAAAATTAGTCTATAAGTGATATGAGATGTCAAAATGTGATTTTCGTTATACATGGGATAACTCAACAGTTATACGTGAAGTCTAAAAGTTACGCGATTTAAGCAAAGTGTAAAACGTATAAGGTTAATTTCTTTATGGTCAAAGGATGAGGGAAAAATGTTTGACTTTTCCAAAAAAATGTAAAAGTGTCTAAACATCTTAGAAAATACAGTGCAGGAATGGTTAAGTCTGGGTCTAAGTAGAATTATTTAAAACGTAAGTTTAGTCTCGTACGGCTCATGGTTTATTTGGTAACATTTAAATGAAATCTTAAAAATTCTCTAATTGATTATGAGTGATCTAAAAATTAATCTGATGTGAGGAAAATTGTCAGAGTGATTTTCGTTATGCGCGGGATGTTTAAATGGTGTTCCGACCAAAACGAAACTTTAAGACGATATTTTCTTAATAACTTTTGCGAAGATGATCTAACGATTGTCAAACTCTCAGGTTATTACTAAAATAAATTAACTTATGAGAATGTGAAATATTAAAAAAATTATGGGATGAATAGTAAAAGTGAATAGTAACTTTTCAAAAATGAAAAGTAACCTGAAAAAGCGGGTTGTTACACTTTGGTACCCGAAGGATTACGGAATAGAGCTTCGGCTTTATCTGATGCAGATCATGCAGATTTTTTCCAAGTCATAGCAAAAGCACATCTGGCGAAATTCTAATTTTTGGCAAGAAGTTAGTAAATTGGTCGTCCAAGAGTCAAGAATGTACATCGATGTCACCTGCGAAAGAAGAGTATATATCTTTAACTGCATGTGGCGCACAAGTTCTTTGGATGTACATGCAACTATAAGATTATGGCTTTCTCATTAAGCAAATCCATATTTATTGTGATTCAAAGAGTGCCATACCAATTTTTTGCAACCCAGGTCAACATTCACGTACCAAGCATATAGCAGCTCGATACCATTTCATCAAAGAGCACATAGAAAAGGGTATAGTTGAGCTATATTTTGTCAAGATGGATTACCAGTTGGCTAATCTATTTACAAAAACCCTTTCCAAAGAGAGGTTTCAGTACTTAGATCACCACATTGGAATGCGAATCCTACCTCCCAAAGAGTTAGATCATCTTCTCGAACTTTCTTGAAAATTTTCAAACCAAAGCTTTGCATGTAAATAATTTTCAAAAAGCAAAATACAAAATTTGAAAAAAAAACAACAAAGCAAAATACAAAAATATAAAACTATATAACCAAATACAAAATTGAAAAATCCAAAAATCCAAAAATATTCTTCTACGACATGTCTCTCGTACAATCGATATTTTTTACGTTTCTAGAAATGTCATTCAACAATGATACAGAAGTGTAAAGTTGCTTGAGTGAGAGTTCCTTAAAATGTTTTTAAAACATGTCGTCTGTAAATTCTTCACTATGACTTGTGTACACATTACAGTGCACAACTTGGATTTTAAAGAAAGGAAAGTGCTACGCAAAATGCTTTTATCAAACTCAGTACACTTATACTCATCAGTGCGACAATCCTATGAAAAGAAGTAAAAACTTCTTAACATGAAAAACAAAACTAAGTTTTCTCAAACAGAATTTCCAAATCATTTTTACAAAAGAAACTTTGTTTTAATGCGCTGAAATTCCATATCTTTCATGTTATTTTAGAAACCTTAAGCAAAATTGAATCAAGACATTTTCAAACTTAATTTTCAGATTCTTTCATAATTTTGCTTAAAAAGACTCAATCCCTCAAAATCTAAAAAAGTTTTCAAGTTTTAAAGGGGAGTAGTTCAAAATATAGAAGGTTTTCTCCAAACTGAAATTTCAAAATCATTATAATAAACTTCTTTCCATTTGAGAAGATAAGATTTCATTTATCTTCTCATAATACCTTCAAAACAAAATTTCCACATCTACAAGAGGTATTCTATACCTTAGATCTTAATTTGTTTAAGAAATTTTCAAACTGAGTTTTCAAATTCTTTTAATATTTTGCTTCAACAAGACTTATCCCTCTAACTTTTGAAAAGTTTAAGATTCTCAAATCCAATGCAAGCTTTGAGGGGGAGTATTTCAAAACAAAAATGTTCTAAAAATGTTCTTGCAATGATACCCGTTTATCCTCAAAAGCATTATAAAGCAAATATTTTAATCAAATTGGTATAAAAGATACCATGGATATGCTATTTTTGAGAGAGAGAAAATGTGATTAAAAATGTGATCGTTTTCATCTCAAAAGGCTCGACTCATAAATGAACAAAGAATTGATGGAAAAATAATGAGAAAACTCTAAAAGACTTGTTCCTTGATGGGTAATAATTTCAAGTTAGTTATTAGGGCTAATTGTCACCTAAAGGCTGATAATGCATCCCTTTAACTAGCGACGTAAACGTGTCTCGCAAAGGACTTGTCTATTAAAGTTCTATCATTGCATAAGTTTATGTGCTGAAAATTAATATCTCGAGAAACTCTCTATAGATTTGTTCCTAGACAGTTAATAACTTCAAGTTGGTTACTAGAGCTAGTTGTCACCTAAAAGCTGATAATGTATTCCTTTAACTAGCGATGTAAACATGTCTCGCAAAGGACTTATCTAGTTAGGGTCTATCATTTCAAAAATGCGAACTCTTCTCTCAATGTGCATAATCATCTCAAATATATATGAGAACATATGGAGAGGGAGTATTTATGAAAAATGAAAACTTCAAAGTGTGATTAAAACAATTTCATACATACACTTTGATTGATTTTTCAAATGGTTTTAATGCTACGATCAAAATTCTGAACCAAATATCCAAAATAAGATATAAGGCGGTTAGGAAGTAGGTATAGTCCTATGGTCCAGCCAGAGCCGGAGGGACCTACCCAAGGATATTCCAAATACTTAGATTAGAAGTCCTTAGATATGAAAAAAGGAGTAAATGAGAAAAAGAGAAGAAGGGGTTGAAAAATGAAAAAGAAAAGTTATGTAAGGGTGAAAAAATGAGTCTTCTATACACTTATAGATGTGTTGGTATTATAAAAAGGTGGCATACTTCAGGTTACTTCGTTAATTCTTTATGGATTAAGCTTAGTGTTCCCAGTGGTTATGTCTCAAATGGTCTACAATCGTGGAGTGATACTTCGGTATACTTCAGTGGCTTACGTGTTTTGTTGTAAGCCTTCTTGAGGGTATCCAATTCAATAACAACCCTTGTAAGGATTCGAAAAGTGTTAGCACACTATGCTACTAATACTCTCTATATCCAAACTTATAAGTGTTGTAAATCCCGCCAATGAGATTCCTTTCATGAATCGAGTCCTGAAGACGTGGGTCTTTACTTGGATTTATCCAATGTATTGATATTTGTCCTTAACGGGATTCGAACAGCTACATCTATTTGTGCAGGTTCCGATGAAAGTCGCCTTGTAAGGAGACCTTATACCACCATATACGTCAACATCTTCAAACTCCACATACTCATACTCAAGTGATCAATAGGGCTTGAATTGTATTTTTTTCGGTCTCGAATAAAAAGGCTTGGTCTCGATCATATTCTCGCGTCCATTTTTTTACTTCCACTTTCATTGTAATTTCAACACGTGTATGGTAATTGGTCTCGAACATATTCTCGCGATCTGTCAGTCCTCTGGGGTAAATGGGAGGAAATTGGTCCTCTACTTATCATTCACTCATCTATCAGTCCTCTGTGGTAATTTGACTTTAATATTACTCATATTTTATTTTATTTTTATTTTTTTTTACAGTTTATTACTGTATTTTCATTTTATTACCTTTTTGTTTTAGCTTTTTAGTTTAACTATTGTTTAAAAAATACTCCTTCCGTCCCATATTATTTATCCTATTTTGACTTTTGCAGTCTTTATTTTTTTTAATTTTAACCTTAAATATTTTTGTGTGTGTTATATAATATTTAATGAAAACTATACCAAAGAAAATACATTTAAAACCCAATCCATTAAAATATTTTAAATTTTATTACCTTTTTGTTTTAGCTTTTTAGTTTATTCATTCAAAAAAAATACAAAAAGATATAGTTTTGGTCAAAGTTAGAAAATAAAGATTTCAAAAGTCAAACGTGACAATTAATATGAGACAGAGGGAGTATGAATCTTTAACTTCTTGTATATGTTCGCCAAAAGTTTTATGTGTTTACAAATAAACAATAACATAGTTGTATTTGTTCAAAAACTTATTTTAAGTAAAAACCAAAACTGATCTTATCGAGATTTTTTTGTCGTAAAATCAATTGTTTGAATTTACTGCACGGTTAATTTGACATCAGCCAAGTTTTATCGAGTCTCATCGCGGTTTTGTTTACATGTCAAACATAAAAACAGTATGTTATGCTTACACTTCAATCCAACTTCTAAAAAAAAGAATTGTATGTTATTACTGAGAAAAAAAATTAAGCCCCCTTTAACATAAATTCGTGGCTTCGTCCTTGCCTGAAGTCAAATAGTCTATAAACTTTTAACCAAAATTTATAGTTCGAATTTGTATTTCATGAAACCGCCCAATGCTCAATCTTAGTATTCTAAAGAGTAGTTGTTCTTCTTTGATTTTTTTTTTTTGTACCATTTGTATTTTTGTGAAATATGTTCTTTGTATAAATTTGTATTTTTGTGAAATTTATTTATGTTTGTTTAGATTTGTATGTTGGTGAAAATAAAAAATAGTAATATTCTTAACATAAATAAGATAGTATTTATAGTGCATATAAGCACGTATCCTTTTTCATTAAAACATAAATATATTAAAAATAAATAATGTTTAATTCTCAAAATACCTTTTTAAAACATAAATACCCACATTATAATTCAAATAACACTGCCTTAATAAAATAATTCCACTCAACTATATTCCCACAAAAAAATTCAAAAAAATGCCTAACAACTTTTGACAACATTTCTTGAATGATTTTCTATATTAGAAGAAAAAAAGAGTGTTTTTCACTCGTAACATTAATACTTTCTAAAAATTCATCCCCAAATTTTACTATATAAAATACCATATTACAACATTTTTTTTATTATTGTGTTAGTTTATAGTTGATGAAAATAAATAATCAAAATAGCGCAAATATAATTATTTGCCGTAATAAAATCTTGTTATTATGCCCGAGTACTCATCTAGTCATAAGTTATTGGAGTAAATAAAAGCTTAATAACATAACTTTAAGTGAAGTTTAAATTTAACTATGGAAAAATATTCTTTGAATTGCTTTTGTTTATGTAATCTTTATATATCGCCTTTTGTTTCTATCTATGCGACAACAATATCAAAGAATTCAATAATTATATTTTCTAAAGTGCATCTATCTGTTGAACATCTTTAATTTACCCATAAAGATTATTTGAAGTAAAACCCTTACTGTAACATCAAAGGTAAAATCTTAATGTTCGTACAAAATTCGTGTAATTACAAAAGTTTTTAGAATCTTATGTGAATCATATTACATATTTTCACTAAAAAGTGAAAGAAATTAAAAAGTTTAGAAACCCTATCATCTAGTGCCACGTGTCTCTCATCTAATCTCTCTTTTTTTTCTTATTAAATGCGGTTAGGGGGCATTTTTGGTTTTTAACCCGTTTCTTTATTTCATCCCAAACTTCAAACGTAAATAACATTCAAACGACAAGCTTTTATTAAAAAAACCGATTTCATCATAATTTTTTTTTTCAACTTTTTAACTGGGTCTTGATTTTCTTGATTTTTTTTGCATTTTCGGCTCTAATTTTTTCTAGTTTAAAGGCCTGAATTTTGCAAAACTTAAAACACGAAAGTTGTAGATTTTTAGCCATCTTTTATCCAGAAATTTGAATTACTCAAATCCGATGTCATATAAGTAAAATATCACACGTTAAAGATGTGTTTTAATCATATTTGTTGCACACAAAGTGTTTGATGAAATATCTAGCTTAGATTTTAGTGTTAAAATTGAGTTAAATGCACTAATTTTTATCCACAACGCATCATTAATCATTTTATTAGTGAAAGGCTCAAAAAGTGATTTTTTTAATAGTTAATGTTTTTAAAAAAAATGTACGCATTATGTTTTATTGCGTTTTTTATCATAAATTTGACCAATATTAAATTCGGATTAGAAAGATTGTAAAACATAAAAATTATAGATTTTAGGTCAATCTTTACTAATGTTTTTTATTCAATTAAATCTAATGTCATATAAGTGAGATATAACATGTTAAAGATGACGTTTTGTTTATCAGTTACTTTGTTCATCAATTTTTATTCATGAACATTAGTTCATAAGTACATCAGTTAAGGATTTAGGATTTTGGGTGTTGGGTTTGGGGTTAGTTCATCAGTTTTTGTTCATCAGTTAAGAAATTAAGAATAACTAATGAACCAAAAACATAACATATGACAATAAATGATTAACCAAAAACAACTAACGTTTATCAATTAAAAAAAGCATAAACTAATTGATGAACCTACTACCTATGATAATACAAATAAACTAACTGATGAACCTAGAATAACATAATAACTAAAATAAACAAACCGATGAACCTATGATAATATAATACTAAATCAATAACTGATGAAAAAACTACATAATACTAAATCAATAAATGATGAACAAAATCACCTAATACTAAATCAAATAATTGATGAACAAAATCACCTAATAATAAATCAATAACTGATGAACAAAACTTCTTAATCACTTGAAACCCATCTCACACACCAAAAACCACACATTTTATTGATTAACAACGCTTTTTATTGATAAACATCGCATTTAATAAACAAGTTTTTTTTATAACAATTACAAACTAAAAAACTAATTGTATAAAAATTACAAACTCTTTACAAACAACAAACGGTCAAACGTTTTTTTAACAATAATAATTGATGAACAATATGTACAATTTTTTATTTTTATTTTTTAAATTAACGATTAAAAAATATTACTTTTTGAATCTTACATTAATAAAATGATTAATGATGCGTTGTGGTACAAAAATTAATGCATTTAACAAATTTTAACACTAAAAGTTTGAGCAAGACATTTCATCAAACACCATGTGTGCAACAAATATTACTAAAACGTCATATTTAACATGCGATATCTCACTCATATCATATTGGATTTGAGTGATTCAAAATTATGAGTAAAGAGTGAACCAATGTCTACAATTTTCGTGTTTTAAGTATTTCATCATTCGGCAATTTTCAGGGTAAAAAATAGAGTCGAAAATGACAAAAATATCAAGAAATCTAGACCCATTTGATATGTAAAAAAAACAGGCTTGAAATATTTAAAAGGATTTATACTATATTAAAGAGGATTAAATTTTAAAAATTATGGTGAAACTGGTTTTTTTCAAAAGTTTGTAGTTTAAGATATATGTGCGTTTGAAATTTGAGGTGGAAAAGAAAAATGTATTAAATGACGATTTTACCCTTGGACGATTTTTTGTATAAAATAAATGGGGGAACACATGTCAAATGATGAGCGGCTTTTTATACTTTTAAAACTTTTATCACTTTACAATTGATCCCCAACCTTTATTGTATACCCAACCTTTGTTGTTATTAAGTTTTTTAAATTAAATAGTTTTAAATATACGATTCAAGTATTTATTGTCTCAAGAATCAAGATTAGGGCATCCACTATGGTTGTTTCATCAAAAGGTCTAAACTTTATATAAAGCTTTATCTTTCATTTTAACCATAATTATCATTTGTTTAATGTACATGTGGCATGAAGAGGTTCAAATTCTTGAACCTATTTATAATTTAATGCATGTATTATTATGAATCATTTCAAGAGTTGTAAAAGGTTTATGCATAGTGAACATAGGTTTATAACATCAAAAGGTTTATAAATTAATTATTATAGACCTATATAAAGCTTTATTATTGTGAATGCTCTTACTATAATCAGCAATATGTTATTGAACCGTTTGATTTCACGTCACATTATACTTGTATTATAATATTTTTGAATTTAATTGTTTGAAAAAGTGTAAAATTTATTCTCACTTTGTAGTAGTAGATTTCAATTTGTCACTATAACTTTCTTCACACTTTCTCAAGCATGAAAACTATGAGTGTGACAAATTAAACACTACACTTTTGATTTGTCAACACATTTTACATTCTTCACCACTTAAAAATGCAAAAGAATTTCTTTGCCCATTTTAAATGTTAAACTTGAGATTATCATTTGTATATTTTGGTGCTTATTAACATAAATGCGTGTAAAAAATGTGAGCAAATTACATGTGTGTTCATTCTTCACCACTTAAAAGTGCAAAAGAATTTATTTGCCCATTTTAAATGTTAAACTTGAGATTATCATTTGTATATTTTGGTGCTTATTAACAAAAATGCGTGTAAAAAATGTGAGCAAATTACATGTGTGTTTGTTGATACAAAAGTTGGACGTTCCTGATTTGGAGCTCCGGTTCTCGTACCAATTGAGAATTGCTGCTTGAGACCTGCGCACTAAGAGACAAGAAACACCGTTAGGCTTATCGTGGGATTGTCTCCCACGATTATCCTCCGGCGTGAGAGTGAGTAATCGGTTTAGGGTTTAAGGAGTTTTAGAGTTATGAGATCGTACCTTAAACGAGGGATATGATTCCCCTTATATACGCACGGAATCCTTGTTGGTTCCGTGTTCCCCAACCTTCGGCGTATCCCGCCAAAGTCGGTTGGGGATGATTATCTTCTTATTTTAGAAGATATCATATATCTAATCCATAAATAGATTTGGGCTTGGGCTTTCGTGAGCCCAAACCGTTATTGAAAATGGCCCAGGTCGTACCGGGCTTGTTAGTATTGGGTTGTGGTCGGGTTTATGACCCGATACCAGACTATACGTCATCATGTCCCCCCAGTCTAGTATGCGCAGTGCGTAACTGCGGATGCTAGACTAATGACCGTAGTCCAAAAAACAAGTAACATACGAAACGTATCCAAGAAGCCATACACCTACCCGTAGGTGCAATGTATCTAGACATCCAAGTGAATAGGTAATGCCTCGTTAATCGGGGGAAAGTTACTGCACCGTTGTCACATCAAGACATCTCGACCACACAATGAAGACTAGTGGAATCCACGTGTCGCCAATCGTGTGGGAGAGAAGAAGTATATAACAAGGCGATTCATTTTTACCGAAGTTCTCACAGTAAAAACACCATCCGCCATTTCAGAAGCATTTGAAGAGTCGTTATCCCAAAAGTAACCAACCACAGAGGTAATCGCGCGTGCGATATAGCAAAAAAGTATATCATCATGGTGAAACAGTTGTCTGACTTTACCTCTGACCTTAATTTGATTGATCTGATGGAGTTTTCCTCAGATTATTTTATACCGCGGGACGTGCATCCAACGGTTCCGGATGCGCGAGCCACAATTGCGGATTTCCCCGAAGGGAAAGTGGGTGTATACACACGGTTATTCGAATTTGCGAATCAACGTGTGCCCTTATCACGCTTTCTGTGCGATGTGTTAAACTATTATACGTTGCACATATCGCAGTTACACTGCATCGGCGCGGCCAAAATTACGAACTTCGAAGTAAATTGCCGTTTGCTGGGGATTAATCCCACCATCCACCTCTTCCGCGCTTTTTATCACACCACATGGGCGCATGGGTGGGTATCCTTTTCAAAACGCGCTGGTAGATTACAGTGCTATACAGATAAGTTAGATGCGCTTAGGAATTGGAGGGAATACTTCTTCTGGGTAGATGATACATGTTTTCCTTGGAATTATGATTTTTATACCAAGGGAACGCTACAGAGGGATGAGTACCCAGTGCCTGGGTCGTATAACGTCGAGGATGCGGAGCTGATAAACGCAAACCGCATCCCCATCAGTGCATATCCTGAGGGATTTTTGGTGCACATGGGAATCAGCCGTAATTATTATGGCCCTGAAGATGAGATCCCTATTTTCTTAGACGCCAATGGCCAGGGTGGGTACTTGTTCCTCCGTACTTCAGTGTGTAAATATTGTAAGAACAATCTTCCGTACATGTTGCGCATAATATAACTGGTGTGTATATGTGTTTGTGTCTTGCGCAGAGATGGATCTGTTTACAGTCGTACAGCTAGCAAAGCCGGTTGCAGTAAGGACAGGAGTAAGACCATTGAGAGAGGATGAGGAGCCTATTCTAGCCACTACAGCAGGGCGCACTATGGAGCTGAACGCAGGAGAAACAGGGACCAGTTCCTCAGTTGCAGTGGAGGCAACGCCGTTGCAGAGCCGTCCCCATCCGGAAGTAACTTCGCTAGTAGCGCAGCCAGCGCCCGTAGCTGTGGCTCAACCTGAAGAGGAAGCAGAAGAAGAGGCTGCGCTTAGTCGCAAAAGGACCCGGAGAGATGATGGTGCGGGCCCGTCAAGGAAGAAACGTCCCGTTGTGCAGACCGTGGAGTTGTCCTCCACTGATGAAGCGTCGTCGCACCCATCTGCTGATGACGCGGAGCCAAAGTAAGTAAAACCATATATATGTATAACCTTCTGTTAGTTGGTGAATGTGCTAGTTGTAATTCTAACATTGCGCTGGTGATCATGCGCAGGGTGGAGCAGGTCATAGAATCCCCTCCTAAGGCTAGTCCGACACGCTCAGTACATTCTGAGCCGCTGAGCCAGGATAAAGAAGACCAGTCCGATGCAAATGTGCCTCTGGGGCAATTAGTTGAAGAATTGGTTCAAGTTTCCGCGCATCAGGCTTCGTTAATTGTGAAGCTGAAAGATCAAGTATCTGGTGGGGAGGACCAAAGCTTAAAGAAGGATCAAACAATAGCTCTGTTGGAAGCGCAACTGGCAAGCGCCCAAGCGCAACTGGATAGCGCTCGTGTAGAGGCTAGTGAGCTCAGCGCATATGCGCAAAAACAGGCCGAGGACAAGATGGCGCTAATGTGCCAAGTAGACCAAGAGCGTTCTGATGCTGCCAGGTATAAGTCTGCCTGCTGCTGGGCACTAAAACATTTGGAGCAGGGTAAGGAAAGTTTTTTCGCACAGTTGGGGGAGCTTGGAGCGACTGTAAGCTGGTCGTTGGAAGTGCAGGAGGCTAAGTTGCGCAAGATGAGCATCGAGTATGACGAGGAGTTGTATCCTCAGCTCATGTCTACAATTGCGGAGCGCAGGTGGCTCATTGGCCACGGTCTTCGCCTAGCTGCCCTTAGCACCCTGGAATCGCCAGAGGTGGTTAATGCTTTTGGGGAGGTTGTGCAGTGCGCTCTGGAGCGTGGTAAATCAGAGGCGATTGAAAAGCTACACGAACCCAAACTGTTGGAGACGCCCCTTGATAAGGTACCCAATTATGACGCTGAGTCATATGATCATTTGGTCGCAGCTATGCAGAAAATGAAAGACTTAGAGCTTCCTATGATTTCTGAGCTGGAGCGCGATCAAGATTATCCCATAAATGTTATTATGATGGGATTGACTTTGGCGCGTCACCGTGCTGAGGGTGCCGAAACACAGCCAGACTACTATTTGAAACCCCATGAGTCGCAGCTGCAAGTACCTGTCTTTGCGCGTCCAAGGGACAGTCAGAATCCCTTTGCTTTGGAGAAGGAGGTACCTTTAAAAGAAGTCTTGGAGGCGCATGCGACCCGTCTTGCTAAAAAGAAAGGTATTGCAGGTAAAGCTATCTTGTGTGGACTTGGTGCAGCGCACTTGCCGAGGTCTGATGGAGTGCCTGTCAGTGTGGCTACTGTAGCGCCGCGAGATGCGGGTATTAGCGAAGTTAAAGAAGCAACGAGTCACGTTGGGACTTCACCACTTAAGCGTTGTAGTAGCTGGTAGCTGTCATGTTGACTACCTTTTGTACTAACTCGTAGTTATGAATAAATGTTTCTTTTTACCGCTGTGGATGTAATGTAAGCCTATATTTTTTGTCCCTTGTATGTATAAAGAAACAAGCGTGTAGGCCACTGCAAATGTAGGAAATTCATAGTCGTGTATGAAAATTATAGTATACTTGGAAAATAATTCTAAGTATTTAAGCATAATCGTGTATGTTATGATTCACAGCATACTGTAAATATCGTGATAAGGAAGCAAGTATCTTGGTTCCTAAGTTTGTTAAACGTGCACGTATGCATTGATGCGCAACCGTCGTGGGATGCGCAAATGTCTTATTCCAACGTCTTGAGAACAAGGTGTTTAACAAGGATGCGTGATCCATTATTGATGGGTTTGCAACCCTCTTACTCAACAAGTCAGTTAGTAGGTCAACTTATCCTGTTACCATCGTGGGTTTATTTGTGGTGCATGCACGCCATCGTGGGCAAGAAATAAAAAATTGTTAACACATACAGTATATGGAGATAACAACTTAAAATGTGTCGCGGAGTTAGCTAGAAACCGCGACGTTTTTATTAATACTTGCAAGTTTATCAAGAAGTAACAAAGAAAACAGTAAATATGAAAAATAAAAACTGAGTACATGAATGTTTATTGAGCGCTGAAAGTGCGGAGCGTCTTCGCGCTATGCCGTAGCAATTCTTATAGGTAGCACCTCTTGAGGTTGCTGATATTCCATGTGCGCGGTAGGTCACGACCATCCAAACCTCGTAGCCGGTACGCGCCTGTGCCCGTTGCTTCAGTAACCTCATAAGGTCCTTCCCACTTTGGTCCGAGCTTACCTGTATCTTCAGCGCGGCTTGCCTCATTGTCGCGGTAGACAAAGTCACCTGGTCTGAATGAAACACTGCGTACCTTGGCATCATAGTATCCTTTCATTTTTGACTTCGACCTTGCCTCCCGTATAGCCGCGCGTTCGCGTCTTTCTTCCAATAGGTCCAAGTCGACACGTCTTTCGTCGTCGTTTGTAGTCACATTAATCTCCGCAGTGCGGATAGTTGGCATGCCGATCTCAGTTGGTATAACAACTTCTGTCCCGTATACAAGAGAGAAGGGGGTATCCCCTGTGCTGGTTTTAACTGAGGTGCGGTGCGCCCATAGTACATGTGAAAGTTCTTCGACCCACCTTCCTTTGTGCTTGTCCAAGCGTGCTTTGATTCCTTCACCCAGGCTTCGGTTTGCGCGCTCCACTAAACCATTGGTTTGTGGGTGCGTAACCGACGCAAAGTGTTGGGTGATGTTTAACTTTTCGCACCAATCTTTGAAGGGGTTGTCGCAGAATTGTTTCCCGTTGTCCGAGATGATTTCACCAGGTAATCCGAAGCGGCATACAATGTTGTCCCAGACGAAGCGTTTTACCTGGTTGCCAGTAATTGTTGCCACTGCTTTTGCCTCGATCTACTTGGTGAAGTAGTCTATAGCGACTATGAGAAACTTGAGACCGCCTGCTGCTATTGGAAAAGGACCGGCGATATCAATGCCCCATTTGTAGAATGGCCACGGCGTCGTGATTGGTGTTAACTCATGCTGTGGCTTGCGCGGTACGGGTCTGTGGACTTGGCAATCATTGCACTTCCTTATCAAATCCCGCGCATCTTTATGCATGGTTGGCCAGTAGTATCCCGATCGCATGGCGTGTGCTACAACAGACCGTGGTCCTGCGTGCATGCTACATGAACCCTCATGGATTTCTCGCAGCACATAATTTGCTTGTACGGGGCCGACGCATCGAAGCCATGGTTGGAGGAAAGAACGTCGATACAGTATGTTGTCGCGCAATTCGAATCTCTGCGCTGTGCGCCGTATTCTGCGAGCTTCTGTCTGTTCTTGGGGTAATGTCCCTTTGCTTAAGAAATCTGCAATTGGTGTCATCCATGTAGGACCATCCTCCTCTATGATTGCGGAAACTTCCATCTCCGCTATTGACTTGCTTTTCAGTGTTTCCACCAGCACTTGCTTTGATAAGTGTGCGAAGCTTGTCGAGGCTATCTTGCTCAGTGCATCTGCTTTGCGATTTTCTCCTCTAGGGACTTGCTTGATAGTAAATCTGTCAAAGCCTTTGATCAGTGCTTTAGTCTTCTCAAGATACTGAATCATATTTTCTTCTTTGGCCACGTATTCACCCAACACATGGTTGGCCACTAGTCGGGAGTCCACATTTGCTTCCAAGTTACGTACACCCATTCGAGCTGCAATGCGTAGTCCAGCGATCAGGGCTTCATATTCTGCCTCGTTGTTTGTCGAGGTAAATTCAAAACGCAGTGCGTAAGTGAATTCCATTCCCTCTGGGTTTGTGAGAATAAGGCCCGCTCCTGAGCCATCCACGCATGAGGACCCATCTGTAAACAAAATCCATGGATCTTGTAGTGCTTTCTCGCTTGGTGTAGGTACCTCGTCAGTATCTGGCTTCTCGATGATGAAGTCCGCCAGAACTTGTCCTTTTATTGCGGTACGTGGTCTGTAAGAGATGTTATGTTCGCCTAGCAACACACTCCACTTCTGGAGTCGTCCTGACGCATCGGGTTTGGAGATGATCTGCTTGATGGCTTGATCTGTGATTACCGCTATCGGGTGCGCTTGGAAGTACCGGCGCAGCCGCTTGGCGGCAAACACTAATGCCAAGACCAATTTTTCCATGGCACTATAGTTCATCTCCGTCTTCTTGAGAGCTTTGCTGACAAAATAGATAGGGGTTTGCACCGAGTCCCTATCTGTTAGTAGCACTGCGCTGACTGCCCCATGAGTTGCTGATAGATACATGATCAGCTCTTCCCCTGGTCGGGGTGCCACGAGTGTTGGGAGCGTTGCTAGATGCTGTTTGAGTGTGGTGAAAGCTTCTTCCGCCTCCGTTGTCCACCGAAAGTCACCCTTTTTTATACACTTCTTGAGTGTTTTGAAAAGAGGCAGTGACTTTTCTGCTGATTTAGATAGGAACCTGTTGAGGCCGGCTAGTTTTCCATTGAGGGATTGGACTTCCTTTAGCGTGCGTGGTGAGGGAAGTTCTATTACCGCATTTGTCTTTTCTGGACACGGTTTTATGCCATCAGGTTCTATCAGGTACCCTAAGAACATGCCTTCGGTAGCGCCGAAGGTGCATTTCTTAGGATTTAGCTTCATGTTAATCTCGCGTAGAGTTTTGAATGTTTCTTCTATGTCGCGCACTAGTTCCATTTCAGTATGGCTTTTAATGACCAGGTCATCCACATAGACTTCCAGGTTGCGGCCTACCTGTTTTTCGAAGGCATTGTCTACCAACCGCTGATAGGTGGCACCCGCATTCTTCAAGCCAAACGGCATTTTTGTGTAACAGTAAACGCCTTGGCTTGTGTGGAACGCTGTCTTTTCCTCGTCTTCTTGGGCCATTTGTATCTGGTGATATCCCTTGTACGCGTCGAGAAAACACTTCAACGGGTATCCACACAAGGACTCTATTTTCCAATCTATCTCTGGTAACGGATAGCAGTCCTGTGGGCATGCTTTATTAAGGTCGGTGAAGTCTACACACATCCGCCAGCTACCGTCGCTTTTTTTGACCATTACTGGATTAGAAAGCCAGTCGTGGTAATAGACTTCACGCATAATTCCCGCTTTAACTAATTTCTGTACCTCTGCGAGAATTGCCTGCGCCCTCTCTGGAGCTTGGCCACGCTTCTTCTGACGTATCGGTAAGTATCCTTGTCGGATTCTAAGTTTATGCTCTGTGATCGAGCGTGGTACGCCAGTCATGTGTTTGGGCTCCCATGCGAAAATATCTACGTTCTTTTGTAGGAGCGCGCACACAGCCGCTTTGCCGTTGTCCGACAATGACCCTCCAATGGTTATCTCCTGGTCTGGATATTCTGGGTGAATTGCGACCTTAAAGTTGGGAATTTTGGCCGCGCACTGCTTCGGGATTGGTTCCATTTCGCATGTAACTGTGTTACATTCTCTGTTTGGCACCGTGGCATTGTAAAGAGTGACAATGCCCCCTTCAACTGGGAATTTAAGCATCCCGTGTGCTGTTGACGGCACCGCGCGCATGGCTGATATCCCGGGTCTCCCAATAATGCCATTATATGATGAAGGGGATTTGATCACCATGAAATCCATCCAGGTTGTTGTAGAGTGCTCTGCGTTGCCAACGCTGACTAGCAATCGCAGTTGGCCCATAGGCCATATCTTCTCACCCGTGAAACCGGTGAGTGCGGTGTTGACCAGATTTAACTGACTACGTATTTCAGGACGTAGTCTTTTAAAGCAATGCTCATACATAATATTTGCCGATGCCCCACCATCGATGTACATGCGGTGTATGTCGTGACCACCCGCACTAATTTCAATGGTGAGGGGCTCTGATGCTGCGTTGTCCGCAGTCAAAGTAGGGAAAGAGATTTCACCTCTTCGGGAAAACTCTTGGCTGACCTTCTGTCTGGTGGTTCGCTGCCACGTCTGTATCATATAGATTGTGTCGGCCTTATCCTTGGGTGTCTCCTTCTTGCTTTCATTCTTTTGCTTATCTCTTCCCTCTTTAATGTTTTTAACTAAGTGGTCCAGCCTGCCCCCTTTGACCATCTTGTCGATGAGTTGGCGCAGCTGGACACACTCGTTAGTGGTGTGACCCTTTTGCGCATGGTAGTCACAGTATCCATTCCCAGTGCGCTTATCTTCTGGTGTGCGCATCTGCGGCGGTCTTGGGAAATTCGCTCCTTCTGCTGCGAGTATTTCCTTTGGGGTTTTGATCAGGGGAGTATACCTGTCATTATCCCTGTCTCTGCCGCTCCTCTGGCTGCGATAGCTCCTATTACGGTTATTACCTCGGTCATTGGATTGTCTCCCAGGTTGTTCCTGTGACCGGTAACTGGAATGGTTCTTTTTGCTATCCGCCGCGGCGGCTTCTCCCTGGACAAAAGACCGAGAGCGCTTCATGAGTTCATCGAAGGTCTCAGGGATCTTGTCGTTCAACCTCTTGATGAGTTCTGGGTTATTAATCCCATTCATGAAGCCCGAGATTTTTAAGACTTCAGGGCATGCTTTAACCTGCATGCATTCATCTTTGAAGCGTTCCATGAATGCGCTCGTGGATTCTCCCTGGTTCTGTTTTACCCTGGCGAGTTCGACAGGGTTTTTAGCACACTTTTTGCGTTGAGTAAAATTTAGGCGGAACGCCTTTCTCAACTCTTCAAAACCATTCACGCTCCTTCGTGGGAGTTTGTTGAACCAGTTCCGCGCGCTTGCCACCAGTGTGGAATTAAACATGTGGCACCAAACTGGTTGTGGCCAGTTTTCGATGGTCGCGGCTGATTCAAAAATTTTTAGGTGGTCGTCAGGATCACCTGTCCCATCATAGGTTTTAACATTTGCAGGCATGCGCCTTTTCTTATTCTCAGAGAAATCACTAATGCGTCTGGTGAACGCATCCACTTTCTGACGGCGCCATGGGAGAGACATGTCTTCCTCTTGGCTATCGCGTCTGCTTCTGGATTTCCAATGCCCAGTATCACTATCCTCGTTGTCCGAGGAGTTGTCAGAAGATGAATTTACCTTCTTACGGCGCTTGCGCCGGCTATCCTCAGAATCTGACTCATAGTCTGGATCTGAAGGGCTTTCACTTGGGGGATATTTTCGCCCCAGTCTATCATGTACTCTACGGCTACCCAGTCTGGCATAGACACTGGTACGCCGTTCTTCTCCATCACTGTCACTCAAGTGTTGCGAGTGAGATGTCTCATCACCCTCGATTCTCCTCCCAATTCTGTTGAATACTGGGGTTTTATGACCGCTTCCCCTGCGCTTTCCCTTCTGGTGGCGCGGTGGAGAAGTATCGTACTCCGAATCGAAATTGAGTCGGGCCTTCAGGTTCCGCCCTGATCTATTCTTCTCTTCCTCTTGCATGAGGGCAGCCAATGCTTCGTAGTTTTGGGAAACGAAAGCTTCTGGTGCTAATTCTGGCGCGACTCCCTCGAGAGTGAGTGCGTTTGTTTCTACAGCTGCACCCTTATCCCGACCTGGTGCCTCTGGTTCCTTTGTCAAATCAGTTTCTAGCACCGATTGGAAGGGAGTAGTAAAGACGGGTTGTTCCCGAGTGCGCAGTGGGTCTACTCCACTCGTGGTGGTTGTAGTGACTTGGGTTACTCCCGAGTGTGGTTCTACCAGAGGGAAGATCAAGTCTTGACCTGACCCCTTATTTTTAGCAGCGCTGGTTGTCCCAGAGGTCTGCTTAGGGGTTAGTCCACTCTGCGACTTCTTCCCCATAAGATCTAACTGCGATCGCTGATTGCCGTGTTTTGTCATTCTAGTGTCGATTCTTAGTGTAGGGTCCCACGGATGGCGCCACTTGTTGATACAAAAGTTGGACGTTCCTGATTTGGAGCTCCGGTTCTCGTACCAATTGAGAATTGCTGCTTGAGACCTGCGCACTAAGAGACAAGAAACACCGTTAGGCTTATCGTGGGATTGTCTCCCACGATTATCCTCCGGCGTGAGAGTGAGTAATCGGTTTAGGGTTTAAGGAGTTCTAGAGTTATGAGATCGTACCTTAAACGAGGGATATGATTCCCCTTATATACGCACGGAATCCTTGTTGGTTCCGTGTTCCCCAACCTTCGGCGTATCCCGCCAAAGTCGGTTGGGGATGATTATCTTCTTATTTTAGAAGATATCATATATCTAATCCATAAATAGATTTGGGCTTGGGCTTTCGTGAGCCCAAACCGTTATTGAAAATGGCCCAGGTCGTACCGGGCTTGTTAGTATTGGGTTGTGGTCGGGTTTATGACCCGATACCAGACTATACGTCATCAGTGTTGTAGTGAATATTATATATGTTTCTGTATAAAATGGCGAAAAAAAATTAAATTACAATAATCTTTTATTATATTTAAATATTTGAGTGATAGATGAGCTTCTATTTACTAAAGAGCTTGTAGCTGAATGATACTTATATTGTTTGAAAAGGCTTCTTAATTAGATTGCTGTGGCTTCAAGTAGCTTGTCTGAAACAAGTTGATTTGTAGTGAATATATTATGAGATGGTAGTTAGTTCGTTTTTTGCATGTTTAAAAATAGTTAGTATTTGAATTTGTTATAGAAAAATTAAGATACAATTTGTGTTTGGGATTTGCTAAACATTACCATGAGGCAATGCTTAAGCAAAAGTTAATATGAATATGAATATAAAAGGAAAGTCGGGCGTTATTATATTTAAGTTAATTTTATGTTAATTTATTGTGCATTTAATACATAACTATTTTAAATATGAAAAAACAGATTATTTGTGTCCATTCAAAATTGCCCGGTGGGCATTGTTTAGCAAATCCGTTTTAATATTCCAGAAATAGTAAGTAAATTAGTAATTGTTCAATTTTTTTTTTTTTTTTTTTTTTTTTTTTTTGAACGAACTACCCGTTGTATTTAATATCTATAAATGCACAAGAGTCACAAATTTGAAATTTTACATTCACACATACTCCCGTTATTTCCTCACTTTAAAGTCTAACGGCTGTTTCTAGTGTTTTTGCTCAAACTCCATTTTCAAGTAAGATATTTTTCTTCAATCTGATCTATTAATTGATTTCACTATTTCTGATCTGCATGTCTTTGTAAGTAAACTTTCATTTCTTGAAAAATCTGCATGAATTTGGTTTTTTGTTGCTAAATCTCATTTTTTGTTTTATCCATGTATTGATTTCATTCAAAGTTATTTTTTGCTAACAATCTGCTTTTGTTTGTTTAACCTTACTTCATTTTTTTTCCAATCGAATCAATTGTTATGAGTCGAAAGAACCTTCTATATTTCTTTGTTAAATTAGGTTTTTTGAGTCTATTTATGAGGATTTTACTTGCAATCATGTCTGAGATTGAAAATTACTAATCTATCATTACACCTTATTCAACTATATGTTGATATTAACGACTTATGAAAATTGGAGCTAATATTTGTGCTTGATGATTAGTAACATGTTTATTGATTAATTTTGTGTATCCGTTCTTTCTTGATTGATTTTCGGATGGGTTTTATAGGTAAATTATGTTTATTCGATTGTTTACAAGAAGCTAGAAGTGATTTACATCATGTTAGAATTAGGTGATCAAAAGGCTTACTATTCCAACCTATATTTAAATGAGAGCATCAGTCTTTTCTTGATTAGTAGTGCATGCTGTAGCTTGTTTATTGATTACTTTTGTGTATAAAATGTCTTTCGTGACTAAAATAATGATGGGTTAAGTGGTAGATTGTTTGTTACGTTTTCTTTGAAGGGGATACTTTTATGCAGTTGCTGTGATAACCTATAAGTGGAAATGTTTTACATGAATCAGAATGACCTGATCAAAAGGCTTACAATTCCAATCTATTTTTCTTGAAAATCGTTTAGAATTCTGATGGGTCTAAATTAATTTATATAAAAATCAGATGTTAAAATAATGAAGATTAGTACCTTAACTTGTTTATTGATTTATTTACGATGAATTGAATGATCGATTGCGCGTTAAATGAACAACAGACTATTATTCAATTTTTAGTAAGAAGCTACAAGTGGAAATGTTTTACGTCGCTTACTTTTAATCTATTTTTCCTTGAACGACGCTTACAATACCAATCGTTCTAATGATTATAAACCTTACACGAAAATCTAATACATGATGTTTAGTATTGTAACTGGTTTATTTATTAATTATTTATAAAAGGCTCTTCTTTCTTGATTAGTTTTACGTAAAACTTAATTATTTGAACGTCATTTACGATTCCAATTGGTCCAACTGATACTAAACGTTTATGAAACTCATAGCTTTAAACGTATTCATGATGATCCGTAGGATGACTCGTTATTGATACAATAAAAATAATAATAATAATAATAAAAATAAAAATGATTTTTAATAAATTTTGTGTGTAATGTGCTTCTTTCTTGATTAGTTTTATGACGAGCTTAATGGTGGATCAAGTGTTAGATTGTTTTTTGAATGGCGGACTTCCATTCACTTGTTAGAGGGAAGCTAAAAGTTAAAATGTTTTACATCCGTTACAATTATGATCTATTTAGTTAAACGACGCTTAAACGTTTATGAAAACTAGAGCTTTTAATTTATTCATGATGATTTGTTGTGCAGCTAGTTTACTAGTTGATTTTGTGTGTTAGGCTTTCTTTCTTGATTAATTTTATGGTGAGTTTAATGCTGGATCGTGTGTAAGATTGTTTTTGAAACGGCAGAATTTCGTTCAATTGTTAGTGAGATGTCAGAAGTGAAATTGTTTTACATCAAGTTAGAATGGCTTCAAAGGGCTAACAATTCCAGTATGCCGAAATAACAGAAATTTTTGTGAGTATGCCGAACTAACTAAGCTTAAACTTTTGGGCCGAGGGTTATAATGCATTGAACGTCTTTTTACGGTATATCTCGATTTCCATAAGTATGGCATCGTCCTGAACATCACACTATCAATTAATTTAGTCCTCTTTCCATTTAAATCATGAGCACAGGACTTGATGGAAATTGGTGAAATGGAAAGTCCTTTGAACCACTGTAATACAATGGTCAACTATACCTTGATTAGATATCATAGAAGCAAATGGTGACCCTCCCTTTCATCTGCTATTCACTTATTGGGGATATACCAGATGAACAACTCCACGTTTGGCAAGATTAGATCTAGTAGGAAGCCTCTCATGACGTGTACTTGTAGCAGCGTGTTTAGCTTAGTTACTAGGGAGTAGGGACTCAACCATTTGCACATTCTTCAGAGTTAATTTTTCATTTTATATATAGATCACCAATTGAGTGACTTGAAACTGGATCTTCCCGTGACATATCTTTCCCAACCATGTTTCTCAGTCAATAGATCGTGTTTTGCATTTATTTTATTAACTCGTGAAGGTCACTTAGTTCTGCACGCTGTCTTGGATGTCTCTACTGTAGGAAACGGTGTACACTTTATTTATTAAAATCAGATTACAATCACAATAAATAAACTAACAGAAACAAATTAAATAACAGACAGAATGGGGTAGAAGCAGAAGACAGACTCTATAATAATACGTAAACGAAAGCAGTAAATGTACGAGGCTCGTATTGAATACGATTCCCTTAAAACAGATTCGCCGTCTGTTTCCCAGGGTACAACGTACGTAGCTGTTGCACAGCCGGACCTGACAAACTTGCCTGAAAGATCGCTGAAAACCTTGCGTGTTTCTGATCGAAGAATTGCTGGAACAGTTCTGTAATGGAGCTGCGTTTTATTTTATAGGCAATACCTATCTTGTTCAGCAAGACAGTATATACACCAGAAAATAAAACGTATGCATATCTGTTAAGACTTAAGCACAAAGTCTAAATCTATTCCTAAAATAGATTACAGAATATTCTGGAAACTATCAAACAAGGGAACCGAAATTTTTGCAGGTAAGCGAGATTTCGGAGCTGCATTCGTGTTCGCAGGTCGCGCGGGCTCGCATGAGTTCAGAAGCTTCGAACCCATTTTGGCCCAGAAATCCTGAAATCTGCACCACCCTGCGCGCGCGCGCACGTAGGTGTTGGAGTAAAACCAACAAATCATTTTGAAGGTTCATATCAAGATTTCTATATAAACACACTCCCACTTCCTTTTCTAGGCGATGTGGGGTGTGTTTGTTTTCCCAAATTTGTGTTTCACGTGTCCCACTTTGAGACACGATATCTCATTCATATTAACTCCATTTTGGACATACTTTAGCTCGTTGCGAAGCTCTCGTCGAGGAGAACGCAAAGCTATCAAGAAATATAAATATATATAACATATACATATATTAAATAATGTCCAAAATTTGCAAAAACTCATTTTGCAAAACTATTTTCCAACATCTACCACGCCATTAACCACTCTTAGCACTTCGTTAGATATAATCCACCTTTGATATAATTTAGTTTGAATTTCGCTCTATCTCTAAAGCAGATAGTCTTGGAACCCTACAAAAAAAAAAGATAGATCCCTAGCTACCCAATGATCGCGCCAAAATATATTTCATCCCCGTCACCGACGTTTCATATTAAAAAAAACGAGTTTGACATGATATATTATTGTAGAAAGCCCTTTCAAACTTTGAAATAATGTTTAATAAAACTCCAGATTTTGGAAATATAAGATGTGAATGTGGAGACAAATCATCTGTCTCATGTGTGCTAGCTAGATTTATAAAGATTTCCATTTTTAGATTGACACTTGGTTGAGTGCATTAGTTGATGTCTATGAAATCTTACGAATCCTATGATAGGATTGTATAATTATGAACCGGAGTTCGGATTAGTTATGCTCTGTCAATCGTGTACACAAACACTCACAAACTGTTTATCTTTGTGTGATTATTTCTTTGTGATTTGCTATAACTTAGTAACCTCATATTTATGCTGCAGTTAACTATGGAATTCCAAAAGAAAACAATTGAGCCTGCCATACGTCGAAAACGACCATTTGATGATGCTAACGATAGTGAGCTCAATGCCTTCAGAAAATCTATAACAACGGTATCAAAATACCCCCCTCCTAAGTTAAGAAATGGAGTACAATTCGTTCAGAATTTCCCTTCCAGTTGTGGAATCCCACAAGATTCTATTGACAACCAAGAGAATTTGAAGCCGCTGAAGAGCTTAAATGATGACTTGACGGTGGACTTCAAGTATTTTCTGGATAATAAGATCAAAAGCTTTAAACCCCCAGAATGCCGTAGAAATACCCCTTTTGGTTCAAGACCAGAGGGTAAAGTTAAATTTTGGGATCCCACATGTTCGAAGAAGAGTGCTCATGCTCGGAAACCAAAACTCACTACGACTGCTGTAACGCAAAGGATTCCTTTGAAAAGGTTGGACAATATAGAATCTAATCATGGGAAGATGACTGCCCATGGCAAGGACAAAATGGTGGGCTTTCAGCCGATGGAAAATTTATTATCTTCGGAGTTAATAATGGCATTTCAGAAGAAAACAACTGAGCTTGCTCTAACTCGAAATGAACTAATTTATAATGCTAATGAATGCGAGTCTGAAGCATTCAGAAAACCTACCGAAATGGTGTCTACAAATCCCATCCTCAAGATCAAGACTGGAGTACAACTTGTTCGGGATTTCCCACCTGGTTGTGGAATCCCACAAGATTGTTTCAGGAGCAATGCACATTTGAAGCCGTTTACGAGCTCAAATAACGACATGTTGGTGGACGACTTAAAGTATTTTGTGGATAATAAAATCAAAAGCTTTGACACTCCAGAATCTAGGAGAAATAACCCTGATAACTCAAGATCAACAGGTAAAGTCAAATTTTTGGATCCTTCGTGTTTAAAGAAGTATGCCCGAAAACCAAACGTCACTAAGACTGCTGTAACACGAAGGATTCCTTTAATGAAATTGAATAATATAGACGTGAATCTTAGGATGACGAGTTCCCAGGAAAAGGGCACGGACAATGTGGTGGGCTTTCATCCTTTTGAAAATAATCAGGTCAAAAGGGTTAAACCTATTGATATGGGAAGCAGAAACAACCCTTCTTTTGGTTCAAGGTCAGCTCGTAAAGTTATGCTTTCGGATCCCACTTGTTCAATGGAGGGTGATGCCCAAAACTTTAGTGACACAACTACCGTTGTTTCACAGAAGAATTCACTTAGACGGGTTAAGATCAAACAGATGATAACCTTGTTTGATATGGTATATGAAGAGTTATTACATGAAACAGATTAAAAGAGAAGGGAGAAAGGATTGCAAATTGGAGGGTTCCAACGGAGGTCGCAAATATTGTTAAACAAAAACTGAAATTAATGCAGCCCGATAAATTGTTGGGCTCTATATATGGGATTCAAGTGGACGATACGTTCAGATATAGGTCACAACTTCAATGGTTGGACTTCATTGCCAACCCCAAGCGGGTATAGACTATACCAACATTAACGGAAAGAACTTGGCTATAAGCATAGTTGACTCTCATCGCTACTCAAACGAAAGCGGATCTTGTGATATGATGATTTATTGTGGGCAAGGTGGGCTTGGATTTTTAGGTGATAAGTTGCCTCCTGAAGATCAAAAACTTGCAAGAGGTAACCGTGCATTAAAGAACAGTTTAGATGAGAAAAACCCTGTCCGTGTGATCCGGAAAGTTGAAGGCGATGGGAAGAATGATGTGTTTGTCTATTATGGATTATACACAGTGTATAATAATACACAAGAAAGAAGTGCAGAAGGCAAGATGGTATTCAAGTTCCAGTTACAAAGGATACCTGGGCAGCCTCAACTTCACACCATGTTCAATGTTTGCAGGTGATGTCCTATATACCGCCATCCTAGCACCTTAATCTCATATTCATATGGATTTGAAATTGAACAACCCCTTTGTTGTTATCAAATGCAGTTGGTGTGGTAAAACACTTTGCAAATGTATTTCTATTTGAACTCAAGCACCCCTCCCTCCCTTCCTTACAATTTCGTATGTTTATTTTGCATATATTAGTCATCCAAGAGTCCATTATTGAAATGTTTTCCTTCATAATTGTGTTTAAACAACCTTATATTTAAGATATATACAGTTGCTATATTTGTTGATCTTTCTTGAAGTAACTTAGTCCTCATTAATCAGTGTCTCTTTTGGCAATAGTTTTGAGACCAAAGATCAAATGAGAAAAATCTTTAAAATAAGAAGAATGAGAAATAGCTATAACTACACATTAGAGATGCATCGATTTGATTTAAATGCATCTCTAATCTTTTAGATGCATCACAATATATTTTCTAGCTAAAAATTAGATGCATATACATATATTAGATGTTTTTCATCAAGTTATACAAATCTTATGTATTTTTCGTCCTCCGCGAGTCAAATTTGTTGCTAGTGCTACTTTGCATTGTTTGCACTTCAAAATCACTTTCGAAACTAATTGTGATGCATCTAAATGAATAGAGATGCATCTAATTCAAGTCGATGCATCTCAAATATGCGGTTATAGTTATTTCTCATTCTTCTCATTTTAAGTTTTCTTCTCACCGGATCCTTACCCATAGTTTTGAATTGTATATTGATCTCGATCTTAACCTTTTGCTTCTATTCGTATCTTTTTGGTATGGTAAACAACTACAAATTAATTTTTGAGTAAATTACACCGATCGTCCCTGAACTCAAGCCCGTTGCCGCATTTGGTCCCTCGTTTTGATTTAGTGGCATACGTGGTCCCTGTTTTGGCAAACGGTTACTTGTTTGGTCCCTGAAGCCCCGTTATGCATAACACTCGTTAAGTTTGCTCGTTAGTTGACTTTTCAACAAAGGTATTTTCCACTTTTCAAGCCAAAACAATTGCGCGTATAGTCCCCAAATTCATATCTTTCCACTCGTGCATTGAACTTTAAATTAACGGGTCATTTACATACATATACACCATTATTTACATATTTCCTCAAACCTTGCTTTATTAGTATTGTATATCATGTATTAAAAACTTGTGTTTGAGAAAATATGTAAATATTGATGTGTATATGGGAATGTATATATATGTAAATCTCCCTAAATTATCACAAAACGATTCTTTCACCTCGACATCATCTTCTACATCTCATTTATACTTGATTATAATATATTATTATATATTTTTAATCTGAATTCATTACCTTTTTATACTTCCTCATCAAACATCAAACACAAAACAAACAAAATGTTTCAAAACACAAATTGATAAACAGTTGTTTTATAAAGCATTACGGAACAGTGGAACACCACTCTAGTTTATTTCAAGCCTACCAAGTGAAACTACACCACCAACGCCTGCCAAAATGAAAATTGTCACTTAAGTAAGTGGTGAGAATAAGGACGGAAAAAAATATACCCAATTAGCCCCTAACATATACCTTACCTTCTTCCTCACAACTCTGTAATTTCGACGGCTGATTCCTCTCGTCCTTTATTTTTTGCCAACGATTCAAAATTAATGGTTTGTAATCACAATAAGCATGTTTTTTACTTTATTTTATAGACAAATTTGGGTTGTGTAGAATGAGGAATTACTGCTCAGAAAAATAAATGAGGAATCCAGAAAGTTGTCGTGTTGGGTGATGGAAATAACGACTCTGTTCTTTTTAGGGTAATAAAATAGTTACGTACTTTTTTAAATGTACCGGCTTGAAAGAATTACTTTTTTATTAACATATATATCACGTACTTTCAAATTTTGTTCCGACTTCACCCGTATTGTAATAAAATAATATTATTTTAATATGATATTATATTAAATTATTAATATAAATTAGGCATATGGTTGAAGTCGAAACATATTTTGAAAGTACGTGGGTGTAAATATTAATAAAAAAAGTAAATGTTTCAAGTCATTATATTTTAAAACGTACGTGGCTATTTTATAGTTTTTACTCTTCTTTTTACTCTAAAAAAGATATATTGTGTTTGCTATAAAAGGGGAGGAGTTCAAGTAAAACACCCTCCATTAGATTTATTGACTTTGACTTGATCAATGGCTCTAGATATGTGTGGCAGTTTCATAAATAAATAAGTCCAACAGCCTTGATAACTTTGCTAGAATGGTATCCTGGTACTTTTACAACGTATGCATAAATCAGTTATCAATCTTTGCAAAATAAACGGATCTATGTAACCCTTTCTCTCCATCAGATATTTAAATCTTTAAATATGGGTTTTGTGTTTATGTTCTAGTTGCTTAATATGATTATTTTTCCTAATTTTTTTATTTTCGATTTTTCATAATTTGGTGTTTTGCACTCTTGCTTAATTGATTTCCGGTTTTAAATTTGGAATTTGATTTTGGTTTTATGTGCATTTGATTGGAGGTTCGTATGATGATAATCGATCATGATCATGTAACCGATGACATGACGAAGATTGTATATGGTGATTTTGATGCTTAAAGCAATGATGATGATGATGGAGGACGGTGATGATGCAAGAAATGTTGCAATAGTTGATATTGATGACGATGCAAGAATCGATGATGACCATGCATGCATGATGATGCTTTTGGTGTTGATGAATCAATAACAATTATGATGCATAGAATTATATCGTTAATGATGATGACGACGTACAATGCCCATGATCAAAGACGATGATACTAAATTGATGACCATTTTAACGATGATTGACAGATTTTATGAACTGGTATAGGCTGTTTATGAAGCTGTGTATGATGTTATTGTACCATTACTGTTATCGAAAAATCCGATTTAACATTCTATGTCAACTTCATTTTAAATCTGTGTTCATGATTTTTGTATCATTATGTAGAGAACTAAAACCTTTTTGATACATCTGCTACATAGACGAAGATGATGAAAAAATAAATTTTGATGCAATTTGATGATCTAATACTTATTATAAATGGATGCAATCAAAACAATTCTTGATGCAATCCACCCTAATTGATGCATTTCCCTTATAAAAATTAAATTAACAATGGATCCTTACGGTATGGATGACAATAATGCAATTTAACCCAATTTATGATGCAATCATAGACAATCTGGAAAGATTGTATTGTTCGATCTAATCAGCAATTCAAAAAAAATTATTGATGCATTATAAAGTTATCTGGTTTATTATTTCTGGTTGATTTGGGTATTTTATTCATCTTTGACTCCTTTCTTTTGAGGTAAACTCATCATCTTCATTTATTTCTTCATCCATATCATTTTATGCATACACTTGTCACCGTACATGTTATTTTTGCATAATGATTCAAACTTTATACTTGTAACATCTTTAAACTTGTATTTTTATATAAAGTTTCAAACTTTATACTTGTCTTACTATATAAAAATGTGTATTTTCATAAAAAGATTCAATCTTTACACTTACTAGTGGTTGTAATCATGTATTGTTGCAAAGTTGTGATATTTACGTTTACAATCTTGATACATATTGATAGAAGGGATTCAGCTAGAGTTAGTGTTGATGGAATTATTGGAAATATTTGTGGAAGGGATTAAGTTAGAATTGGTATTGTTGGTTTGATTGGAAACATTAATGGAATAGTTTAGGATTAGAAATGATTGGTAAAGTTTTGTGAAAAATTAAGTGGCCGTTTTGTTAATAAGCAGTTGCTTTCCAAATTTTGTTATTGGGATTTTCGGACAAAAACTTGGGATTGGGTAACCGAGAGCTAAGAAACTAGAAAGTATACTTAAATACCTTCCCGTAGATATCTTATTTGTTAAAATGGATTTATTAACGAAGAAGTTACGGCAACTTAAAGATTGACAAAAACTATAATTTTCCGGAAAAAAAATTGCAGTATTATATAGTTGCTGAAATTTTTTGTTGCTGAAATTTTTTGCTTCAAAACTATTTTTGAGTCATTTAATGCCGAGATCATCGAAAACTATAAAAGGCTTTAATTAGTATATTATAAGACGTTTCCGAAAAATCTAAGATCAAGTCAAACGGATAAATAACGAAGAAGTTATGGTCTTTTAAATATTTAACATATATATAAAGGCTAATATCTATAATTTTTGGATAAAACTGAGTAAATTTACTAAAGTGTCGAAACGACATATAAATGTAAATTCTTACGTAAATTACGTTCTGACTTATATAACTTGAGCACCAACACGTGCGAGTGACATAAAAACTTTTAAAAACACATATGCATCATTACACTATCATTTGCATGTGTCTAAAACCCCTATTTATTAAAATAGGTCGCGACTAGAGTTTTGTATCGATTTGTGTGTCACCATCTCATTACCGACATTTATCATTTGCTGAGGTGAGTACATGGCATCTATTTTACTTGTTTTGAAATACTTTATGGTAAGAATACATGCTCGTTTTTACTTAAATTCATTACTCGTTTTACTTGAATACATGTTGTTTACTCAAAAACATGACTTGCTTTACCTAAATACTTGTTCGGTTACTCGAACACGTTACTCATTTACTCGTTACATACTCACTTACTTTCTCATGGACACAAGTACTTAAAACATTTACGTGAGTTTATAGCCCCACGTTTTACTCATTTAACTTACATGTTTTACAACCTTTTGGCTGAGAACATGCTTGCTTTTACTTTGGACACAAGTACCTTTTAAACCGTTACAGATTAGCATAAGCAATAACCCAATATGCTCACTATCATGAACCATTAAATTTTGCGGGAAGCGTGAGTGTTATGAACAGATCTATTATGGTTACTCGCTCGTTCGGATTGACCGGATAGGCAAACGGAGGTATACCATGTCGGAATCTAGTGTCGAGAGTTAAACACTTACCGAGCCTTTATACTATGTGCATTGAGTTGCATACTTTAACTGTCGTAGCTTCGGTGTTATGAGCTTAGTGCAATCGTAATACTTTCCCTGCCATTGTATTTGTTACAATGATCACAAATACATTTCATGGTACCGTGAGTTAAGTGGTAGCCACTAATACTTTTCATGGCAACCAACGAGAAAATGAGCTTAGTCTATGGTTTTTATTTGTTGACCAAGAAGATCCAACAATCACTGCCTCCTTATCTTCAAGTCAAAGATCTATTAGTGATTGTTGGATCTTCATGACCCTCCTTATCTTCAATAATTTCTTGTTTACTCTTTAATTTATTTTCCTTGTCCATGTGAGTCTCACCACTACCAAGTATACCCCTTTATACTTCTTTTTCACCCACCATTAATCACCTCCATCAATAAACAGCCTCCACCACATACGTTTATATATGATTATCCCTTTCTTATTATATATATATATGTTGATACAAAAGTTGGACGTTCCTTGTTTGGGGCTCCGGCTCTCGTATCAATTGAGTCTTGATTCTTGAAACTTGCGCACTAAGTAACAGAAAACACCGTTAGGCTTATCGTGGGATTGTCTCCCACGATTATCCTCCGGCGTGAGAGTAAGTAATCGGTTTAGGGTTAAAGGAGAGTTAGGGTTTAGATCGTACCTTTAACGAGGGATAGGGTTCCCTTTATATACACACGGAATCCTTGTTGGTTCCGTGTTCCCCAACCTTCGGCGTATCCCGCCTAAGTCGGTTGGTTAAACAATTATCTCTAAAGATAGGAGATATCCGATATCGTATTCCATAAATAACATTGGATTTGGACCGTCATGGGCCCAAACCCTTATCGGATTAGCCCAGTTCGTGTTGGGCTCATTAGTATCGGGCTTTGGTCGGGTTCGTGACCCGAATATAGACTATACGTCATCATGTCCCCCCAGTCTAGTATGCGCAGTGACTGACTGCGGATGCTAGACTAATAACTGCAGTCAATGAAAAACGGTGAAGCGTTGCAAAGAAGCCAAAAAAGGTTACCGTCTTGAAAGATATACATTGGATCTAGACATAGTATTTAAAATGAACGCCTCATAAATCGGGGGAAAGTAACTGTAACAGCGTCACATCAAGTGATCTGATCCATACGTTAGAGATAGTGGGATCCACGTGTCGCTCATCGCATGGAGGAGGACACTTATATAACCATCCGCCTCATTTTACTGTGTTTCTCACAGTGAAAAAACTTAATCCGCCATTGTTAACAAACCTTCAAGTTGCAACCCAGAAAACCACTTATTCGAAAGGTAACTGCGCGTGCGCTTATAAAAAACAACACCATGGTCAAAGTGTTATCTGATTTTACATCCGACATAACTGAGGAGGAACTTCTAGAGTTCGTCTCTGATTATTACATTCCCGCCGCCGTGCATCCGGAAGTTCCGGGTGCAAGGGCAACAATTGCAGACTTCCCCGAAGGGAAAATAGGGTTATACACACGTTTTTTTGAGTACGCGAATCAACGTGTGCCATTATCTTTATTCCTGAGCGACGTGTTAAACTATTACCGTCTGCATATATCACAGCTGCACTGCATAGGTGCAGCGAAAATTACCAACTTCGAGGTTAATTGCTGATTACTGGCAATTAACCCGACCATTCACCTGTTCCGCGAGTTTTACCACACCACGTGGTCGCACGGGTGGGTATCATTTGCTAAGCGCGCTGGGCGCCTTCAATGTTACACTGAAAAAGTAGACTCGCTCAGGAACTGGAGAGAAGCGTTCTTCTGGGTAGATGACGTGTGCTTCCCATCACGCTTCGATTTCTATACCCAGGGTTCACTGCCGAAGGACGAGCGCCCCCTCCCTGGATCATATAATGTGGAGGATGCGGATACGATAAATACCAACCGCATCCCCATCAATTCCTATCCTGAGGAATTTTTGGTGCACATGGGCATTAGCCGCAACTATTTTGGCAGACCTGAGGAGGTTCCAATCTTTTTGGGCGCGGATGGCCAGGGTGGGTGCTCGTCCCTCGCATTCCTTTGTCTTTACTAATGTAAGCTTTTCGTCCTGCATTGTATTTAAAATAACATGTGTGTTGTTGTCTGTGTGGCTCAGAGATGGACCTATTCCGAGTCGTGCAGTTAGCGAAGCCGCTGCAGGTGAATGTAGGGTCGCGGCCACTGAAGGAAGGGGAAGAGCCCATTCTGGACGCCACCCCAGGGCGTACCCTGGATTTGGATCTAGGAGAGGCGGGGACTAGCTCCTCTGTCGCACTGGAAGCGACGCCGCTGCAAAGCGTGCCGTCCCCTAGAGTGCCTTCTCCTTTAGTGCAGCCATCGCACGTAGCAGTGGCGGAGCACATGGAAGAAGATGAGGAAGAGGAGAGTCCCGGGCTGAAGCGCAAGCGGTCACTTGGAAGTGACGGCGCAGGCTCGTCGAGGAAGAAGCGCCCCGTTATATTAACGGTGGAATCGTCATCGAGCGACGTTGCATCACCGCCCCCCTCAGCTGATACATCTGGTCCACAGTAAGGAATATCATAAATGTTGTTTGTGCATCCCTTATGTTTGTGAGAAATTAATAATTCTCTTTCTTGTGTACAGGTTTGAACAGTCTGCGTAGTCGCCCCCCAGGGCGAGTCCTGTACATTCTGCATTTTCCGAGCCGCATAGCCAAAACGATGAGGACTTGGATGCTGGGGATGCACCAATGAAGCAACTGGTTGAAGAGTTGGTGCAGGTGTCTGCGCATCAAGCTTCAATAGTGGAGAAGCTAAAGGCTCAAGTTTCTGGTGAAGGCAGCCAAGGCGCGCAAAAGGATCAGAAAATTGCATCGCTGGAGGCGCAGTTGGCTAGTACCAAGGCTGAGGCAGAGAGTCTGAGTGTGTATGCCCAGAAGCTGGCTGAGGAAAAGATGACGCTGATGGGCCAAATAAGCCAAGAGCGTGCAGAGACCTCAGGGTATAAGTCTTCGTGTCGCTGGGCACTGAAGTATTTGGAGAAGGGCAAAGATGAGTTGACTTCGCAGCTTGAAAATTTTGGTGCAACTGTGCAAAGTGCCCTAGAAGCGCAGGAGATGAAATTGCGCAGGCTCAGCATGGAGTACGACGAGGAGTTATATCCCCAACTCTTGTCCACCATTGCTGAGCGCAGATGGCTCATAGGCCATGGTCTTCGTCTTGCTGCACTTAGTACCTTGGAGTCTCAAGAAGTGGTAGATGCTTTCGGGGGAGTGGTTCAGTGCGCCTTGGAGCGTGGTAAGGCAGAGGCAGTGGAAAAGCTTCATGAGGCGGATCTTTTGAAGGTGCCTGCTGATAAGGTACCCGGGTATAATGCGCAGGCATACGATGAGCTGGTGTCTGCCATGGAGAAGATGAAGTCTTTGGAGCTTCCAATGATTGCTGAATTGGAGCGCGACCAAGATTATCCTATAGGGGTAATAATGGAGGGGCTAACCTTTGCTAGGCATCGTTCTGAGGATGCAGAGGCACAACATGATTACTTTTTGAAACCCAATGAGTCCCAGCTGCAGGTGCCTGTTTTTGTTCGCCCTTACAATATCTTGGACCCGTTTGCTCTGGAGAAGGAAGTTCCATTGAAGCAAGTCTTGGAAGCTCATGCCACAAGGCTCGCCAAGAAGAAAGGTATCAAGGGCAAGGCCATTTTGTGTGGCGTTGGCGCAGCTCACCTCCCTCGGTCTGACGGAGTGCCCGTTAGTGTTGCCACGGTATCTCGTCAAGACTCCGATTTGTTGAAGAGTTTAAGCGAGATTAAGGATGCAACAAACCGCGTGGGTAGCTCTTCTCTTGAGCGTTGTAATAGTTGGTAGATTGTAACTTGTAAAGTAAACATCCTTTTGTAAGCACGTATGGTACTTAATGGAATTTTTATTTGAATGGTGTTGCTGCTTATAATATTTGCACTTAGGTACGTGTCTTTCCATTAAAAACGTGTGTATCATCTAAGGAGCAAACTATTGTATAAGCGCAGATAAGATGTGAAGTTCATAATCATGTATGAGATTCATGGTATACGTAAGAAATAATTTCTAAGTACTTTTGTTTTTTTTTTATCATAGTCGTGTATGTTGTGATATGCAGCGTACTGTAAATATCATAACAAGGAATCAAGTGTCGTGGTTCCTAAGTTGTTAAACGTGCACCATATGCATTGTTGCGCACCCATCGTGGGATGCGTACAGAACTTATTCCAACGTCTTGAGAACAAGGTGTTTAACAAGGATACGTGATCCAATGTTGATGGGTTTGCAACCCTTTTACTCAACGAGTTGTTTGGTAGGTTAACTCATCCTTTTACCATCGTGGGTTTATTAAGTGCATGCACGCCATGTAGGCGAAAGATCAAAGATGCTAAGACATAAAGTATATGGAAATAACAAATTGAAATGTGTCGCGGAGTTAGCTAGAAACCGCGACGTTTTATTAATACTTGCAAATTTGTATGAAAGAAGATAAATAAGACATATGCCTAAGTAAAACAAAGAGTAAATACACGGATTTTTATTGGGCACTTCACTAAAGTGCAGGAGTGTCCGTGCGCTGGGTCGTAGCCATTCCAATAGATAACATCGCTTAAGGTTGCAGATGTTCCATGTGCGTGGTAGTTCACGACCATCCAAGTCTCGTAGCTTGTACGCGTCTGTTCCTAATGCTTCAGTAACCTCATAGGGTCCTTCCCACTTTGGTCCAAGCCTACCTGTGTCTTCTGCGTGGCTCGCATCATTGGCGCGGTAAACGAAGTCACCTGGTCTGAATGAAACACTTCGCACTTTAGCGTCGTAGTATCCCTTCATTTTTGACTTTGATTTTGCTTCACGTATAGCTGCGCGTTCGCGTCTTTCTTTCAGCAGGTCTAAGTCAATACGCCGCTCGTCGTCATTGGTAGCCATATTGATTTCAGCAGTGCGGATGGTTGGCAGTCCAATTTCGGCTGGTATGACGGCTTCCGTCCCATAAACTAGAGAAAAGGGGGTGTCCCCTGTGCTGGTTTTTATTGAAGTGCGGTGCACCCACAGAACATGAGATAGTTCTTCCACCCACCTTCCTTTGTGCCTGTCCAAGCGTGCCTTAATGCCTTCACCCAGGCTTCGATTTGCACGTTCTACTAAGCCGTTGGTTTGTGGGTGTTTAACTGACGCGAAGTGCTGTGTAATTTTTAACTTCTCGCACCAGTCCTTGAAGGGGTTGTCGCAGAATTGTTTCCCGTTGTCCGAGATGATTTCCCCAGGCAGCCCGAAGCGGCATACAATATTTTCCCAAACAAAGCGCTTTACCTGGTTGCCAGTGATTGTTACCACTGCCCTTGCTTCGATCCACTTGGAGAAGTAGTCTATGGCAACTATGAGGAACTTTAATCCTCCTGCTGCAACAGGGAAAGGACCTGCGATGTCGATACCCCACTTGTAGAATGGCCATGGTGTCGTAATTGGTGTTAGTTCCTGTTGTGGTTGGCGTGGAACGGGTCTGTGTACTTGGCAGTCGCTGCACTTTCTTATTAAGTCCCGCGCATCGCGGCGCATGGTGGGCCAATAGTATCCTGACCTTAAAGCGCGCGCCACCACGGACCGTGGTCCTGAATGCATGCTGCATGAACCTTCGTGGATTTCCCGCAGTACATAATTTGCTTGTAGGGGACCAACACAACGGAGCCATGGTTGCAAAAAGGAGCGTCGATATAGTATGTTGTCCCTAAGTTCAAACCTTTGTGTTGTGCGCCGTATCCTTCGGGCTTCCTTCTGCTCTTGGGGTAATACTCCCTTGCTTATGAATTCCGTTATCGGTGTCATCCACGTAGGGCCTTCTTCCTCTATTACCGTGGATACTTCCATCTTTGAGATGGATTTGCTTTTCAACGTTTCCACCAACACCTGTTTGGATAGGTGTGCAAAGCTTGTGGATGCAATTTTGCTTAGTGCATCCGCCTTTCGGTTTTCCCCTCTAGGAACCTGTTTGATGGTAAACCTGTCAAAGCCTTGGATTAGTGCCTTGGTTTTATCGAGGTACTGAATCATGTTTTCCTCCTTGGCCACGTACTCACCCAACACGTGGTTGGCTACTAGCCTGGAATCTACATTCGCTTCCAGGTTACGTACACCCATTCGAGCTGCAATGCGTAGTCCGGCTATTAGGGCTTCATACTCTGCCTCATTATTTGTTGTTGTGAATTCGAAACGTAGTGCGTAAGTGAATTCCATTCCTTCCGGGTTTATGAGGATGAGGCCTGCTCCTGACCCATCCACGCATGAGGATCCGTCCGTGAACAAGATCCATGGATCTTGTAGTTCCTTCTTGCTTGGTGCGGGTGCATCATCAGTGTCTGGTTTTCAATGATGAAATCTGCTAGTATCTACCCTTTTACTGCAGTACGTGGTCTGTAGGAGATGTTGTGCTCACCGAGCAACACACTCCACTTTTGTAGTCGTCCTGATGCGTCAGGCTTGGAGATGATTTGCTTGATCGGTTGGTCTGTGATTACTGCTATTGGGTGCGCTTGGAAGTACCTGCGTAGCCGTTTAGCAGCGGACACTAATGCCAGAACCAATTTGATAACGCTACACGCGTCGTTCGGGGTCAAAGGAACTTCCTTTTCTTCGAGCAAGTTTTATAACACCCTAGGCAGTGAACCTAATCGTTGTAGTGTAGTAATTAGGGTAAGCCACGGGTATTGATATCGTTCTCTAGGGGAATAGGAATGCTAGTAGGGAGTTACTACGCTAAGGTTAAGGTTGAGGAAGATTATTTTTTATCTTTTTATATTTTATGAAAATGGAAAGGTACGAATCTCGGGTATTGGATTTGGGGGGGGGGGGGGGTTGGTATTTCTACCGATTACTCTACTATTATCTAATTATCTAAACTAAGGTTGTGGGAGTCTATGTCTAATTAATGTGTGCTCGTATGATAGTTTAAAGATGTGTTTACTTAGTTTGTATTACTCCTTAATTATCTCCTATTGATGGTTGAGTGTCACGTCTTATTCCTAGTTGCGTTGTGTTTCTAAAGTTGTAGGGTATGCGTTTCTCCCTAACTCTTTGAACTTACCAAAGGGTCTTGTCTACAAATCCACTTAGAGATTATAGACTCCTACTCTAAGGCGCTCTTCGGATGGTTTAGACTACAATCACTCAGGTAATCATACTCTAGGGTTCACAAAGATGAATCAAGCATTAAGTACACAACGAATGACCTATCGCATTACTAGATCATTAATCAACTAAGATAAGAAACACCCAATCAATATTTAATAATTAAGTTTCATACTTCCTAAGCAAACACACAAATAAATTAGCCGGACATGGAGAACATGCAAGCATACACACAAATAATCAAAGACATAATTGAATTAATGAAGCAAAGACTTATCTTGGTGTAAGATAGGGTTAAAAACCCTAAAATACTGTACAAGACACCTTAGGTTCGGTTTTAGGTTTTTACTCCAAAGACTCTCCACATAAAGACTGAAAAATTCGGATTCTATATATAAGATTACAATTGCGACGGCGTCACCTTATGTTTAGTGACGCCGTCGTGTCGCCGCCATTAGGGTTTCGTCTTGGCCACGTTAACCTTGCGACGGCGTCACCTTATGTCCGTGACGCCGTCCTCTTCAGCTTCTGACGTCGTCTGGATCGCATCTAGGCCGTCTGAGTAGCGACGGCCTACTCTTTCACAACTAGACGCCGTCTCTTGAAAACACGAGTTTTGAGTTCTGACCCGTCACAACAATTCTCCGACGGCGTCGCAAATAGCTCCTGACGCCGTCGCCTTCTACATTCAGCGACTGTGAGTGTCTCGATTTCGACTTTGGCCATTTTCTTCATATATTCGCGCCTTTCTGTCCAAATAAGTGTCATTCCAGCATTTTGCCTTCACGAGACCTAAAAAGTGAAAAGGAACGATATTAAGCAATAACGGATACAAAAGTGATCAAATAAGGACTTAAACGACCCCTCAAAATGGTACCTTTTAAAACCTTATCAAATATCCCTACACTTGTTATTTGCTTGTCCTCAAGCAAATGTGCTTTTAGCCAATTAATTTATAAGTTAGGGGTCATTCAGCATTAATTCAAAACGGTCCACAACACATATAAACCCCGCAAAAGTCATAACAAGCACGGAAATTACATACTAGCACCTCACATGGGGTGTTTGGATACTCACATCTCTCTCAGGTGTATAAATGAAATATAACAATATAGGAAATGGAAGATAAACACTCATTAACCGGTCCTAGTACATAGATTACCATAGGCTTGAGAATAGATCAAACCTCCATCGCTTTGGCGTAAGCACCTAGGAAAGACTATCAAAGAGGTCTTTTAAAGGGTTGTAATGTTAGGCTTACGGTAGGGAAATAAGGGTTTGGTGGGATAGGCTATTTAGTGGTGGTAAGTCAAAAATCTTTATGTTAACTGCATATGAAGAATGGCGTTGCTAAGCCAAGACTTGACACTCTAAACTCTAGATAACTGAAATAAACAAACATAAATTTAAAGGATAGATGTAGGATGGTAGCCCGTATGTTTTTTTTTTTTTTTAATCACTCTATATTTTTTTTTCTTTTCTCTTTTTCTATTTTTTTTTCGATTTTTTTTTTTTTTTTTTTTTTTTTCCATACACTTTTACTCTACCATCCTCTAAGATAACATCAAAATACTAGGGATTTATAAGCATATCCCTACACTTGAGTTTTTATTACTCTAACACTAATTTGACCCGAATTGAAAAGATCAAAACACTTGGGGTACATTATTACGTAAACAAAGGGAATTTGAATTTAACGTTCCCTTCCCGTCATTTCATAAACTTTAACTTTTCCCATGAATCCCAATCATCCCAAAACTGTATACAAAGGATATGACTCGACTTAGCAACTTATGCAAGCAACTAGATAATTGAACTAAGGGTTTGGGGTGATAACAAATAATTGCACTAAAAGTGAGTGCATAAGGGGTAGGCTAAGGCGATTTGGGTGTATATTTGGGGGTGGGGTGTAAACAATGCTCTTCATTGATATTCCGGAAAAACCGAAACATCACGAGAACCGCGAAAAGGATAGGCTCTGAGGGGTTAACTAGGGGTATCGTGTACTAAAGATGAGTACAACGCAAAGGGTGTGGGGGAATTACTCAACCGATGTGGAAGAAGTAATTATATTACGGGTATCAAACAAGGGTTTATCCTATTGCCTCTTATCATTTAGTTATTCCTAACTACACAAGTGTAGTCTCATTAGCGATCTCGGAATGCATCACAAAACAAGTTCTAGAATCTATTATACTACCGGTTCACACTCTAAGCATTAAAGATGAATGCTTTAATTCCTACTAATCTAAGGGCGATCCTCACATTTTGGGTGGAATTTGGGTGGTAAAGGGTTTTTGTGCTAGTCATATAACTTCCTATCCATGAGACGCTTTTGTTAAGACTAATGGCCCACTCCTATATGTCATGAAAAATTTTAAATTTGGTGCCAAAATTACCCTAACCGACATTTCTCATGGTTTATTACACAATCACAATTGGACAAAACAATTAGTCAAGGATAAGCATAGTTTCAAAGTTCCCGTTTTATTTTCCCTCCCTACACTTAAACTGAACATTGTCCCCAATGTTCCCCGAAAGTATCAAAGTTATGATAAAAGAAGGTAATTAAAAACGAAAGAAACTAATACTCCCCTGATTAGCTCGGTAGGATCCGTGTAAAGTGGTGGTTAAATTCTTTTCAAGAAGAATTTATGCGTGAAAAGCTCCTTCCAATCTTTTGTAACTTCTTCTTGACAAACTAAACCTGCACACTTGAAGAAAACAAACGAAACCTTCGCGTAAAATCGGCGGTAATAATATATATAAGACTCGATTTAAACTAGGATATAATGCTTGTGGAATGGGTGTTTACAGAATTTCAAAGAAAATTAAGACCTGGAAAATTCCAAAAATTTATAAGTAGCTCAGAAAACGAGAAAAAGTAAGCTGACGTTTTTACTCCTTCCTGACGCCGTCAGGTTATCCTGACAAAAACTGGTCTGCGATTTTCTGGAAAAATTTCTGGAAAATTTACATCTTTAGAATCTGGAAAAAATTTCTGCAAAACATCCATTATGACTCGATACAAGCATTTGACTCGAACAAACAAACATATATATCTTTTTAGTTAATTGTTATTCTCATGTTTACGTTTCTTTTGAAAACGTGTGTAATCCTCCCTACACTTATCCCTTATGTAAAATACCTTTATATGTAATTAAGACGAAGTTAAAAACAAAATAAAGCATTTTTACAAATTTAAACATGAGGATAAACAATTAATAAAAGATATATGACACTAACAAGCAAACAATTAAGCATGGGTTGCCTCCCACGAAGCGCTTTTCTTTATTTAAGAGTCTTGTAGCTAGACTCGTAGTCATGCTCCTACGTACCGATATACGTAAGCCTATCCTCAACAATGTCGTAAGGATCAAACTTATCATTCAAGTTCCTAGTAGTACGTTCGGTTAAATAAGCCTTTTCAAACATCTCACCATCGGGATCATAGATTTGTATCCTAATGTGCCACCTTCCATTACCATCACTAGGCGGTCTATTCAAATTCCACATGTGTTCGGATTTCTCAACTATCCACTTATTCATGACAAGGTTAACGGGCAAGCTTCCTAGGAACTCGGTCATCTTCCTAAATACTAAGGTGTCCTCGAACGGGTTCACTTCTATATCCCTAGCCAATTCTTGTTCTTGGAAAGTTGCTGCACTAGCAAAGGCCTTATCTAGGTAAAAAGGTCTTTGGGGGCCTATGATGTTCTTCTCAATCCAAGGTCCATATCGAGAAGGCTCTCTATCCAACCCTATCTCTTGTGGGATTTCCTCATCCTTATAGTATGTATGTTTTTTAACATCGTAAACGGATCTAGCACTCCCCTCTCCTACCACTATTTTGGACATCTTACAATCGATGATGGCACTAGCGGTAGCTAAAAATCCTCTTCCAACTAGTAATGGGCATGTCGGGTCCTTATTCATGTCGAGTACATGAAAGTCGGCCAAAAGAGTCAACTCTCCTACATGTACTACCATGTCCTTTATTATTCCAACCGGATGTGCTATACTACCGTCCGCTAATCCTAAGATAGTTTCCGTTGGTTCAATTTTACCTAGGTTGAGGCTCCTATGAAGGGACAACGGAATGAGATTGATGCATGATCCTAAATCGGCTAAAGCATCGAGTGGCTTGGAAGTTCCAAGTCTACACGGAAAAGTGAATAGCCCGGGATCATCTAATTTCTTAGGTAAGTTGTTTCGCACAAAGGCGGACCCATGTTTCCCAAGCCTAAGTTCTAACTCATATTTTTCTTTTAAAGCATTATAATAAGGTGCATGAGCTAAGACTTCAAGAATCGGTTTTTCTTGATGGAGTTCCTTGTACTCCTCCTCTAAACTAGGTTTGGATTCTTGGTTGACGGGTTTCTCAAGAGTAGGCTTTACCAAAGGTGCCGGGCTTTGGTATTTCTTGGATGACTTGGAACCCTTTTTGATAGCATTTACCGAATGAACCGTTGGGTGAGAGGGGCATGGATGTGTACTCTCCCATGGTGAACTAGAACATGAAGTCGATGCAATCGAATTCACTTTTGGGTTCTTAATGGTATCACTTGGGAGTGCTCCAATTTCCCGCTCATTGAAGGCTTTTAAGAGGGCATCAAGCTTGGTTGTCATCTCGCTCTGTCTTTGCTTAAAATCGGCTTCAAGCTTATTCAATCGAGTTTCTTGGGATGACAAAAATCTAGATGCAATTGCTTCAAGATTAGTGGGGTTCCTGGTATTAGAAGAATTGAACCTATCAGGCGAACTAGATGAACTTTGGGGTGTGCTTGAGTTTTGGTTCCACTTAAGATTAGGGTGATTTTTCCATGAGGGGTTGTATGAGTTTCCTAAGTTGTTTTGTTCGGGTTTGAAAGTGTACCACTTCTCTCCCGCTCCGTCGGTACGTATGGAGGCGTAGTCCGCAAAAGCTTGTTCGGAGAGCCTTGAGCAGTCACGAGTGTCATGGGGACCACTGCATAACTCACAAGGTAGAGTGATTTGATTCACTTGTCGTGAGGACTTAGGATTTTTGTAGGAACTCATGAGGAATTTAACTTGATCTTCAAGTTCGATCATCCTACGGTCGGGAGGAGGCAAGGAGATTGCCTTGACGGTTTTGGGCAGCTCACGGGGGTCATCCCAACTTTCGTTGTCATAGAGGGCAAGGTCCTCTATTATTTCCCATGATTCTTCTGCGGTGAGATCACTAAGTTTTCCACCGGCCGCTTGGTCAATGGATCGCTTAGTGGGAAAGTTGACATGATCATAAAAGATTTGTACTTGGAACCAAAGATCAATGCCGTGATGAGGGACTTTATGAAGTAAGTCCTTGAATCGGGTCCATGCTTCGTAGAGAGATTCACCTTGACGTTGTTGGAACATCAAGATGTCATTCCTAAGCTTAGTGGTTCTCCCCGGTGGGAAAAATTGAGCAAGGAAGCGAGAAGTAAGATCATCCCAACTTGAGATGGAGCCGGCGGGAAGTCGCTCAAGCCAATTACTAGCTTGGTCCCGTAGAGAGAATTGGAAGAGACGCAGGCGCGTGGTCTCCCGAGTAGTAGCATCAAGGTCGATGGAATCGACGATTTTGAGGAAATCCCTCAGATGCTGATTTGGATCTTCGGAACGAAGTCCATGGAATGCACATCCGTTTTGCACCAACCGGATGGTGTCGGATCGCAGGGCCGTAGTTTGGGCTTGGTCGGGAAGCTCAATGGTGTTCCTATAGCCTAAGTGGCTTGGTCTTGAGTATTCACCAAGAGTACGGGCTCTTGGCGGGTCATTTGGTGGTATGTTGATGAATGGTAGTGGGTTATCACCTTCCATGATGAAAAGTGATGAAATTACTAACAAAGGTTACGAAGAAGGGGGATAGACTAAGAGAAATCTAAAAATGAGAAAAAAGTTTACTTGATAGGAATCAAGAAAAGAAACCTAAACGAGGTGGACTACTAACTATCTATTCTATTCCCCGGCAGCGGCGCCAAAAACTTGATAACGCTACACGCGTCGTTCGGGGTCAAAGGAACTTCCTTTTCGTCGAGCAAGTTTTATAACACCCTAGGCAGTGAACCTAATCGTTGTAGTGTAGTAATTAGGGTAAGCCACGGGTATTGATATCGTTCTCTAGGGGAATAGGAATGCTAGTAGGGAGTTACTACGCTAAGGTTAAGGTTGAGGAAGATTATTTTTTATCTTTTTATATTTTATGAAAATGGAAAGGTACGAATCTCGGGTATTGGATTTGGGGGGGGGGGTTGGTATTTCTACCGATTACTCTACTATTATCTAATTATCTAAACTAAGGTTGTGGGAGTCTATGTCTAATTAATGTGTGCTCATATGATAGTTTAAAGATGTGTTTACTTAGTTTGTATTACTCCTTAATTATCTCCTATTGATGGTTGAGTGTCACGTCTTATTCCTAGTTGCGTTGTGTTTCTAAAGTTGTAGGGTATGCGTTTCTCCCTAACTCTTTGAACTTACCAAAGGGTCTTGTCTACAAATCCACTTAGAGATTATAGACTCCTACTCTAAGGCGCTCTTCGGATGGTTTAGACTACAATCACTCAGGTAATCATACTCTAGGGTTCACAAAGATGAATCAAGCATTAAGTACACAACGAATGACCTATCGCATTACTAGATCATTAATCAACTAAGATAAGAAACACCCAATCAATATTTAATAATTAAGTTTCATACTTCCTAAGCAAACACACAAATAAATTAGCCGGACATGGAGAACATGCAAGCATACACACAAATAATCAAAGACATAATTGAATTAATGAAGCAAAGACTTATCTTGGTGTAAGATAGGGTTAAAAACCCTAAAATACTGTACAAGACACCTTAGGTTCGGTTTTAGGTTTTTACTCCAAAGACTCTCCACATAAAGACTGAAAAATTCGGATTCTATATATAAGATTACAATTGCGACGGCGTCACCTTATGTTTAGTGACGCCGTCGTGTCGCCGCCATTAGGGTTTCGTCTTGGCCACGTTAACCTTGCGACGGCGTCACCTTATGTCCGTGACGCCGTCCTCTTCAGCTTCTGACGTCGTCTGGATCGCATCTAGGCCGTCTGAGTAGCGACGGCCTACTCTTTCACAACTAGACGCCGTCTCTTGAAAACACGAGTTTTGAGTTCTGACCCGTCACAACAATTCTCCGACGGCGTCGCAAATAGCTCCTGACGCCGTCGCCTTCTACATTCAGCGACTGTGAGTGTCTCGATTTCGACTTTGGCCATTTTCTTCATATATTCGCGCCTTTCTGTCCAAATAAGTGTCATTCCAGCATTTTGCCTTCACGAGACCTAAAAAGTGAAAAGGAACGATATTAAGCAATAACGGATACAAAAGTGATCAAATAAGGACTTAAACGACCCCTCAAAATGGTACCTTTTAAAACCTTATCACAATTTCTCCATGGCGCTATAGTTCATCTCCGTCTTCTTGAGCGCTTTGCTTACAAAATAGACAGGTATTTGTACTGAATTCCTATCCGTTAGTAATACCGCGCTGACTACTCCATTGGTTGCGGATAAGTACATAATCAACTCTTCCCCTGGTCGGGGTGCTACAAGTGTGGGGAGTGTTGCCAGGTGTTGTTTAAGCTGTGTAAAGGCCTCTTCTGCCTCCGTAGTCCACCGAAAATCTCCCTTTTTTATACACTTCTTGAGTGTTTTGAACAGAGGTAGTGATTTGTCTGCTGACTTGGATAGGAATCTATTTAGGTCGGCCAGCTTCCCATTGAGAGATTGGACTTCCTTCAACGTGCGCGGTGAAGGAAGTTCGATGACAGCCTTAGTCTTTTCTGGACACGGCTTTATACCACCAGGTTCTATCAGGTATCCAAGGAACATGCCTTCTGTAGCGCCAAAGGTGCATTTTTTAGGATTTAGCTTCATGTTGATCTCTTTGAGTGTCCTGAATGTTTCCTCAATGTCGCGCACCAATTCCTCTTCAGTATGGCTTTTTATGACCAGGTCATCGACGTAAACCTCTAGGTTGCGGCCAACCTGTTTTTCGAACGCATTATCTACTAACCGTTGATAGGTGGCGCCTGCATTCTTCAAGCCAAAGGGCATTTTGGTGTAGCAGTAGACGCCTTGGCTTATGTGAAAGGCCATTTTTTCCTCGTCCTCCTTAGCCATCTGGATTTGATGGTATCCTTTGTATGCATCGAGAAAGCACTTTAGTGGGTATCCACACAAAGATTCTACCTTCCAGTATATCTCCGGTAGTGGGTAGCAGTCTTGTGGACATGCCTTATTGAGGTCTGTGAAGTCCACGCACATTCGCCAGCTACCGTCGCTCTTCTTGACCATTACTGGGTTAAAAAGCCAGTCATGGTAGTAGACTTCTCGCATGATTCCTGCATCTACTAGCTTGTGTACCTCTGCCAGGATTGCTTGCGTGCGCTCTGGAGCCTGGCCGCGCTTCTTCTGGCGTATTGGTGAGTATCCTTGTCGGATTCTCAGCTTATGTTCTGTGATTGATCGTGGTACCCCGGTCATGTGCTTTGGCTCCCATGCAAAAATGTCCAAGTTCTTTTGCAAGAGTGCGCACACAGCTGCTTTACCGCTTTCTGACAGTGATCCTCCTATCGATACTTCCTGTTCAGGGTATTCGGGATGAATTGCGACCTTCAGGTTTGGAACTTTGGTCGCTCGCTGTTCTGTAATGGGTGCGGTTTCGCATGTGACCGTGTTACATTCTTTAGGTGGTACAGCGGCGTTGTAGAGGGTAACAATACCTCCTTCCACTGGGAATTTAAGCATCCCGTATGCTGTAGATGGTATTGCGCGCATGGCTGATATCCCTGGTCGTCCGATAATGCCATTGTATGGCGAGGGGGATTTGATCACCATAAAATTCATCCAGGCTGTTGTGTAGTGGTAGTTATTACCCACTCTGACTAGTAGTCGTAATTGCCCCATAGGCCATATCTTTTCTCCTGTGAAGCCAGTCAGCGCTGTCGTGACCGGGCTCAACTGACTGCGTATATCCGGGCGCAGTCTCTTGAAGCAGTGTTCGTACATTATATCTGCAGACGCTCCACCATCAACATACATGCGGTGGATGTCGTGACCCCCCCCCCCCCCCCCCCCCCCCCCGCGCGTTAATTTCGGTGATGAGCGGCTCTACCACTGCGTTATGCGTAGTTAAGGTAGGGAAAGTGATTGCACTTCCGTGGGAAAACTTCTGGCTGACCTTCTGCCTGGTTACTCGCTGCCATGACTGTATCATGTAAATTGTGTCAGCTTTATCTTTGGGTCCCTCCTTCTTATTCCCAGTCTTCTGTCTATCTTTCCCTTCTTTGATGTTCTTGACCAAATGGTCCAGTCTACCCTCCTTGACTAGTTTGTCGATGAGCTGGCGCAGCTGGACACATTCATTAGTAGTGTGGCCCTTCTGTCCGTGATAATCGCAATACCCACCTCCTACGCGCCGATCCTCTGGGGTGCGCATTGGTGGAGGTCTTGGGAAATTCGCGCCTTCTGTTGCGAGTATCTCCTTTGGAGTCTTTGTCAGCGGGGTATACTTGTCGTTGTCCCGCCCGCTCCCCTGGCTGCGATAATTCCTGTTACGGTTACTACTCCGGTCAGTGGATTGTCTCCCAGGTTGTTCATGTGACCGGTAGTTCGAGTAGCTTTTCTTGCTATCCGCCGCGGCGGCCTCTCCTTGGACGAAGGACCGTGTGCATTTCATGTGTTCATCAAAGGATTGGGGAATCTATTCTGGGTTATTGATCCCATTCATGAACCCTGAGATTTTTAGCACTTCGGGACATGCTTTAACTTGTATGCATTCGTCTTTGAAGCGCTCCATATAAGCTCTTGTAGATTCCCCTTGGCGTTGTTTGATCCTGGCGAGTTCAACGGGGTTCTTAGCACACTTCTTTCGTTGAGTAAAGTTTAGGCGGAACGCCTTTCTCAACTCTTCAAAACCATTGATGCTTCTGCGTGGAAGCTTGCTGAACCAGTTCCGCGCATTTCCTACTAGTGTAGAATTGAACATGTGGCACCATACAGGCTGTGGCCAGTTTTCAATTGTAGCAGCTGATTCAAAAAATTTTAGGTGATCATCAGGATCACCTGTTCCTTCATAGGTTTTTACGTTGGCGGGCATGCGCCTCCTTTTGTTCTCTGAGAAATCACTGATGCGCCGAGTGAACGCATCCACTTTTTGACGGCGCCACGGGAGGGATATATCTTCATCCTCCTGGTTACGATATTTGTTTCTGGACTTCCAGTGTCCAGTTTCGCTATCCTCGTTGTCCGAGGAATTACCAGAGGACAAACTTTCCCTTTTTCGACGTTTGCGCCGACTGTCCTCAGAATCTGCACTTGAAGGACTTTCACTTGGGGAGTGTCGTCGCCCAAGTCTGTCCTGAACTCTGCGGCTACCAAGCCTGGCGTGGACATTGGTATGTCGTTCGTCTTCCTCGCTTCCCTCCAGATGCTGCGAGTTAGATGTCTCATCATCCTCAACTCTCCTCCCAATTATGTTAAACACTGGGCGTCGGCGGCTATCCCTTCCGCGCTTCTCCTTCTGACGGCGCGGTGGGGACGTTTCATATTCTGAGTCGAAATTGAGTCGAGCATGCAGGCTTCGACTCGACCTCTTTTTTGCTTCCTCTTGCATGAGGGCTGCCAAGGTTTCGTAATTTTGAGATACGAAATCTCCCGGTGCGAGTTCCGGTGCAACTCCTTCCAGAGTGAGGGTGTCTGCTTCTACTACCGGGCCCTTGTTTCTGCCAGGTGCCTTCGAGGGGTCAGTTTCTAATACTGATTGAAGGGGAGTAGTAAAAACGGTGCGCAGCGGATCTCCTGCACTAGTGGTGGTGGTAGTCGCCTTGGTTGTCCCCGATCGTTGTTCCACTGTAGGAAAGACTAGGTCTGAGCCTAACCCTTGATTTTTAGCGACACTGGTTGTCCCAGAAGTCTGCTTGGAAGTTGATCCGATGTGCAACTTCTTTCCTGTAAGGTCTGTTTGCGATCGCTGATTTCCGTGTTTCGTCATTCTAGTTCTTAGTTCTTAGTGATTGGTCCCACGGATGGCGCCACTTGTTGATACAAAAGTTGGACGTTCCTTGTTTGGGGCTCCGACTCTCGTATCAATTGAGTCTTGATTCTTGAAACCTGCGCACTAAGTAACAGAAAACACCGTTAGGCTTATCGTGGGATTGTCTCCCACGATTATCCTCCGGCGTGAGAGTAAGTAATCGGTTTAGGGTTAAAGGAGAGTTAGGGTTTAGATCGTACCTTTAACGAGGGACAGGGTTCCCTTTATATACACACGGAATCCTTGTTGGTTCCGTGTTCCCCAACCTTCGGCGTATCCCGCCTAAGTCGGTTGGTTAAACAATTATCTCTAAAGATAGGAGATATCCGATATCGTATTCCATAAATAACATTGGATTTGGACCGTCATGGGCCCAAACCCTTATCGGATTAACCCAGTTCGTGCTGGGCTCATTAGTATCGGGCTTTGGTCTGGTTCGTGACCCGAATATAGACTATACGTCATCAATATACTTCCTCATCGAACAAATACAAATGAAAAACCTCAGATTCAAATGTTCATTTGATTTGTATGTTCAGTTAAAAACCACTACTCACATAATCACATTCATTGGGTTTGTTTGACTACGTACATATTTTGCTTATGTTCATTTCATTTGTTTCAGTTAAAAACCAGCACCCTTAAAATTTGTTTTGATTGTGTGTTGTTCAAACACCTTTTTTTCACGCTATCACATTCAAAAGCATAACTCATCAAACATTGAACAGTAAAATTATTATCACAAAATTTCATTGTTCAAAACAAACTAAAACAAAATATTTACGTAAGATCACTATAATGACTATACCTTATACTGTTATAGTCACCAAAGGCCCCAAAATCACTTGACTGAACTCTTTAGTAAGCAAAAGCTTTACTAGCATCCTGTAAAAGCCTGAAATTTTTACCTCAATGTGGTACAATGAATAAAATTTCATTTACATTCTGCCATGTAGTAAAATAGATAGATTCTGAAATTTCATTTACATTCTATAATGTAGTAAAATGGATGAAAGGCATAAAGGTTTATAACTAAAAGCTGTAAAGCATCTATGGATTTGGTCTCCACATTTCACTTTGTTTTTCCTGTTTTTCCAAATGCTGCTCAGAATCATCCTTTTGTTTGTTTCTCGATGAAGTCTCTAATCATCTCCTCCTTCAAATGCTGCGTACGAAGAAAATAGTTGTAATTAGCTTAGGATATGGAGTTGCGTCTTAGATAATAGATTCATTATATTGGCACCTCTAGTTTACTGAGTCGGTAGTTTAAAACTGCTTTATTAGGTGTGTGAGCCCTGCCAAACCCAACTCATTTCACCCTTCCTATAAAGTTACCCATTTTAGCCCGTCATCTGAACCACCCCTTTTGCCAGGGCAATTATGCAATTGATCAGAAAGGCTGAAGGAGAACATACAACAGGGAATATACCTGTCCAAGTCTCAACCGATGGCCGTCATCTTTGTCTCAACAAATGAGATGGTCATCAGCATTGCGCAACTGCACACAAATAACAACCAACATGCAAAAGATGTGTAGGATGATCACCTGAAGAGAAGTTTTAAGATCCGTGACTCCTTTCCCAGCCTTTACCAGTGACATACAATATCAACCATTATAGAACGGAAATACGATTCAAAAGAACATAGTACACAATGTGTACTTACATCAGATGTGCTCTCAAAAGAAATATCTGCAAAAGTAAAGTAAAGTAACTCCCAATACCGTCTTCCACGGGTTATGGGTCATTGGGTCACAATACCGTCTTCCACGGTGTATGGGGGAGGTTAAGACGTAGACAGCCTTACCCCTACCTAAGGTAGAGAGACTGCTTCCGGTTCTACTAAAGGTAGAAAAGGACCTCCGGCCTTGCAAGGGGTGAGGATCGAACCCTTGACCTCTGTCTCCAGAGGCAAGAGTGTTAACCACTTGATCCAACCTTGCTCTTTTTTCAAAAGAAATATCTGCATAGGCTTGAAATGATATGCTGCTGATCCAGACAGTGATCTGCATTAATTTTTTACACATAACCCTTAATAACATTTCCCGGGGGAAATGTTACTCTTAATCTACAGTATATGAACAATACTTTTTGTTACTGTATTTCTAATAGTTGTTGAACAGTGAAAAAGCAAGTAAGTGGATGAGTAGTCTAAGGTTTTTATTTGTTGACCAAGAAGATCCAACAATCACTACCTCTCATCGCCACATGTTAGCAAGTAGATCTTTTGTCACAACTCCACAACACTCTTTCAACAAAACTTGGAGCTGAGAAGAAGATTGAACATCTGCTTCAAAAGTTGTCTGTGTAAGTTTGTAAGTTTTTCTCTTTGACCCATCTAATCTTTTGTTTATGTCGTGTTTGTTGTAGACTTGAAGGCCATGGATGAAGATTTGAAGATGATGTCAATTTTTTTTTATTTTTTTTTTTTTACTTAATAACTATTTCGCTGGATTGGAGTAACTTTTATGTTTTCTTAAATGTTAAAGGTTTTCATATGTTGATTCTACAAGAAACGTTTATCAAATACTAAATATAAAGCTAAATTAGTGAAAATAACAGATCTAAATTCTGCCTTTCAGGTATACTTTAACAATATGCTTATTCAAAGGTTTGCTTTAGTTTATGCATAACAATTATTTAAAAGATTGGTTCAATAACTATTTACCTAATTACTTTCTTTTATACACTGAACCAAAAGTATTGGAACAAGCAAACAGGTATGGGTGAAAGAAAAAAAAGCATGGCCTATATGTCGGTACTGTCGTCAAAAGTTAACTGTCAAAATTCCTCACCTGGAAGTATACATGGAAGAAGCAACAACACATGATAATGATAGAGGTTTAAAAAATGATGAAAGTCAGGATGCAATATCAATAGCATAGCAGGTTAGTAAGATACACTACCAAAATGATGATTTTCCATTTGCGCTCACTGATACAATAAAGATATTATGTTGAAATTATATTTTTGCTATTATCTATATATTAGATTAAGAAACTATATATTGCTGTAATGTTAAAGCTGTAAAAGTAACCCATTATCATATTTACTCATGCTAGCATCGTTTTAGGTTTATTAGAAACACATTATCTTTTTTAAACTCAGAATCTTTTGTATCAACATTACTAAGCATGCATTATTAGTTCATTAGTATTTATACTATTACCATGCTATAACACTCGAGCAATGGAAAACAATGTTTTTATTCGTCAACAGTTTTAACTAAATTATATATTTTTGTTAGACGTTTATAGTTTTGGAATAACAATTAAAAAGTTCTTTCTAAAGTCTTCTATTTATTTGCACCCCGCCGCTAAAGCGCGGGCACCAATTCCTCGTTAATACTAAAAACCAAAACACTATTTCTTCGCACGATAGAAAGATTATGAACAATGACGATCCAGGAGCTTTGACTATGCATCCCCTAACATAGCAAAAATAACTTATTGAGAAATGCATAACAATAACGCTTTTTTTTTTAAAGTTTATACGAGTGCAAAGACCCCAAATAATATATGAGTAGCATATGCCAGAAACCACTTACTAAATAACTTAAATATCGATAAGTTGGAAAATGATGATACATACCTTTAAGCTTTCGTAGCCGTATATTTTTCCATCTTCTTCTAAAAAGCTACTTAGGTCAACAGGTTCAATGGGGTAGCTTTCTGGAGATCCCTCTTCCTTTTCTTTAGAGACTGGAATTTAATATATGAAGACATCATCAAGGCTAAGACAAGCTCAGAGAGTTACAAAATAAGAAATCCATTTAAAAACAAGATAAACAAAAAGAAGCAAAGAATAAACACATCTTTAGCCACTAAGCAACTAGCCAAACATACCAAAACAAATCATTTATATCTCTATACGTGTATATACATCATGATTAACAAACTTGTATTATTTGAGAACAGCAACTCTTAACTAAAACCTTGAACATTAAAAGAGTGTATCAATGCACAAATCCAAATTGATAATTGCCACAAATTATATTAGAAGGGGTGGTTGTGGATTGCAAATTTTCAGCTTATGCTCTATAAGCACTTCAAAATAAGCACCTATCAATGTGATTATTACATAAGCTCATAGCAATCCAAACACTTTGAGATGCTTCTTTCACTTTTAACAACACAATATGCATTCCAAAACAACCTCTAAATATATCTAAAATTAAGTATATCTAACTTTATATCAACATCTAATTTTTTACTAATTCAACTATTACTAAGCACATAATCAGCTGTAAACACCATAACTATCAATATGATATGTAAAAAACACATAATTAGTTGTATTATACCTAACTTGATGGTGACGAGAAATGAAGACGGTTACGGTGACGAAGGTGCCAGAGTTAGGGTTTCGATCACGACCAAATAGAGAGAGGTAGTGACGACGGTGCCGGAGTTAAGGTTTCGGTGGTGGTGGTCGAGAACGACGGTGGAGATGATTAGGTTGACGACGACGTTAGGGTTTCGATCGGAAATTAATGGGATATAATAGTACGAAAATGAAGGTAAAGTTAAAAAAGACGGGATATAAGAGTTTGATAAAAATGTAGATGAAGAAGATGGGCAATGGTTGAAGATGAAGATGATGGTGATGAAAGTGTGTTAGGTTGATGTTGTTTTGTTAGAGATGAAAAGATAGTGTTACAGAAGAGAAGAAAATGAGGTAGTAGAGTACTAGAGTGTGTAAGTGGGGTAACAAGAAACAAGTACGTGAAGGACGGTAAATTAGTCATTTCACATGGTCATTAACGGAAAAATATATTGATCGTTAGCAAAAAACGGAAATTTGCAACTATAATAGCGCTTGAGGGGCATTTCTCGCAAAAAGTCCAAAAGTTAGGGACGGCTCGCAAATTTTCAGAATTAGGGACATTTCTCACAAAAATGACAAACGTTAGGGACATAATTTGCAGTTTACTCTTGAATAAATAATATACCTCAAGACACAATTATGGGACACCAACTTAGAGTCATTAGTGGCGAAAACCCCTCTTTCTAGCATTAATATGACATCTGCATCGATATCTTCCATCCTCATTGAATCTATATGTGTATCCTAAATACAGAAGATTATAATATATTAATATAATCATATAAAGGATATTGACGATTGAAGTCAGATACCCTCTTATGTACCATCATTATTAGGAAAAAATAAATAAATAAAAAATAAAAAAAGACAACCACCTGTCACGCTGCCAATCTTCTTGTCAACAGCTTTAGGTTGGCCCGGACTCGAATTCCCCATGATACAGGCATAAATAGCAACCTAAAGCAACAAAACAAATCAAAATTATATGACTGTAAAACAAAGAATAAACTTAGTATTTTCAACTAATTATGCCAAGAATAAACTTACTATTTTCAGCTAATTATGCCGCTTATAGCAGTAGTTGACCACAACCTATACACAATGTATAAAACCCAAACTTATGGCTACATATAAGACCTAAAAAGATCCACTCAAAACACCATGTCCGTGAACAATATCAAGATAACACTTATCATACTCTGGTCTCCTACTCTATAATCTAAGACCTATATACTTCTTCCTTAATAGGCGCACAAATGTATTGCGATCATGTGTATTTAAGCGTAAGTGAAATGCCTACTTCAAGCATCATACAGATTCCCTCAATCGATCTATCCCATCCTTCTCACCTATTTTTAGCAAGCTATCACCACCGGCCTATTTAAAGGTTTTCAATCCGCATTTACAAAAGATTCTGTTTCTTAAATAACAGAATAATAAAAAATTCCATAAACTGAAAGATATCACGAAATTCTTTTAGGAATGCATCGTATATACATTGCATAAAATCAAAGCTTACGACAACATATCAAACTTAAAATGATAATTAGATTAACTAAGTGATAAAGAGACATTATGATTAACCCCACTTTTAGTGCAATATACCCCTAGTAAACCCCTCAGGGTGTGTTTGGTACCGAGAATTGGGGCAAGAGAAATGGAAATGGTTCCATTTCTCTTGTTTGGTACCGAGAATTGAAAAAGCGGAGAAATGGGGTAGAGAAATGGAGAGAAATTGAGAGAATTGGGTAGTGTAATTTGGTTAGCTCCATTTCTCTTATTTTGGTGGAGAAATTGAAGAAATAGATTAATTTTTTTTTTTTTTTTTTTTTTTTTTTTTTTTTTTTTACATTTAAAAAAAATTAAAAAATATATATTTTTTTAAAAAAAATTATTTTTTTTTAAAATAAGTTTTTTTTAAATAAATACATTTTTTTTTAAATTATTTTTAAAAAATTATTTTTTTTAAATAAATACATACATTTTTTTTAAATAAATACATTTTTTTTCAAAATTACTTTTAAAAAATTATTTTTTTTAAAATTTATTTTTTTAAAAAAATATTTTTTTTTTAAATATTTTTTTTAAAAATTATTTTTTTTAAAAATTATTTTTTTTAAAAAAATAATTTTTTTTTTTAAAATAATTTTTTTTTTTAAATTATTTTTTTTTTTAAAATAAGTTTTTTTTTAAAATAAGTTTTTTTTATAAAAAAAATTATTTTTGAAAATTATTTTTTTTTAAAATAATTTTTTTTTTCATTTCTCGGGTCAAGTCTCTGTTGTTACCAAACATTAGAATTGAACACAATTCTCTACTGATTTCTATTCTCTGAGATTTTATTCTCTACTTCATTTCTTTTCTCTGAATTTCTCTCTACCAAACGCACCCTCAGAGCCTATCCTTTCGTTTATTATTTACACTTCACCCCAAAAATACACACCCAAATCGCCTTAGTCCCTTACTTGTGCACTCATTTTTAGTGTACGTAACCCATGTGAAAATATTAACCCTTAGTTAACTGTCTATTTAATTACATGATTGTTAAGTCGAGTCACATCTTGTGTATACAGTTGTGGGATGACTGGGACTCGTGATAGTATTTTTAATTATGAAGTAACGGGAAAGAACGTCAAATTATTACCCTCATACGTACGTTAACGTTTAAGTACTCCAAGTGTATTGACCCTATTAATTTGGGTCGTTGGCATCGTTAGTATTTATGTTTATGTTCAAGTTATATTATCAAGTGATTCATGTATTATGTTATGTGAAAGAAGATCAAAACGATGACATGGTAAAAGTCGCTACAATTTTTTGTAGCTAATTGGCTACAATTTTGTGCTACAAATTGTGGGTCCCTGAGTCCTTTTGTGGGTCCCTAAATCATTTTTGTGGGTCCCTGATTCACTTTTTATGTTTTTTTATAGAAGATTGTAGTTAATTGGCTACAAAAATTGTAGCCAAGCTATTGCACGCACGTACGCGCACACGCACACATATATTGCCATCCTGCTTTTGTTAAAGTCAAGAAAGAGTCCACAAAAACAAAAAAAGAGTTTGATGTAGAGTTTGTATTCGTATTTGTTTATCGAGTCTTGGCTTAGCACATTTTACATTCAATCAACTTAGATGATTAGCTTGCCACCCCATATCTGTCAATCGTTATTCCTTTACCCGACACATTACGTTACAACCATTGTAAAGACATCTTTGATAGTAAATTCTTGGTGCTTACGCCAAAGCGGTGAAGGTTTGATCCTTTATCAAGCCCATGGCAACCTTTGCACTATGTCTTGGCAAATGAGTGAATTATTTATGTTTTCATTTCCATATCTATTTACCATTATATACACCGAGAGATTGAGCGTGTCCAAACACTTATTACTAGGTGATAGTCTTATTTGTTTCTTACTTGATGACCATTCAAAGTGTATTGTCAAACGGGTTTTGCTAGAGGACAAGCAAATCCCAAATGTAGAGGCATTTAATGAGGTGTAATTTCATATGCTTTTAAAGGGTCATTTAGCCTCTAAACTCAAACGTATTTCATCATACATTTCCTCAAGTTATTTCTATTTGAGTTTTAAGTACTTGGGAGAGTAAATGTTTGGAAAAGTACCAAGTCTCGGGCTCGATTGGACGAAGAACAAAGAAAAAACAAATTCCAGGATGTGACCGGCATCTGTGACATGGTCACAGAATCGTGTCTGCTCAGTGTGTGGAGACAACCTGATGGGACAGCGTCAAAGGCATGTTGATGGCGGCACACCTATTGGTTACGCGGTCACAACAAGGAGGTGGAAAAACGAAACCTTAAGTGGATGGTGAGCTGACGACCGTCACACCCATAACATGATACCGTCACAACCCAAAATGTATAAATACAAACGCATTATAATCATTATTGTGTGTAACTTTTGAGGAGCTTTCATACGAGAACCCTTATCGGTTTTTAGCAATTTTGTAAGCCTTTTTGGCTATAGAAGACCTCATGTTTAACCTTAATTGTTTGATTTGTTTAATTGCTTGTTTCCTTTATTACTATGTTAGGCTCATTTAATTAGTATTTACTTATGATTGCATAAAATCTAGTTATTGATCGTTTTTTTATCGTCTCTTGTCAATGGTGTGTACGTTAGGAGTTGGAAAGTTCGCTATATACCATTTGGTTGCTTGAACGTCCACTAAAACGTGTCCAATTAATGCTTATATTTAAGGTTATTAATTGTGAAGGGTGATTACTGCGTGAACTAGTTCATAGATGTGGGACTGACCAACTCGCAATAGGTAATAAGGAATATTCCACATTGCATTAGAAAATAAGGTTGTGACATTTGGTAAATATAGTGACAAAATAACCGGTGAGTAATGAAATTATAGGTAAAATATGTTTTTCCTCATATAAGGAGTTCACCACAATTTTTTTTATTTAATATTTTTTTGTTGCATTTTTAGTTTAATTAGGTTCTCCTGTGTTCATTCTCACGTTAGAAAAAATAAAATTCCTATATTTTCCAAATAAAGTGCAGCAAATATGATATCAATTTTAGTCTGCTAATACTAGGCCTAATGTGGCTCAATCTAATTACATCAAAACATTGATTGATGGAGATGACAAATTTCACACATAATCCTAATACAAATGTGTTGAAAGAGTTAAATGGGAAAGCATGCAAGATGCTTCGATCTAGTGTTTGTGATTTAGAGGTTGTCTAGTTAAGAAGCATATTGATTGATTTAATCAAGGCTCTTAAGATCGCGATCCCACGCAGGATCGTTTTTGTCTTTGCAAGATCAAGATCGTAGGATCATAACGATTCTACCAATTTGTCATATTTTGTAAACAAATGATATACAAGTCAAACTGTTTTACATTTCTACTCAACGTCAACGATAAATTCATATAATATCCTTTTGAAAATGACAAAGTTCAAATTTCAAACACCAAAGTAATAGTAAAACACAAAAAAGTTAAGGTTTCAATCGTTACATTAACGATTTAGTGGAATAATACTGCATAACATAAGTCCTAAATGTCTCAAAACATACTAGCCATCCACATGATTTCAAGAAAACAAACGTTTCATAAGTGGCATTCCAAAACATACCCTTTGATTAGTTTAATCACAAAGTAAATTAAACTATTGAACACTTTTAGACTATAATCTATTTAGAAAAGTAGAAAACTATGTATAAACTATAATCTATTTAGAAAATGAAACAACAGTGGTTTACTTATTAGACATTAGTAAAACACACGTTTGTTTTTTTTACCTAAGTAAGTGGGATGGACTTAAAAGATTAAAATAAAAAATAATAAAAAAATAAAATAATAAAAAAATAAAATAAAATAAAAGTGAACTCGGATCACGTGTCGATTTTATGATCTTACGTGTGATCCTACGATCTTACTTACGATCCTACCTCAGATGCGATCCTACCACGATCCTACACGATTTTGACTAGCGTGCACGTAAGATCATACGGTCTTACATGTAAACTCGCGAGTTTGACAGCCTAGGATCTAATAGTTTGTAAAATCATTAACGTCAAATGAGGTTTGAAAAAAATGATCGAGATTGTAAATAGTTAATGGTTCCAAAATATATTTTAAACATTCTCAATGGTTTGAAACATGTTCAAACTTGTGTTGAAGCATGAGAGGACTCGAGACATTGATGAGGTGTTGATGAATGCATGATATGACGAATTATGGTTACGAGTAGTTTGCGCATTTTACGTTATATTTTACAAGTTGCATTTTGTCATCTATAAAACATATGAGAACGTTTAGTTTAAATATTTTCATATTTGCACTAACACATGATGTCAACGAACTTGTCAACTTATACAACCAATCCAACATCACTTCAATGTCAAGATTTCCAATAAAATTGGGAATCTCGGACTTGACACAATATCTTTTTCGCTCTCGATAGTCATGTCGACTTTCAGTCCCCCTAGTCACAACCCTAGAATCATTAGTTCTTCCTTTTGGACTTCTAGTAAAACCCCTAAAGTCCTCATCTCCTTCTTCAACCAAGACTCGAAATCATCTTGCCTCCGAACTTGTTTTAAGAGACTGAACACGATCATGATTATCAAACAATCCATCATTTCAAAAACGGAATCTACGATTACAATGATTCTTGGCCTCACAATTCGAGTGATTACCATCACCTAAGATCTCGAATTTGGATGCAATATCAGTGATCGCACGAACCATGTCTTTGGTTGAACGTACCCCACTAGTAGCATAGGTTTTTAAACATATGCATCCTTTGTCATTGCATTGGGATATCAAAAGGCTTTGATTCCAAGTGACGTAAAATGGAAGCATAATTGAAGCATAAATAATAACAAAGGTTAAACAAAATCACAAAGATTTTAAGACGAGAAGTCAAAGATTTATAGAGAAAACTAGAGACAAACATAAATAGAACTCGTAGCTTCTACGATGTAACCAAGAAAAGGGCTTTACGCCGTTGAGAAGCAGTATCACGTTTTCTTGACTTGATTCATCATGCCCTGATCCAAGTGCTCGATTTACTCTTCGGATAAATCCTCGATCTTGGCCTTATCAGATTCTTGATACATCTTGTAGCTGTAAGAAGTTACCCGTAAGTCAACTAATTTCAAGAATCACAATATTACCTTATTACGTAAGAAAAATTAAACCATGAAAAAAAATGATAATAGTAATAACAATCATAGTCACATGGAACGGGGATCGCTCCGAAACAACAACAAACCCAATCCCGTCGAAGCAAGGTATGGGGGAGGTAAAATGTAGACAGATCCTAAGCCTATCCCAGGGTAGACCCGGGAGTAGAGAGACTGCTTCCAACGAGACCTCCGGCAAGTACAGGTGAGATATAGAAGAAAAGAGAGATGAAAGCAAAAAAACATGCAAAAGGCAAAAGATAGTAGGCAAAACAAACAAGCACGCAACAAGCAAACAGAGCAGGCACAAAAACAAGGAACCCGAAGAAAGGCACACGAACCAAAGCACACGCTAAATGAGCACATAATCAAAGCTCAAACAAAAAGGAGCCAAGGCACAAAAAAAGCAGACAAACCTAAAGGCAACACAGAGCAAAGCAAAGCAACACACAGGGCCTAAAGCTAAGGCAAAGCAAAAAAGAGGCACCAAAACCAAAACGCATAGGGGGAGAAAGCAGGCAAACAAAAAGAGGCCACACAGAAAAAAAAAAAAAAAAAAAAAAAAAAAAAAAAAAAAAAAAAAAAACGCACCGGGCCTAAAGCTACGACAAAGCAAAAACGAGGCACCAAAACCAAAACGCAAGGGCAAGGCAACAAAGAGACACCAAAAGCCTAACACCTAGAGCGAGTTAAACCCACAAAGCATCTAGTTTAATCAACAAGTCTGGGCTACCCGCATATCCTAATTCCATCTCTTCATGCCTTCCTATCTGAGGTCATGTCCTCGGACAAGAGAAGCTCCTTCAAGTCGAGCTTAAATTTATCTTCCCACATGAGTTTGGGTCTACCCCTTTTTCTCACGCCATCTACTACGAGCACTTCTTCTTTGGTGTTGTTTGTTGCCACCTCCTGACATGACCGAACCACCTGAGTTCGGGATCGCTCTGGTACGATGTACCTAATACTTAACATATTCCTGAGGATTATAAAAAAAATCCTAACATCCAAAATAAAATAAAAATAAAAAATAATAATAAAAAAAATAGTTAGATACTTTTGAAACTTCCATAATACCCATCACTCAATTACATACTAAAGTTTTTGTATTGAAGTTAAAAAAAGAAACAATTTCATGATTGAGAAGGTTTGAGATTCGGATCGTTAATTTCCCATGAATCATACCAAAATTGGGAACGCACGAACTGGATCGCAATTCGCGACCTTTCTAGCGAGTTATCTTACTATGATAACAATAATAATGATAAAAATAATAATAATTTTCTAAGTCAAATCCATATCTAGTAATATGGATTTACAATGTACAATGATGAGAGTATGTAAATTCACCTGAAAGTATTGAAACTTGTTTGAAGTTGAGGTTGCACCGGGATTCTGAGTAAATGAAACTTGAATAGAGTCTTGCCTTCTTCACTTCTTGTTTGTGTACATTTTTTCACAATGTACAATCCATCATACATATACATATTAATTTTTCCATCCCGGTTAATTTTCCGAATCACTCGAACAGGGGATTTCTCATCCCAACAATTTTTCAACGCAAGATTACCTTTTTCAAGCTTTTGATCTTTATGAGGAGACTTACGCCCAATACCTCCTTCACCGCAATAAGTTAGCATATCGCTGGTTTCACTTTCATTTAAGTAACGATGAGAGTCAACAATGCAGATTGCTAAATTCTTTCCATTAATCATGGTATAATCAATACCAAATCGCGGCCGACAGTGCAGACCAACCAATTTTAGTACATGTCTGTATTTAAATGTGTTGCCAACTTTAACACCAGGAATGGAGCCGATTACTTTCTTGGCATCCTTAAGATTTAGACGTTGCTTGACTATCTTTTCCACCTTGCAAAGAACCTTCCAATGTTGATTCTTTTCTACATTTATCTCCAGCTTGTTTCGATCTGATTCTTGTTTATAAATAACATCAAACACGCTTTTTATCTCTTCAATTCTTGGTGAACCAACTACTTCCTTCTGAGAGCCCATGAACTTTTTCGTCCCATCCAAGGTCATCTTCGGAATATTGAAATCACGGGCATTTGTAATATTCGAAGTTGCCCTTGGGGATATAATAGAGATGCTAACTTTTGGACTTGGAAATCGACCATGTTCTAAACATTTTGGCTCCACAAACTTAACTTTACCCGTTTCTCTTGAACGAGTTGAGAGGTTCTCTCTTGATTTTGGAGGTATTAATCTTTTGTCTTTATTATCCACCAAGAAACTAAAGTCCGTTGATGTGTCTTGCGCTTGAGTCTTAGTTTTTGGAGGCAAGTATGTAGACACCGATGTTTTAGGTTTTTTGAATGCTTCACGCTCATGATCATTAGATTCATCTAGTGATCGTTTTTGCGATATGTCATGCTCAATCTCTTTCTTGAGGACCTCCATTGTTGAGATTTCTGAAAAATTAAAGTTTACTCCCGTCATCATTCTCAATCTTTATCTAATCTAAACTAAATATTATGGAGGAAACCATTCCCTCTATGAAATAACTAAGACTTAATCACAACCGGTGACCCAGCGGTAAGAATATCGTTCTTTCAATAGGAGGTCAAGGATTCGAATCCAACGGGGAGAAAATTGATCCCTTTTTGGCCACGGAGGTTCACCTACGCCGCCGTCGGGCTATCCAAAAAGTTAGTCGCCATGGGATTAGTCGGCTCGCAATGTCTAGTCAAAAACTCAGGTTAAAAAAAAAGGACAACGAATTATTAAGAATCGCTGAAAACAATTTCAAAAAAAATTGTTTTCATGATTAAAGGTATTGTGATGGTAGCGTCTGATCTTGACTTCCAAAAGTCGAGATCTGATCTCGACTTGTCAAGATCTCATCTTGACTTGTCAAGATCATACAAAAAGTCAAGATTAGATCTTGATATCACATAAACCTTTTTTTTAATAAAAAAAATTAATATCACAATAACCTTTTTTGAAATCACACAAACCTTATTTTAATAAAATTGTTAATATCACCGTAACTACCATGAGTTTTTTAATATCACGGTGGTTTATTTTTACATGTAAAAAATTTATAATGTTGTCGTTTTAAATATCACTGTTTCATAATATCGTTAATAATAGGTCTCATAATCAAAAAACAAAATAATATCGTTTCAAAAAACAACAACAATAGTAAGGATCGCTCAAAAGGAAATAAAAATAAATAAATAATAATAAAAATAAAAAAATCATGGTCAATTGATACCATGATATTAGCGTTAGATATTGACTTTTATATCAGATCCGCACGTGATTCCCAGTGTGTGTGTGTGTGTATATATGTATATATATATATATATATATATATATATATATATATATATATATATATATATGTATATATATATATATATATATATATATGTATATATATGTATATATATGTAACAAGTTAAATAAATTGACAGTTCAATCGAGTAATAACATAGGCTAGGGATTATACTAAGATAGAAAAGCTCCAACAAGGAGAAAATAGCAAAATTTAGCATCACCCCATATCATATCATATATCATAATACACTTTGATTCGCGACTCCAAGTGCATCCCAAAATCAAAAGGTGTGTATGGACACTACATCACCCCAGCATAAACATATCATAGCAAATCATAAGCTAGGGTGCACCCATACGCCTCCCATGATAACCAAAGGCTTTCTACACAAGCATAATAAGCAGAAGGGGAGACGTCATGGCCATCACACCATGTTAGTGTCATGCCATCGGTGCCACAATGACATGCCCGTGGTACCTCCACGGGTAGTTAACTCAGTATACCTATTCTTCATTCTAATTCTACAAAAAGGGTTCTATGGGTGCACGAGTGAACATATAAACCAACCTTACACTATGTTCACCGTGCATAAGAGTCCTAAGTCGAATAAATCAAAAAGCGCTCGAATAATAGTGATTTTTATAAAACATTTTCGCAAGTATCTCTTTCATAAAGCTCCAAAGTTATTCACAAAATAAATATGTTCATAAGACTTTCAAAATCCAATAGTTATCAAAATATGCATCAATTAAACATAAAGGGAATCATAGCATAAGCAGGGGCGGAGCTAGAAAATTTTTTTTTTGAAGGGGCACACTTTTGATGATTTTTAAAAACTAGACTACAAATTGGTTTTTTAGGGGGACAAATTATAAAAAAATGCCCAATACTTTAAAAAAATTTACACTACAATTTTTTTCGCAAAGGAGGTACATGCCCCTTGTGCCCCCCTTTTATCTCCGCCCCTGAGCATAAGGATATCAAAACGAATTCAAAAGTACAAGGATTTCAATATAAGGAAATAAAGCAACGCTGAAAGAAGTTACGAAGAACTGTACAAAAATATGAACAATCGAAGGGACATGTTTAGGAAGACATCTGTATCTCAACTGACGCCTAACAATGCTAATGCCAAAAAGTCTCCTACACACGCCGTGGATCTAATATAACAAAAACTAATATTATAGCTAAAATGACTCTACATAAGCTCCTAGACCTCCAAAGCTAATATTTATTAAGTTAACATGAACACTTATCACTTTAATACGTTGGGACGAAATAATAGTTAAAACCCAATCTTTTATTCTTTTTAACATATTAACAGTATATTAATTTAATAAAAGTAATTTTCAGAATAGTCTAATAAAAAATTAAAAATAGTTACTTACTAAATTTGACTTAGAGATTTATTCAAAGTAGCTTGAAAACTTGAAGGGTCAAAATGAATTCCTTTTAATGAAATACTAGTTGGATACTCGCGCACAGCGGCGGCAATAAATATAGTTATATAATAAATATAGTAAATGAATTGCTAACCCAACTCTTCTCGCAATTCCCTACCCGCTTAGTGAATTCATTTCACAACACTCCAAATGTATATGTGTTAGTTGCATGTGTTTGTTTGGGTTTTCCGTATCTTTCCTGTGACATCATTATTCCCGCATATAAAAAGACATTCACAATCTCTTACCCGTCAAACACTTTTCCAAAAGTAAATGATTTTGATAAATAAAGTTTGTATTGATTGAAATAAAGGTTAACGTTATAAAAATTTGAATCAAAATAAAATAAACCTACTAAATTTGTAAAAACTAAAAACTCATAAAAATATATTAAAATGGATGTTGAATTAAAGAGCACAAAATTTTAAAAAATATGGTGAAATTAGATCATAAAAAAATTAAACGAATTAAAAGATATTTAAATTTAAAAATAAATGTGATTAATTAGTTAGAAGTGACATGTGTCACCTCATTATTGGAGCTCCTTATTTTAGTTTGTTAGAGCTCTTTCCTTTTTGTTATTTTTTAGTTAGAGAAATGACACATGTCACTCAATGATTGGAGCTCCTTATCTTAATTTTTTGTTGAGCCCACAACTTAAATGCTTTATATAGTAGTATAGATTTGCAATACAAGAACCCATACTCGTCTCTATCATTTTTCTTTTAAAAACTCAAAGTACTGAATGTTTTCTTTTAACTTAACTTAAGAAAAAAAAAAAAAAAAAAAAAAAAAAAAAAAAAAAAAATTGTTTTCAAAACCACATAGGAAGATCTAGTGATAGATCCTTGGATAACTTAAAATAAATTACTGCTTCACTAAAAAACTAGCATAAGCTAATGTTATCTAATCTTAGTTCCATTCTAAACTAAATATAACAAAGTTCTTCTTCACTTAACTCAAGAGTACCCATTTATCTTACATCTCATGTAGCTAAGAGCAAATTAAAAGATAGCTTAAAAAAAAGTCATGATAAACATACCTTGAAGAACCCTAAAAGTGTTGATGAAAGATTAAAGGCGGTGATTTGTAAGCTTCACTAGTGAGCTCCTAGTTTGTACTTTATAGCAAAAGTAGGTAGGTTCACGTGATGCCTTCTAGTCATTTAGGGTTTTGAATGATGTATTTGTTTCTTTTGGGCCATGAAATGTTTTGGGCTGATATATGCACTAAATTGGACGGGTATTACACTGCCTATAAAACCCAATGAGCATCAAGAGGCGTGGAACTAAATTAATCTGGTATAGAGTAAAAGAAGATATAGGGTATGTTTGGCAAAAATAGATTGTGCTGGTGCTGTTGCTGATGCTGGTGCTGGTGCTGTTGCTGAAAAAGATTATAAAAAGAGATTATTTTTATAAGCTACATGAAGTAACCTTTTATTTTCAGAGATTATGGAAGATTATTTTTCTTATAATCTTTTATAAGTTATGTTGCCAAACAAGGATTATTTTTTAAGTAGCTTATTTTTTGAAAAAATAAGCATAATCTCTTTATAATCTTGTGTGCCAAACATAGCCATAATATGGGAACTTGGAAGTTTTTAAGTAGCACAGCCCAGAACGACTTACATTGACGTTTTTGAAAGACGATAATAATCATCCAATATTATACACGAAGGTCATTGAATTTTACGCTTTTGTTCATTTAAGTCACTATAATATTTATTTTCATATGGTTAACTAAATTTACTAAACACTACGCTTACATGTCATTAAACTTATAACACCGGACATTTAAGTTACTTAAATTGTCAAAAAAGAAGTGTTCATATAAAATTGAGTTGCTAAACTTATACCCCGTGTAAAGTTAATATTTTATTTTATGTGTAATATTTGTATGAAAAAGTAAAATCTTACATAACATTTAAATATTTCATCTTCAAAAGGTAGCGATATAACTTTCATGTGACAAAAGTGTAACGTACGTAAAACCAACATATGATCTATTTATTTTTGTAAAGGTTTTATACTCTTTATACATCCAATCCAATGAAAATGTCTAACTTTTATGTAAAGAAAATATTCGCTAGATTGCATATGTTGAGAAAAGAACATTTTGTTTATTTACATTAAATTGAAAACTTTATAGCAATTATTTACAAGAATATCTTGGAGTATCATTTTACCTTCTTTATTAGTCTATATTTACTGACATGCTTGTTTATTTGTTTTGACAAAGTTTACCAAATAGTGGTACTACCATATCACAATAGAAGCAAGTAAGTTACTACATAAAGTCACCACCAAACCCATCATTTCGATGTGCAAGGGAGATGAACATAATGAATTTGACAAATTTTGTACAACACAAAGTACTAATATATTAATTGCCCCATATCTTTGCACTCAACCCACCTTACCACATCTACTTTTTATACTTGGAGTATTTGACAAACCATAATCTTATTGTCACATTTTGACTTCATGATATTTTTAATCATTGAAAACTAACAACTTTAATACTCCTCATAAAAGACAATATGATCATCGATCTATAAGCACTCCATAAATCTCAATTCAAACCTGTATACGATCTACCATTTTCTATAGATAGAATCAAATGATCTAACATTAATACTTAAAACATTTTCTAAAAGATGGCTATAAAAAGTGTAAGCATTAGCAATACAATACTTTCAGCCTATTAATAACCAAGCCTTAAAAAAAATATAATAATAGTAATAATAATAAATAGAAAAAAAATTAGGCACTATTTTAAATATTCAAATATAATTTAAAAGATGAAAAGAAAATTCTACCCATTTAATTTAGTTACATATCCATTAACTCACTGTATTCATTTAGCAAAATATACATGACTATCATATTCACCTTACAACCCATGCTCCTATTACTTATACCAACAAAGTTACCAACAACACCATCATCTCATCATCTTTAAACTCAAGTTTATGTTTACCAAAAGCCGTCCGCTATTTTGTTAAACATAAATATACATGTAACATTACCATTAGAAGTATCAAATCGTTTAAAAAGCAAGCTGAACATGACTCTTATTACTTATTAAGTTAACACATGCATACTTGAAAAGCATTAAACACAGATATTGGATAGTTTATCTGTGTTAAAATAAATAAATAAATATTTCGTACAACCATTAACTAAAAAATGCATATGTATAAAGTATAAACACATAGTCACATACATAGAAAAATAAATTAAAGTTATTTTTGAAACAATCTTTGCCTTCTTCTAATTAATCTAACCTATGAATACACACTCATATCACTTCATTCGGCTATCACCTTTCGCATCTCCATCCACATAGGAAGATAAAGGAGTGCATACCTTCACAAAACAAAAGAGAAGATAAACAGTCAACCATAAAAGAGAAGCAAAAAGGACCTTACGAAGGCTAGTTATGTGGTACTATTTGTCTTCCATTATTTAAGGTTCACCACCATATATGGCCTATTTGGTACTTGCAAATGCAAATTGAAAGTAACAATTTAATGAGCCCCTGATAGATCTAGTCATAAATATTTTACATGGACTAATATGTTTGTTTTCGCATTTTCTAAAATGATATTGTCATCGGATGTGTCACTTTGTGGAGGCTCTATAGTAAAAAATTAAGACTGTGTTTGTTTTTTTTTTTAAATGCTGCGGTCAGACATTTTGGCCGTTCAGACCATTTTTTTTTCCGTTCAGACGCGGTCAGAGGCAGTAATATCTTAATGGTCTAGACTTGAAAGGGGTGTCTTAATGTCTCTTGTTGACACAAAAATAACCAAAAAAATTTAGTACGAGCAAGCAAATGTGCGGTTCAAACATGAGTTTTTTTCCCGTTTAGATGCGGTCAGATTCATACATTTACGCCTCAGATTCAAATTCAAATATGCGATTCATATTCAGATTCAGAGCCTTTTAAAAAACAAACACCACCTACGTCTTTTATATAGGTAGATAGATATAAAACCGGGGAGTTCTTTTATGAAGTATTTTGATTGGTCACTGAAAGTCAAAGTTAGCCTTAATATTGTTAAAAACGGATATAAATTTCATTCATCAAAATAACTATACATAAAAAGGCATGGGACAATTAATAAAATAAACTAATAAAAAGATAAGGTAATTAATAAAACTTATCACTTAAATGTTAGACAAATTATAAATAATATATTAGTTGTCGTGTTTTTATTTAACTTTATAAATTTAATAAAAAAACCTTTTTACATTAATTTAATAAAGAAAAACATAAAAGCTGTTGGTATTAATAGATTTTATTATTATTATATTTTATATCAATGTATATGAATGGAATTATAAATTTCAATATGAAAGTACCTGTTATTTTAATATGTAAATAAATACATGAGATTATATATATATACAAGCAACTCATGTTATTATTTTTTAAAATATTCGCAAAAAGTATATTGTTTACTAATGACGCTCAATAACAACTCATGTAATTCCTCTTTATCAGTTTAACTAACACGTATACGGATTTTAACTTTAAACTCTGTTGTAAAAATCGGCTCAGGCGGCCGATTAATCCCCGCATAATCGCTGATCGCTCACTAAGCGCCTTGATTTATCATAATCGGCCTATTTAATCGGTTTGGTCAAAGATCGCTTAAAATGGGTCAACAAACCAATTAATCGAACAAAATTGGTCTAATCGGATTAATCGGACAAAAGCGCTTAAAAATTGGTCAATAAAATCACTTAAAAATTGGACAAAATCAGTCAACAAACCGATTAATTAGACAAAATCGGTCAAAGGTCGCTTAAAAATGGTCAACAAACTGAGTAATATTTATGTTTGACTTTGAACTTTGAAGAATTATGTATTATGTCTATATTTGAACACTTGAAATATTTGAACTTTGATGCAATATGCTTATCCTATACATATAAAATAATATAATATCTAAAATTACATTTTTGTGCATAAAAACTCCAATCCGATTAATCCCCGACTAATCCCCGCCTAACCGATTAATCGCTAGGCCTTACCCAACCGCCTCACTAGCGCCTAGCGATTTTTACAACCTTGACTTTAAATAAGGCTAAAATTGAATATACATATCAAAATGAAGGCACGACCTCCCAAATTACTACGAGATTAAAATAAATACACGAGATTGTACATATAGCAACGATATGCAGTAACCTTAACAACTCATGTAATTCCTCTTTATCAGTTTAACTAACACGTACACGGATTTTAACTTTAAATAAGGCTAAAATTATTAAGATGAATATACATATAAAAATGAAGGCACGACCTCTCAAATTACTACGAGATTAAAATAAATACACGAGATTGTACATATAGCAACGATATGCAGTAACCTTAGTCTGTGTTTCAGGTGTGTTATAGGGTGTTTGGACATGAAACTTAAGAAGACAAAAGTACCCCTCACTCAAACGAGTTTTTTAACGATTTGGACCCACAGGAAAGCGAAAACCACATGTTGTGGACTAAAAGAAGCCCTAGGTTATAGGTGTCGATGCCATTTGCTTCACATGTTGTATAACATATTATAGGTGCCAAAATGGCACCTATGGCACCCCTATGATATTTATACTGCACTACCCACCCCTTTGTGTTATAGGTGCCGATGCCATTTGCTTCACATTCTGAGAATTGGTCCAGCATATCAGCTATACCACATCATACATAACAGATTAAAAGCAATAGACCATAACTGTCTACCAGCAATAACACTCAGAAAAAACATAAACCAATCTGCAAAAGCTAATTTTATTTTGTTCCAAGCAATCGAGTCATTTGACATATATAACTTATTTAATGACAACCAAATCATTTGCACTAATAGTGTAGAAACAACCCATAAAGCATTAACCTATTAACAATCATTATACATTATAAGCACAAGACATAGGCTGCGTAAATAACACAGACTTAGCCATAGCAGCGGATAGGGTCATTGCAACCTTTCTCGGTAGATTGCCTAAACCCAAATCGACCTCCCTTTGCAAGATACTGCTGATGGTACTCTTCTGCTCTGTAGAACTTCTTAGCAGGTATGATCTCTGTGACGACTGTTCTATTTAATTTCTGCTGGTGTTTCTCCTTCGACTCTAATGCCGCTTTCTCTTGCTCAGGCGTGTAGAAGTATATCCCAGATCTATATTGTGTTCCAACATCATTTCCCTGCACACAAGAAAATATCAAGATTTTAGAATGTCATTGCACTCGGAACGAGAAATCTTAGTATACAGTGTATGGGTAAAACTTAGTTATAATTTAATTGTTTGTGCGTGTGTCGAGACACCCAAAACAAGTATACTAATGAATAACATGGTTGTACATATCTGCTATACCGTGTCCGTTGCAAATAACACAAGTATGCGTTTTTAAATACTCTAGATCCAAAAGAAAATAGGCCTCACTCTTCAAAATTATTTCATTAGACCATGCTTTAACTATTCATTGTGGTTATTTAAACTTAATCTCAAGTGTAATAATGATTCTAGAATCTAGGTACTATTGGCCTTACGTTGTTCAAACTGATAAGTGAATTTATGGATACGCATCCTGTGAGTTAATGATAGCAATTAAGACGACAGTTCCCAATCATATACATAGATAGGGGCTATTTTCTTATATAAGGAAATGACAGTACTAAAGAGTCATTATGTGACTATGTGATGATACCTATGACCATGGATGTAGAGAAATTGTTGAAGCTTGTAACTATTGTGGTTAAAACGTGCTTACTGGTCTTAGATATAATACGCAACAACAATATGCTAATTGTTCATAACTTATGATAGAGCTTCCTTGCACAGAGATGCGAAGAATCTTACACAAATAATGCAGAAACCGCCTTCAGGATTACACTATGTATACCTCATGCATAAAAAGTTCTACATCAAAATGCACTTATTAAAAGGTTTAGATTCACAAATTCTTGAATGTTAAGGATTGCATTAGTATGAATATGATTGTGTGAGTTAATAATTCCTTCTCCAATTTATTGTTGATTTGGATCAAAATGGTAAGGAAATTATGTAACTGATATATCTGTGATAAACCTAATGCCATTTATACATTGTGGTTATCTGCACTTTTTTCGGTTAAAGGGTTTTAACCCGAATATGGGTTATCTGCATTTAATGCCATGTTCAGAAAGATTTGGAAGACTATAGATCCTACTATGTTTATACTAGTCTCTGAATTGGTGAATCCATATTCTATGAGAAAATGGTTACAACAGTCAATACTTAAGCAATCAACGACAACTTTCATATGCTTTTTAGTTGGTAACTAACTACCGAAGCTAAAAAAAAAAATCCAAAATATATGTTTTTCTTTGTATATAAGGAAACTATAAAGGATTCATGAGTTACAAAAAGAATTGAGCAATAACCATATATGTTTTAAAGCATGATTAATATTGTCTTTGTGTGTGCTTATAGTGATATAAGTCGTTCATATACTTTAATAGCCCTAAAACAGAGAATCTTGAAATAGAGATATGGAAAAGCTTGCTTACACGAATAATACACAAACTCCCTGCATAGTTATATTCCGCATCAATTTCGTTCATTTAAAGTTGTAAAGTGAAATGCACTTGTAGAAGGTTGATCTAAAAGATCATTTTATCCCAAACTAATTGATAGTAGAACACGGTTATGTGCTTAATAGATTCAAAAAAGTCTAAGAACCAAGAATCGCGTCAAATACATATATGCACAAACGTATCTATATCTTGTATTTAAACCCGATACAAACAAACTTTAGGAAGCTAAAGAGTGTGTCATATAAATGTATACGAACAGATTTATCTACAAGTTCTACTGTAATTTTTCATCAGCAAACAAGTGTTGGTAAATTTTGGCTTAAATTGGTTAAATTTGGAGATGATAGTACTATAACGGTTGTAAGAAACTTTGACCCGCCTCATAGTATAAAAATGATATGCACATATAGTTTAGTTATCCTTTAAAAAAAACCTCAACTTTGAGCTTACGCGATACCATTTTGCGCCAAGACTCTGGATTACTTCTTCCACCAATTTAAGCAGCTTTCAATCCAATAGTATAAGAATGATATGAACGATATGAACATATGGTTGTCATACACTAACTGAAAAGGCTATAATATTACTACTCTAACTATATCTATTTTCGTCGAATTGTGATACTAAACCATCAATTCACTTCAATTCCATCAAATCTAACAACTCAAACTCAAAAATCAAACTACTACACCTAACCAATTCACTTTTGATAGTTGTCAGAAATTCTGACCCAACAAAATAGCATAAAAATTATATGCGCAGGTTCTTTCCTAACAAAATGCCCCGACTTTGCACTTAGACAATACCCTTTTGCGCCTAAACTCCGAATCACTATTTTGTTTTACTCAACCCAAATAGTATAACAATATGCTTCTCAATTTAATTTCTTCAGCTGAGATATGTAACTGATCCGATAAAGATCAGATATTCCTACTTTTAAGAGCAGGAGGTACAACAGTGTTTTTTCAGCGTTATGCCCCGACAACACCGACATTACCACACTGGCTTCGTTATTGGCCAAAGTTATTCGGATAATGTTGTGCGCGTTGTCAAAATGGGTCCGTTCACAAGTGTTATGCCGATGTGACAACACCTTTCACTACATATATAACTTTCTTGGCATTCTAATACTACTTAACAACCAATTCAAAAAACTAAAAAAATCCCATAAGCTTATTTATGGGCTTATGAGCTTATTCAATTACGCTTACATTTCACAAAGCCCAAAATTTTCTAGCTTATTTCGAGACTTGTAGCTATATCTATATTCGTCGAGTTCTAATACTAAATACAGCCAATTCAACTCAAGTTGATCAAATTTAACTAACCTGACGATTAAGAGTAGTAGGATCATGTCTGTCCCAAAAACAGTCCAACAAGCTCTCAAAACTACACTCTTTGGGGTCATACTGCACCCTCACAACTTCATTATGATTTGTAGTACCAGAACAAACATCATTATAGCTAGGATTATGCGTAAATCCTTGAGTATACCCCACTTCAGTTTTCGTAACACCCGGAACTCTTTGAAAAGCCAGCTCCACTCCCCAGAAACACCCAGCGCCAAACTGAGCAAACTGCTGACCTGGAGCTGGGATGTCATCATCTGGGCCTTGAGCTATTGATGAGGACTGGTCTGATGATGGGTCTGTTGGGGTGCGTGTTCCGAAGCCGAGACGTGTGAGCCAAGACATGGGTTTGAGTGTGGTGGTACGGAGTGTGTGGGTGAAGGGTTTGGTGGTGGTGGTGGTGGTGATGGGGAAGGTGGTGGGTTTGTGGTGGTGGAAGAGTGAGGTGATGGTGAGGAGTGGGCGGGTGAGGGTGTTTGTGGTGGTTTTGAGGAGCATGGTTTGAGGTGGGTGTAAAGTGTTTGGTTTTTATGGGTTATCTTGTTGTTGTGTACTTGTGTGTGTTGAGAAGTTTCTAACAAATGAGTACATTACTAAATTTACAAATAAATTGTTTTTGTTTTTCTTTCAAAAAATCTTTTTCTCTCAAGAGAATTGAATTTATGAAAAAAAAAAAAAAAAAAAAAAAAAACTCTTGGTCTCAATATTATTGCCTATATTTTCATTTCAGTTGTCTCAAATTAATTGTTCATTTATAAAAACATATAAAAAAAATTGATCGAGATTACTATATTACTTTTACTTGAAATTCTAATTACAAATTATCAATAAAGAATTAATTAAATATTTAAGAGTAAAATTGTTATTGTGCAAAAAAATATGAGAAAGAAGATAATAATAATTAAATATTTTTTTTAACTGTGTGTTTTTGTCGATAGATAATTATTTTAGAAAAGGGTAGTCATAGTTTGTTCTTTTTGTTTTGTACACTTTAGGGAGTAATACAAGTTTACAATTATATAACTAATTAATATATTCTTAAATACTTGTAATAAAAATTTATCAAAAGGTAATCTAGCAAAATTGATCAAATTTCTTTATTTAACTTTCAGTAGTGGATAATCAATTTAACACAACCTGAAATGAGAAAGTGAAAAAGTTATTAAAGATGATTATATATTATATTACAAAAAATTTCTTTTTGTAAAACGTTAGTTAATAGCTAGTGATGTTTAATGATTTTCATGTTTTTGCAAGATATTCACAGTAATATATATTCATAGTAATTCACGTTCACCCGTTTACACGTTCTGCTTAAAAAACAATATGAGAATGTAATGTTTAGGCCGAGTCAACCGCCCACTTAAAAAAGTCTTTTTCTCATTTTATAAAACATAACAATCTTTTACAAAGTTTTATTTTTCAGAATTTAATGTGCTTTACGCTAGGCTAGTACCAAACTTATTGCTAAAGGGGCATTTGATTCACAAAATATTTTTTATATAATTGTAATGTAATTTGAATGAATTGTAACTTGTCAAAGAAATTTTAATTCTAATCTAAGTTAGTTGTAATGTGAATAAATTGCAATATGATGGTTACTACAATTCATAATAATAATAATAATAATAATAATAATAATAATAATAATAATAATAAAATAATAATAATAATAATAATAATAATAATAATAATAATAATAATAATAATAATAATTTTAGTATGATTTGTTTTGCTATAGCTAGAAGAGTGGGGGCCAAAATCGTATCTCGAATTCCCACTAATTTCTTGTAAATCCTATTATTTCTAATAAAGTGAAGTTGAAAAAAAATAATAAAATAAAATAATAATAATAATAATAATAATAATAATAATAATAATAATAATAATAATAATAATAATAATAATAATGGGGCGACTTCATGAGCTCCTGAGTTAGCCTTGCATAATGTTGTAGAAAAGAAAAAGAAGAAGTATGCGTCCAAATGAGGACAACGGATACAATTTCATACCATTTGTTTTTTCTGCATTCGTAAAATTCGATACGGAGATTTTAGACACACTTTCACGTATTAAGTCTACTGCCATTAGTCACTCAAATAATGCTAAAAGTGGTGTTTTTATCTTTCATATGGTAAGCTTTTGTATTCAGAAAAGAGTGTGAGCACAACTTATTTCTATACTCCCATCAAACCTTATGTAAAATTATTGTGTTTTAATATAATAATAATAATAATAATAAGTTAAATGTGATAAAATAAATTGAAATAATTATTACTATAATAATAACAAAATATTTAATAATAATAATACCAATAATAATAGTAATAATAATGATAAAATATTTAATAATAATAAAAATAAGAAAGTCAAATTTGATAAAAAGTAATAGTTATTAATGTAATAAAAATCAAATTATATTAAAATAATAATAATCAAATATTTAATATAATAATAATAATAATAATAATAATAATAATAATAATAATAAGCACCCTTTTCAGTCAGCTCCTTCCTTGCCTGATATACCTATTGATCATCATCACCTTACCACATCTCCTTCCACCGTTCTTGACATGATCAAGAGTTTCCCTCGTGGTACTTCTTGTGGGCAGGATGGGCTGCGCGCCCAACACCTTTTGGATTGCTTGAATGGTGCAGCTGTGGCTATTTCTGATGAGTTGATCGCTTCTATTACCCAAGTGGTGAACCTTTTTCTTGCTTGTAAATGCCCGAGGGCGTTGGGTGAGTACATTGCTAGTGCTCCTCTCACACCCTTAGTCAAACCATGAGGGGGTATCCGTCCTATTGCTGTTGGGACTGTTTGGAGGCGTTTAGTTTCCAAGGTTTGTGCTTCCATGATTGGTCACTCTTCAGATAGTTATTTAGATGATTTGCAATTTGGTGTTGGTGTGTCGGGGGGAGGGGAGGCTATTCTTCATGCTGTGAATCGGTTGGTTGAGGACCGGGGGGGGTGATGTTGGTCTGTCTATGTTGTTGGTTGATTTTAAAAACGCTTCAACATGGTGGATTGGGTTGTTATGTTACGTGAGGTATGGCTTCATTTCCCGGCTATTTCGCAGTGGGTTGAATTCTGTTACTCTAGTCCTGCCAGATTATATTATGGTGAGCATACTCTTTGGTCTCATCGAGGTGTGCAACAAGGTGATCCGCTTGGGCCTCTTCTTTTTGCTTTAGTGTTACATCCCCTGGCATGTAAGATTAGAGATTCTTTTGACCTTTCCCTTCAAGCTTGGTATCTGGATGATGGCACTATTATTGGTGATACCTTGGTGGTGGGTAAGGTTTTAGAGTTGATTATGAGGGATGGACCTTGTCGTGGCTTACACCTCAATGTTGATAAAACTGAAGTTTTTTTTGCCACAGGAGGACTGATATGTGTCTAATTACACATATATTTTATACTATTTAAACCCACAAAACAACCAAAAACACACAAATGACTCACAAAATGTTATAAATATCATTTAAATGTGTTTTTATGTGATTCAGGTACAAAAGGTTGAAAAACAAGTGAAAAATGATCAATTTCACAATAAATGTCGTTTTCAGTCCCTGGATTTACACAAATTGGCAAAACTAGTCCCTAAATGTTTTAAATGAATGAAAAGTCAACTTAAGTCCTTGGGAAATCAAAAATGTTCACAAAACATCCCTGGATAAAAGTTTACACAAAATGGCAATTTTTACCCCTCAAGTTACAAAATTGGCAAAAATGGTCCCTGGGTATTCTAAACTTGGAATTTTACAAATAATACCCTTGTACTATGCATGATTGAAAATTTGGAACATTTTTGATAAACTTTTGGGAAATTACACTTTTAGTCCCTCAAAATCCAAAAATGACAATTAAGGTCCTTTTAAGTTTAAAAATGAAATAATTGTCAACTATGGTCCTTGTACTATTCATTTATGGCAAGTTTGGTCCTTGAGAGAGAGCATTGGAAAAAGTTCATTTTCAGTCCTTGAGGTTTGGATGAATTACACTTTTGGTCCTTGTTGTTATAGCTAAACCAAACGGACACCTTATAATTATTCAAGCCCAAATCCAAGTCCAACACACAAGCCCAACCCATACACCCCTTGACCCTTGAGCCATGAACCTTGAGCCCAGGTCAGAATGCATTTTGGCCCCTGCCATAGCCAAATGTGAACCCCCTTCGTATTATTAATCCCCGGTCAACAAAAGTCAAAACACTCTCAACGCGCGCAAAAAACCAGGGTCACTGTTCACTTCCCTCTCCCAAGCCAGATATTCAAAACCAGAGATGGTTTGCCAACCTTTTCAACCCCCCTCCTCACCTATCCATCCCCCTTGTCCCCTCCACTCACACTAACACCCAAATTCCTTTAATTATCTCAACCCACTCCATTTAATGATAAAACCTGCCTTGAAATATTTGGCGCCAAAAAGTAAAATGGACGGTTTTGATGATTCCAAGTGATCCAATGGCTTAGCTATGGTGGGAAACAATCAGAGAAGTGAGATATGGTGCTTGGAGTATAAAAGGAAGAAGAAAAAGAGGAGAAGGCACTTTTGGACTAGCCATTAGTCACGTAGTGTAATCTTTTTAAAGTTTTCTTTAAATTTCATGTCTTTTACAGTTTTAAATGTTGTAACCTTCCTTAAAGTAGTGTAATGGAACTTAATCTTCAGTTTAATGTCAGTTTAATTTCAGTTTCAAATTTATGCTTATTTCCTTTAATTTTCAAGTCATTTCAATTTCATGTTAAATAGTTGTTTAATGGACTCTATAAGCCATATAAGCTCCTGACAAAGCTTGTTAAGCTTTTAGAACCATTAATTCAGTTATAGTCTTTTAAAACCAAAAATACAAAAAAATAGAGAAAATAGTTGAAAAATCAAAAATAGTGTGATCATGAAGAAGATGATGAAGCAGTGGTAAATGTGGATTGCTAAGGGTATTAGGAGCTTGATGGGAAGCTATTGGGTGTAACCTTGTCCTTGGTTCCATGTTTCTCAGTTTTATGCATCTTGTAAGCATCTTTCTCATTATTTGCAATTTACTGTTCTTGTGTATTATCTGCTTAGATCTTGTTATTTTTATGCTTATTTGTTGTTATTAAATGTTTTTAAACTTTAATATTATATGTTTATGTTTGGTATTTCAAAGTTGCTAAGATTTCATTTTTTCACTATATAAATGGATCATGAGTGATCTTTGTTGGATTATTGTTATAGGTGTTGTTTTTCTGTTCAATTGTTCTTGTTATATGTTAATATGATGTTTGGATTCAGGCTCATACTCATTTTCATTGAAAACCTTAAGAATCATGTGACAAGTGATCATTAAGGGACTGTTTGGATTGGGAATGACTTAGGGGATTGAGTTAACTTGTGATGATTATTCCTGCACCTGTATGATCATTAGGTTATTGGATGGTTTGACAACCATTTAGGCTTGATAATTATGTCTTTTGCATGCATTTTCATTTACAAATTTCCCTCAGTTTTCACTGTATGGATGTTGTACAATATTGGTTAGAGGTCATGTATGAAGTTGTTCTTGTTTTATTGTGCTTCACTCTTGGTCCTATAACTCAGTTAAATACTCATTATCATGCTTTGTTTAGTATTAAGTCAAAATTACTTTTTAACTGTCTTAATTTTGTGTCTGTTGCAATTCATATGTCCAAATTCCATTTATGTGTTTGAATGTTGTTAACCTTTGTTAATTTCTTGTTATTATAGCTTTATATAACATATTTGTTTGATAGATTCAGATCAAAGTTGAGCTAAGTCAACTTTGATCATAAACTTAAAAAAAGTCAAAATGTTGTTTTTCAGGTTTTTGAATGAATAGATAACTTTGTTATAGCTTTGTTATTTAGTTTCATGCTTAATCCTTTTAGGGTTTTATAGTTTTGTTGCTAGTATTGTTAAATGTATTCTTGTTAATTTTTGTATACCATGTTTAAGTGCTTAATTCTTAGCTTATTTATACCTGTTTTTGCCCTGTATCAGGTTCACAAGTCCATTTTCACAAGCTTGTAGCTTGTTGAATATTGGATTTGTGCCTGTGTTTGTTGTTGTTAAGTGTTGCCCTGGTGGCTATTTGGTTATGTGTATGCTTGTTTTCTTTTATTAGCTTAATCAGGTAGCTTATTACACCCCAACTTTTTGTTCCATCTACTCACTTCACTGAAGCAAACAGTGAAGTGAGTTGATTCTTTCAAGCTCTTAACAAGCTCCTCAGTAGACTTGAGCTTGTGATTCTTGGCTTTGTTAGAAGCTAAGCTATCCAACTCAAGGTCTCAGGAAGAGTTGAGCTTGTTGAGGCTTATTTGATAGGTAATTTAGAAGCTTGTATGTTTGCCCATTCAAAACAATGGACTGCTTATGCAGTCCATTTACACCATTTCCTTCAAGCTTTTACAAGCTCATTAGAGATCCATGGCTTGAGTGGTTTAGCTTTTTAAGAAGCCAACCCACCAAATTACAAGTCTCAGCTTTTAAATTCCAATTTGTAGCTTATTCTCTAGGGCTGCAAAGTGCTTTTAGTTTGTCCCATTTGACTGTGTGTATTGGTCTTTCACCATACTCAGTCAAATGGGAGACTTTTCATAAGCTTCCTACAAGCTCACTAGTGGACCCCACTAGGTGAGTTTGGGCTTTTTGGAAAGCCAACCAGCATAACTTGCAACTTCAGTTCACAACTTGGGTTTTTAAGCTCATTCACTGAGCTTAATTGTGCCAACTAAAAAGTTGCAGGCCATGGTTGGGACTGTTTGACACTGAGTGAATCAGGGAATTGCTTATTTGCTTATTTAAAGCTTATTGGTGAATTCCAGTGCACATGCTTGTTCATATATGTATATTATACTTGTACAATTATATTTTATACTTTGCTTTTTAAGTATGGAGCTTATTACAGGTTCTTTGAAGCCTCCATTCCATCCAAGTCAAGCCTTTGGCTTGACTGTCTAAACCATAAGCTCATGCTTATAAGCACTTCTCAGTGCTTATTGTTGTATATTCTCACCTATAATACTTGTACATTTATACTTTTACCTTTTATTTCCATTTTATAGCTTTTTCAAGCTTATTGTGAGCTTATGAGTCCACTGTGAGCCCATAAGCTCAACTGAATGACTCATAAGCTTATGATCAGCTTATTTCTTAGTTTGCACAGTTCCATTTTCTTCACACTTGTATAATATTAGTAGTAAATAAGTCCAGGAAACAGAAAAGCTAAAAGATTCACTTTTCAAGCTAAAGTAATAGCTTCCATTTGGAGCTTTTGCCCATTAGCTTATTTTTGCACATAAGCTACCATTTTTATATTTTTCTTAGATTCCTAGATTTATTTTATAATTTTGTATAAAGTTTCAGATTTTTCCTTAATCATTTAATATTTTTAATAAATCAATAATAGATTTTAATACTTAATAATAGTAAATAATTAATAATAAATAGAATAATTATGTAAAAAATACATTTTCAGTTTCATTAATTATTTTATGATATTTTAGATTTTTCAGACTCTTTATTTCATTTATTTAAGTTAATTTTAGATTTTCTTGTTATTTAATTCATTATTAAATACATTTAATTCATTTTTAATTTATATTAATTAATTTAATAGTGTAAAAATTTATTTTTATTTTCTAATAATTTTCTTATCTTTTTAGGATTCTAAAAATATAATTTTCACATTTGTGGGAGTTGTATTGGACTGAATTCACGTTTTTATTTTCCTTTTCCTGTTTTATTCTGTTTGTGTAATTATTACATATGTAAATATGTATTTGTTGTTTTAGTTTTTAAGTTTTCCTTACTTTCATAATATTTGTAAATTATAGTTTAATATTTAAATTTTATTTAATTTGCATTTAAGTCGCCTAGACATGCAAATCCCTACTATAGTTATAATCGTTTTGTTTTTATACGTTTACGTTTAATTTATGTTAAACGTACGTTTGTATATCTTTTACGTTTTTAGGTTTCTGATTGTACGTTTTTAACGACATAGCTGTGACAGAGCTATTACTATTCACATTCCTAGTGTTAGTCAATCAGATTCCTGTTTTTGTATATTCTATATCATTTCAGCACACACAGTCGTTGTATTCAGGATATCACGCCTCACCAGGACATAAACGATCCAAGGATAATTTTAAACCTTGGTAAACTCCCATTTCTCTCCCGGGCTGTCGCCCTTTTATCATCTGTTACGGTTGACCGTTCACAAGCGGTTGACAAGTGTGACGGAGAAATAAAAGAAGGTAGTTCGGGAGAGATCAAGGACCCCAAAAGCAGGTATGACGGTGTTTTCCCCCCCAATATTTCTCGCCCCTCACATGGTGTTAAATTATTGGGTGGATCTGTTAGTGTGTATTTTGAGTTTGGTAGTAAGTTGGTTCTGAAAAGGGTTGCTAAAACTATTGAACTTATGGATGCGGTTGCCAAACTTAATGATCCTCAATGCGATTTGTTGCTTCTCCGTACATGTGCTGGTATTTCTAAGTTATACTTTTCTGTGCACACATGTTCTCCTCGGGTCTTTGGTTGTGCTCAGGTTTATTTTGATGCTGCACTCCGTTCTTCCTTGGAGCGCATTGTCACTGTTTCTGGGCCCGGTTTTGGCGATTGGCAGTGGAGACTCGCCACCTTACCCTTTGCTTTTGGGGGGCTTGGTTTATATTCTGCAGGTGATGTCTTGAACTATGCCTTCCTTGCTTCTCGACTTCAATCTGCTAGCTTACAGTCTAAGCTTCTCCTTAGTTCTGGTATTGTAACTGCTGGTCCCTCCTTTGATGATGCTCTACGTACTTTTAATGTGAATATGGATATTGACCTTTTGAGTAACCCTAGCGAGGTCGCTACCCCCAAACTTATGAAGAAATTGGCAGATATATATTTTGATCGGGTTACCCAATCTGTTGAGTCTACTTTCCATCTTTCTCCTCGACAGATGGCTTTATGGAGTTCACTAAAGGAGGATCATACTTCGGATTGGCTTAGGGTGGCTCCGATATCTGGACTGGGACAAAATATGAATGCCAGGGCTTATCGTTGTGTGTTATGCTATCGGTTGGGTGTTCCTCTTTTCACTGTTCAGGTACCGTGTTCAACTTGTTCTAAGGTATTTTCTGGAGATATTTATAGGGATCATGCTGTTTCGTGCGCGGGTATTGTTGGCATTAAACATCGGCATAACCTTGTGCGCGATGTTCTTGTTGATATATGCTCTCGGTCCGGAATTTCTGCTCGTAAGGAGGTGGATATTGGGCTTTATGGAGATGGGGACAGATCCTTGCGCCCAGCTGATATACTGCTTTACTCTTGGGATAGTGGGCGTGATGTATGTGTTGATCTTACGGGATCGTCGCCCTTGACGCAATCTGGGATGACTGATTTTATGCCAGGGCGGGCGATCATTGATGCTGCACGACAAAAACGTGTCAAATACGATGCTAAATGTGCGGATATTGGATACGGGTTTCTCCCCTTTTCTTTTTCTTTATTTGGCGAACTTGAGAAGGACGCAGTAACCTTGCTAAAGCGCATTCGACGATTTTCTATGACTCAATACATTGGAGCGCGTGTCGCGGTTCATATTTTTAATAGGATTGGTTTTGCTATTGCTAGAGGTGTGGGGGCCCACTTAGTTTCTCGGCTTCCCACTAATTTTTTGTAAATCCTATGAGTTTTTAATAAAAGTGTTGATTATAATAATAATAATAATAGTGAGGCTGCACGGCGTAAACGGGTCAAGTATGAGGTTAAATGCGCAGATATCGGATACGGGTTCCTCCCGTTTTCTTTTTCTTCTTTTGGAGAACTTGAGAAAGAGGCCGTAACCTTACTAAAACGTATTCGACTTTTCTCCTTGACTCAAGACATTGGGGCTCGTGCTGCGGTTCATATTTTTAATCATATTAGTTTTGCTATTGCTAGAGGAGTGGGGGCCCAGTTGGTTTCTCGGCTTCCCACTAATTTCTTGTAAATCCTTTTGAGTTTTTAATAAAGTGATGTTATAAAAATAAAAATTAATAATAATGTACCTGAAAGGGACATGCTTTTTGTTTTTATTCTGGATAGGGGTAGCGAGTTGCTTTTATTCTGGTGGGGTAGCGAGTTGCTTTTTTTTGTAGCGGTTTATGCCTTTTCTCAAGTATGCATTTTTTGAAATGCATGAGTGTTGGTTATAGTGGGTCCGACCACATGTTGCATTTTGTTTTATCGGTGGGCCCTACCATTATTTGATAGGGATTTAGTTTGCATGCTTTTTGATAGTATTTAGTTTTTTATTCTTATATCTTTGCGCGTTTTTTTTTTTTTTTTTTTTTTTTTTTTTTTTTTTTTTTTTACATATATATATATAAAAAAAAGGCTTGCGCTTTGGTGGTGTCCTGATATCTTTATGACTATCGTACGGTTTCATTGTCCCTTTGCTGGTTTAAGCGGCTGTCAGGATGGTAGTGGGAATGGGCTTACCAAAACCTCGTTGATCTCTCATCTCCGTGATCGTCATTTCAATGAGGATGCGCTAGCCACCACCAAACTTTCTCTGGGCACTAATTTGGTTGTTTTTTAGGCGGCTGAGATTACGCTGAAACGCATGGGTCTTTGGCTGTGTGGGGTTTGTTTTAAGACGCATACTCTTCGTTCTAAGTGTCGGCATGGATCTGATTGTGTGTCACCCCTGATTGTGGTGATGGTGTTGTTAGATTTGTATTGTTTGATCTCGCCAGACCCCAACTTCCCTCTTCCGTTCAACTTGCTTGTGTTGAAGATTTGGCTTTGGAAGAGCTTTCTGGTTTTGATTTACACTTGCTTGACACTTTGCTCTCTAAAGGGTTGCACACTGTCAAATCCATCCCTCCAAAGTGTCGTTTGGGATTCTCTCGTGTATTGAAAGGAGCTCTTGATAAGGTGATCTGCACACCTGAAGACATTTCTTGTTGGGTCAGCCTGTTAGCCTTGCCTCTTTGTCTCCTTAAAACCTTTTTCCCGAGGAGTAACATGGAGTGTAGGTCCGCTACTAAGCGCTAGCGTCAAGAAGAATATATCGCTAATGCTATTCCATCTTGGGGTACATCTGGAGGTAGTTTGCAGCTTGTTAAAGAGGTTTTAGCCGAACCCTCCCATGCATGGTCTAATGTTGATGAAGGAAACCTAGAGTTGGATGAGCGTAATGTCAAGCAATGTAAGAGGAAGATTTGCGATGGTCATTATACTGCTGCTGTTAGGGTTCTTTCTTCCTCAGGTGTTGCTTCTTATAATGATACTACCCTTGAGGACCTAAAGGCTAAGCATCCCTTCAAGTATGCTCCTTCCTTGCCTGATATACCTCTTGATCGTCATAACCTCACTGCATCTCCTGCTGTTGTTCTTGACATGATTAAGAGTTTCCCACGTGGTACATCTTGTGGTCGTGATGGTTTGCGTGCCCAACACCTTGTGGATTGTTTTAGTGGTGCTGATGTGGCTATATCTGATGAGTTAATTGCTTCTATCACCCAGGTGGTAAATCTTTTTCTCGATGGTAAATGTCCTAAAGCGTTAGGCGAGTATATTGCCAGTGCTCCTCTCACACCGTTGATCAAACCAGGTGGTGGTATCCGTCCTATTGCTGTAGGGACCGTTTGGAGGCGTTTAGTCTCCAAGGTGGGTGCTTCTATGATTGGTCATTCTTTAGATGGCTATTTGAATGATCTACAATTCGGAGTTGGTGTTTCTGGAGGTGGGGAGGCTATTCTTCATGTCGTGAATCGGTTTATTGAAGACCGTGGAGATGATGTGGGCCTCTCGATGTTGTTGGTGGATTTCAAAAACGCCTTCAATTTGGTGGACCGCGAGGTTATGTTACAAGAGGTTCGTCTCCATTGTCCTGCCATTGCACGTTGGGTTGAATTTTGCTACTCCAACCCAGCCAGGTTATATTATGGGGAACACACTTTATGGTCGCACCAAGGGGTGCAACAAGGTGACCCACTTGGACCCCCTCCTTTTTGCCTTGGTGTTACATCCTTTAGTATGCAAGATTAGAGACTCCTTCTGCCTCTCTCTTCAAGCTTGGTACTTATATGATGGTACGATCATTGGGGATACTTTGACTGTTGGGAAGGTTTTGGAGCTTATTCTGACGGATGGACCTCGTTATGGCTTGCACCTTAATGTTGACAAAACTAAGGTTTTCTGGCCAAAGGAAGACCCTAGAAGCAGGCTGGTAGGTGTTTTCCCGCCTAATATTGCCCGACCTTCGCGTGGGTTTAAATTGTTAAGTGGACTTGCTAGCGTTGATCTTGAATTTAGCAGCGAGCTTGTTATGAAACGGGTTGCTAAAACCATTGTGCTTATGGATGCTGTTGCTAAACTTAATGACCCTCAATGTGAAATGTTGCTTCTCCGAGCTTGTGCTGGTATTTCCAAGTTATATTTTTCTATGCGCACATGCTCCCCTCTGGTTTTTGAGCGTGCTCAAATTACTTTTGATACGGCACTTCGCTCCTCCTTGGAGCGTATTGTCACTGCTTCTGGACCTGGTTTTGGCGATTGGCAATGGAGACTGGCCACTCTACCTTTTGAATTTGGGGGACGTATATGCTGCAGGCGATGTCTTGAACTATGCCTTCCTTGCATCTAGACTTCAATCTGTCAGTTTACAAACTAAGCTCCTCCGACATTCTGGCATTATATCTTCTGGACCTTCCTTTGATGATGCCCTGCATACTTTTAATGCGAAAATGGAGACTGCCCTTTTGGACAACCCTTGTGAAATCACTGTCCCCAAACTCATGAAAAAATTGGCAGATATACATTTCACACGTGTCACCAAAATGGTCGAATCCACCTTTTGTTTATCTTCCCGGCAGATGGCTCTATGGAGATCACAAAAAGAAGACCACACTTCTGACTGGCTTAGGGTGGTTCCGATTCCTGGGTTGGGCCAGACCATGAATGCTAGAACTTACCGATGTGTGTTATGCTACCGGTTAGGTGTCCCCCTTTTTTCTGATCAGATGCCATGCCCAACTTGTTCCAAAGTTTTTGCTGGAGACATCTATGGAGATCATGTGGTGTCCTGTGCTGGTATCATTGGTATTAAACACCGACACAATATGGTGCGTGATACTCTTGTCGACATATGCTCTCGATCTGGTATCTCCGCTCGCAAGGAGGTTGACATTGGGCTCTGTGGGGATAGGGACAAATCCTTACCTCCAGCTGATGTGTTGCTCTACTCTTGGGATGGTGGGCATGATACATGTGTCGATCTAACAGGATCGTCTCTTTTGACACAAACTAATATGGTTGACTTCGCACCAGGTCAGGTGGTTGTCGAAGCTGCACAACGTAAACGTGTTAAATATGAGGCTAAATGTGCGGACATTGGATACAGGTTCCTCCCCTTCTCATTCTCTTCCTTTGGAGAGCTTGAGAAAGATGCAGTAACCCTACTTAAGTGCATCCGAAGTTACTCGTTGACTCAAGAGATTGGTGCACGTACTGCTGAGCATATTTTTAGTAGGATTAGCTTTACTATAGCTAGAGGAGTGGGGGCCCAACTAGTTTCTCGGCTCCCCACTAATTTCTTGTAAATCCTATGATTTTCTAATGAAGTGATGTTTTAATAAATAATAATAATAATAATAATAATAATAATAATAATAATAATAATAATAATAGTAATAACAATAACAATAATAATAATCACGATAATAAATATTGATGGTTTAAAGTAAAAATTCTGAATAACAACGTAATTCAAAACTTTCTATCTAACTTTCTATGTAATCTGAATTCCCTCACTATATGTAATTAGAGTGACTGAATTAAAGCAACTTACGTATTTCGTGGAATTACAATTCTCTCCAATCTGCAAACCAAACAGCTTATGCGAAATGTAATCAGATTACAATTACATCCAATTACAACGAACCAAGTTCACTTTACTACCGAAAAAATGTACTAGGGGTAACTAGACATGCAAGGACCCGCATACGTAGTTATTCGCGATCCAGGTTACGTTAATTGTTTAGAAATTTAATCAAATCAATCGGATGAACCATAACATGATATCGACCGTAAAATGTCATTTTAGTAACTATAAATGATAATGAAAGATGAAATTCATAATTAAGTTGTTATGTCACAATTATACATTAAATCATCATATATAACAAATTAATCAAAATATTTATTAAACATTTATAGTATATTATCACACTAATCAGATGCCATACACGGGTATTAGTAAGTATTTATATTAAGTAAGTAAATGTCGTTATACTGTGAAAATAGTGCAATAATATAATTAATTTTTGTATAATTATTTGGATATTTAGTTAACTTTATTATATATGGTTAAGTTGGAATATTTGTGGATATATGAGAATAAAAAATCGACTATGATACACCTTACACGACACATTTGTTTAAATCAAAACTTGAACCTATTATCGAACGTCATTCACGTTCATATGAACATCGCTAAGCTAAAAACGTGTTGGTTGCTAACTTTTTCGTTGCTAAAATACATATCACTCCAAAATTTACAAATAGTTATGATGCGGACAAGGTTCAAGGTCGAGAGAAATAGTTTTGTGGTTTAACTACGACGTAACCCAAGCCAAGATTACACCATAAATGTTTGTTAAATTTCGGTTTATGTTCGGTTTAGCAACTACGTCGTAGTTTGTTAGGATTTAGTAAATCCAGTTTGTAAAGTGTCGGTCACCTCAAGTATATGTAATCGTTAGAAAGCTCGTAGTCGTAGTTATTTAATGTTAGGTAGTATTTAATTTAGTAACACCATGGAGGACGGAAGGGTCTTTACCCACTGTATGCCTGATCCACAGCCCGTAGGTGGCGTTTATGTAAGATACTATAAATACCCTCTACCTCCCAAGGTAGAGGGTTGGAGCTCATAATAATACTTTTATTTTCTCTCACTAAGTTCCCTAAACCTCTAAACTTTCTCTCTCTAAAACCTAAAGTATACGCCCCTTGTGATCATGGTTTGATGTGTTTGTGAAATCCAATATGTTACAAATGGTATGAAGAGCCATGGTTTGATCAGCTCTCTTACATGTTCTTGGAATTCTAGTGGTTTTATATGGTTTTTGGGTTTGAAAAAGTTTAGTGGTATTTGCATCATTTGGATCATTTCTTGTGTTAAAGTTTGAATTTTGATTATACTTTCGTGTTTAGAATCATTGTATGTGCTTGGGTTTTGATTTGGAAAGCTTGAATCACTGTGGTTGGGTTAGTTTTGGATTGAAAAGTGTTGTGTTTGAACTTTTCTAGCTAGCGACTTGAGTCTCGGAGTTGTGTTCTTTGTAGCGACTTGTAGTTATAGTATTCAGCGACTTGCAGTTGTAGTGGTAGCGACTTGAGCACTAGCGACTTGTCTTTTGAGACAAAGCGACAAATAGTACAAAGTAGTGGTTGTACCATTTCGGCTAGCGACTTGTCAACGTAGCGACTTGTCTTTACGATTTTCAGCGACTTGACTTTGTTGTGGATAGCGACTTGTGCTCTAGCGACTTGTCTTTTGAGACAAAGCGACATATAGTACAAAGTAATGGCCGTACTGTTCAGTCTAGCGAGTTGTTCTTTAGCGACTTGCCCATTTAGTTAGTTGTTCTTTAGCGACTTGCCCACTTAGCGAGTTGTTCTTTAGCGACTTGTCTACTTAGCGAGTTGTTACTTTAGCAACTTGTATCACAGCGACTTGTGCTTTTAGCGAGTTGTTACTTAGCGACTTATCTTCAAGGTTTATAGCGACTTGGTTGATTATTGTTTCTTATACGGTTTTCTCTTGATTTAGAAAAATCCCGTGAAAGAATCTATTTCCCGGTTTAATCATAGAGTTATAAAATCCCGTGAAATCTGTAATCATGTCTACCAACGTACCTACAATCATCTCTTCTGTAGCTGAGGACGTTCAAGCAGCTGGATCAGAACTGACTATGACTCATGGGCTCAACGAATTAGGTTGTACTGTTTGGGAAAAGAAAATGGGGTTAACATTCTCAAATCAATTGATGAAGGACCTTGTGGAAAACTAGAAGGGGGGGTTGAATAGTTTTGCCGATTTTAAGTTGATTTCAAAAACTTTAGATTCGATATTATGTGAAATCGTATGGATGTTGAGAACGTATAGATCTAATGATGATGCAAGCAAATAAATAAAGATAAGGGATAGAAATGACACAACCGATTTATAGTGGTTCGGCTACAAGGACACCTTCCTTGCCCTACTCCACTCCCCGAGTCACCTACTCGAGAGTTCAAGCACTATGTCAACAAACTCCTTCACTTGGCGGAGAAGCCTTCACAACGTTGCTTACACTTTTTTCGGTACAAAGCTAGATACCGAGTCCGTAGCACGGTGGACCAAACCAACACAACTATTACACAACAAATATGTGAAATATCAAATACAAGATATTCGCTACAGAAATATTGCGGAGTGACAAATCAATCAAGGACCCCTTGCTTGGATGACTTGTAGAATGCTCGTGATCTCGCCTTAGAGAAGGACCTATATGAGGATCACAAATAGAAAGAAAGAAGAACAACTCTCTAGATCAAGTGATCTATATGTTAGAAGAGAATGAGAGTGTATATGAGATTTAGTAAGAAGAGGGGTGAGTTACAATGAAGAAATGGCTCTCTATTTATAGGCAAATTTCCTCACTGTTCTCACGGATCCCACGGATCCCTTCCACTTGGGATCCGGCTAGCACAAAGCTAGGGATCCGTGGAACGCTCCTCTTTGCCCATGGGTTTTTGGTTATGGGTCATGGGTTGGTCCATGGGTTTTCTTTAGATTCAATGTATCTAAGTATACATTGTATCAAGTCTCTTTGGGTATGGGTTAAGATCCATGGGTTGTGATTTTTACCCATCATAATTAACTATTACAACAAATGCTTTAGTTACTACATTTTTGTATTTAAAAGATTATATGTAAATGCTTTACAAAAATAACATGTATCCTTATAATTATACTTAAGACAACATTATATATGTTATCAACAAAACACAAAGAGATCGCAAAATATTAATAAACGTTTTTACGGTTTATTTGTATTAACAATCTCCCCCTTTTTGTTGATGACAAAATATAATGTTATGATGAGTAAAACTTAAGAATAGATGTAAGTTTTGAAAGCTCCTAAGTTTTACTTCTTCTCCCCCTTTTTGTCGAAACAAAAAGTTAACCCTTGGAGGAAAAAGTAGTCTACGTATTTCTTACTCCCCCTTGACGGTAGCTCCCCCTAGTTTGGGGCGTCAAGAGAAGAAAAAAAATCTACAAAAGAAAGTTAGTAACATGCTTAAATGATCTTATGGTTGTCGAGAAACAAGATAGGGAGCCAAGGTATGTAAACAAGGCCTTGTAATAAAACGACAAATTGTAGTGGTAGTTAAGCCACTTACAAGCATGTAAAAATAAGAACAAGACTTGTTCTTGAAAATGACAAAAAAAAATTTAATACTAAAAGTGCAAGAGATTCCTTCCATGCTTGCATAAGGTTATGGATGGAGGTTTTGATGAGTAATGGTATTGATGCGATCAAGGATGAGGTTGAGTATGAAACGCATTTCTTCCCTAACTTCTATTGCAATTTCCCTAGTGGATTGGCAATGTTCACAATGTAAATGATGTGGGTAATGAGTGCGGAAGTTTTCCGGGTTGTTTTGATTTGAGTTATGCGGAAGTTGTGGTGGAAAAATAGGAAAATATGGATCAAAATCCGGAATGTTTGTACGTGGTGGTGGAAAAGAACCTAGATGTTCTTGTAATGTGATGGGAGCCAGAGGTGGTGATGTTTCAAGATCTTGAAAAATAGTATTTGGTGATGTGGGGGTGTGGAAAAGACTAATTCTTTTTCTTTAGGTTGGGTAGATCTTGTTGGAGTCCTAAGGAGTTCCAAAAGAGTTATTTTAGGTGGTGATGAAGTTGGTGTACTTGTTGGTGATGAGGGTGGTGCTATAATGGAAGCATCATGTGGTGAGTTATTTGAGGATGAATCATTTGAGGTTGGTTTTGCTAAACAACAAGATCGGATACTAATCCGTGCGGATATCCTAGCATTTGATTGTGGTATTTTGGATGGTGGAAGTACAAAGGTTTGGATATCATGATTGTTTGTACTAGATGATTCTCCTAAAGGGTTTTTGGATGACATGATGAAGTGTGTTTGTGAGAAGGAGATGGAGTATGCAAGCATTTTGGGAGTTATATATATAGAAAAATAACACATTGTAATGAATGCTTGACCCAAAATGTGGATTAAAATCTAATGACTAGATATGAATTCAAGGCATGTGATCATGAGAACACAAGCATTAAAGAGCATACTCCCAAAAATAAAACAAATGTGGATTTTTTATCCAAAATGACAAAAATAGAAGTTGAAAACAGCTTCTGTTTACACGGATCCCACGGATCCTTCCCTTGAGGGATCCGTCCAGCATGAAGGCTGGGATCCGTGGGTCTGGTGATTCAGGCAGCACAAAATTTTTCTTTTTGAAACATTTTTGCCTATTGTGTGCCTATATGCAAACTATTTGGAGTTGCGGTTTTCTCGACCTCTAAAAAGAAAAGGGAAATAACTAGAGAAAAATAAATCCTAATTGAGATAACCCGAAAACACACATTTGGTACATAAGTACGTAATATTGTGTTATCAATGCTCCTAATTCATTTTTGCTTAAATGAATGTACCCGAAAACACATAATAGTTATATGTTCCCTTTAGCATTCAAAAGTCATGAGATGCAATGAAAACGGGTTTTTATTTTGTATTAATAATGAAAAAGCGATTTGTCCTAGACGTGAGAAATTGCTTTTGTGAAATTGATACGGGAAGGTATCATTCCTTTTAGAAAACATTTTGAAAGGAGATTTTCTTTAAAAATGTGTATGTAGTAAAAAAAAATTATAAATGGAATACTTATCTTGGGTTTTGAAAATTCCCGTATTGTTTGTGAGTTGTGCGTGAAATAGGAATCCTAGACTCAGAAAGAAGAATGCTAGTGTTTACATACCTTGTAGAGTCAATTAAGTTATGACGTTTGTTCCATTAGACCAAGACCAAGACGAAGTAGGTTGAATTATTCCCGCTTCAACGGTTTGGTGAGAACGTCGGCTATGTTGTCTTCGGATGCAACCTTCTCAATAGAGATGTTCCCCTTTTGAACATTGTCTCTTAGGAAGTGATGACGAATCTCTATATGCTTTGTGCGAGAATGTAATACCGGATTCTTGCTTAGGTCGATTGCACCTTTGTTGTCACATAGAATGGCTATGTCGCTTAGATGGATGTCGTAGTCTACTAACGCTTGTTTCATCCATAGTGCTTGTTGGCATGCTTTGCCGGCGGAGACGTACTCGGCTTCGGTTGTTGATATTGCAAGTGCCGTTTGTTTCTTAGAAAACCAAGATGTTAAACAACATCCCATAAAAGTACATACCCCACTTGTACTTTTTCTATCAACGTAATCACCTGCATGGTCAGAATCTGCATATACAATTGTTTCTACTCCCGTGCCCTTAGGATACCATAATCCTAATTGTGTTGTACCCTTAATATATCTAAATATTCTTTTTACGGCTTCTAGGTGTGATATTTTAGGGTCTTCTTGAAACCTAGCACACAAGCAAACACTAAACATGATATCCGGCCTACTTGCCGTGAGGTAGAGAAGGCTACCTATCATGCCACGATATTTAGTATTATCAACGGATTCTCCGTCCTCGTCTTTTGTGAGTTTGGTGTCGGATGACATTGGAGTCCTAATTGGTTTTGACTCTTCTAGACCGAATTTCTTTAACATCTCCTTGATGTATTTAGATTGATTAAAGAAGATACCATCTTCTACTTGTTTTATTTGTAGACCAAGAAAGAAACTAAGTTCTCCCATCATACTCATCTCGAACTCGTCATGCATGATTTTAGAGAAATCATCACACATGTCTTGACAAGTGGATCCGAATATAATATCATCTACATATATTTGTACTATGATTATATGTGACTCTCTTTTCTTAGTAAAAAGTGTGTTGTCAACTAACCCCATGGTGTAGTTGTGTTTAACTAGAAATGACTTGAGTCTATCATACCAAGCTTTTGGAGCTTGTTTAAGACCGTAAAGGGCTTTCTTTAATATATACACATGTTTGGGTTTTTCAAAATCAATGAAGCCCGGAGGTTGAGCTACATATACTTCTTCATTTATGATACCATTTAAAAAAGCACTTTTGACATCCATTTGATAAAGCTTTAGATCATTAGCACAAGCATACGCAAGAAGTATTCTTATAGACTCTAATCTAGCCACGGGGGCATAGGTCTCATCAAAGTCTATTCCCTCTTGTTAGTTATACCCTTGAGCAACGAGTCTAGCCTTGTTCCTAGACACTACTCCGTTTGCATCTAATTTGTTTTTATAAACCCATTTGGTTCCTATTATGGTTTGATTACTAGGTGGAGGGACAAGTGTCCAAACATCATTAGAAACAAATTGATTTAGTTCTTCTTGCATAGCCATTACCCAACTTTCATCTTTTATGGCTTCTTGTGTATACTTAGGTTCTAAGGTTGAAACGAAACAAAACAAGCTACTTTGGTTTTGAACTTGAGATCTTAATGTTCGTTCGTTTAGCTTTCCTATGACTTTATCTACGGGGTGATCTTTGGACTCTTTAATGTTTACTATTTTATCACTTAGAGTTTCTTCTTCTTCACTTATCTTTTTCTTTATTACTATGGCTTCACTTTCTATAACCTCGTCATCGACAAGAGGTGGAGATGGTTTGGGTGGACTTTCATCAAATTTTATATTTAATGACTCTTCTACCTTCATTGATTCTTTTTTTAATATGACGTAAGCCTTGCTATTTGGCGAATAACCTAAAAAGATACCTTCGGTTGATTTAGGATCAAATTTTGTAAGGTAATCTTTAGTGTTAAGAATAAAACATTTACTACCAAAGACTCTAAGGTGATTTAACGTAGGCTTTTTGCCTCGAAATAACTCGTATGGAGTTTTTCCTAAAATTGGTCTAATCAAGACTCGATTGAGTATATACGTTGAAGTATCAACGGCATTACACCAAAACTTTTGAGGTATGGATTGTTCATTAAGCATGGTTCGACTCATTTCTTGTAGAGTTCTATTCTTTCTTTCTACTACCCCATTCGATTGTGGAGTGCGTGGAGCCGAGAAGTTGTGAGTAATACCATTAGCGTCACAAAAAGTTCCGAATTGCACTTCATTATCGAATTCCCTACCATGATCCGTCCTAATAGACACTATGGGTTTTCCTAGTTGTCTTTGGATCTTTTTGCTTAATATTTCAAAATAGTTAAAGGTTTCCGTTTTGTTCTTTAAAAATTTTGTCCAAGTATACCTAGAGTAGTCATCCACTATTACCAAAGTATAGTAGTTACCTCCATAACTTTGGATAGCGGATGGACCAAATAAATCCATATGTAGTAATTCTAGACACTTAGTTGTGGACACCATGTTTTTAGCTTTATGACTCGAATGAACTTGTTTTCCTATATTACAAGCATCACAAAAATGATGTTCATATTTTAACTTAGGTAGATCTCTTACTAGATCTTTGGATGATAGCGATTGAAGAAGTCGCATGTTGGCGTGACCCAATATTCGATGCCATAAGGTCGAAGTATCATCCATAGAGGTAAGACATAGTTTGTCTTTAGGTTCATTACCGATTTTAATGCCATAGACTCCATGTTTCCTAATTCCTTTTCCTATGGTTATGCCATTTTTAAGTATCTTACTACCGGTTTCGGTAAAAAGTACATTGCACTTTTTATCACATATTTGTCCTATACTTAAGAGATTAAAGTTTAGGTTTTCTACGTGACACACATCGTTAATGGTTAGAGATTTGTTAGAAACCGTACCTTTACCGATGATTCTACTTTTGCTATTTCCAAACACCACATTACCTCCATTTACGGATTCATATGTGAAGAATAGATCCCTATTGCCGGTCATGTGCCTCGTGCACCCGCTATCCTTGACCCATTCATCGGGGTCTAGGTCGACCTTTAAGCACACCTAAAACAATAATAAACTCAAAAGTTTGGTCCCCATTTATTCATGGGTCCATTAGCGTTAAACATTCCATTTATGTTAGACATGTATGGATAAGATGAGTATGCATTCCATGGAGCAAAGTTTTGAAAAGAGAAACCGTTTTGCATATTAGGGTTCCATCCCATTTGATGGTTACTTCTTGGATAAACGTTATTAGGTCTCCTAGATGCATTATTTTTTTGAAAAGATGGTGCTTTGTTTCTTGCAAAAGTAGGATTATTTTTTGGAGGTGGATGTCTAGTGGTGACATGAGTTGGTTTCTTTCTATTTACGATAACGAACTCGGTTCTAGATGATGAGGCTATGTTATTACCACTAGTTGTCACAGCAGATCCACGGATCCCAGTTTGTAAACTAGCCGGTTCCCTTTTTAGGGGATCCGTGGGATCCGCCACAACAGTGGCTGGTTTTTCTAACTCTTTAACAAATTTTGTTTCTTTACTTTCACTAGTTGATGGATCAAGTTGTTGTATACCTAGACCCTTTTGGTTGTTGCCGGTTTTAACACCATCGAGTATTGTATCTAAGGTGTTTGTACTCATTCTAGCAATTTTAGAATCTAAATGATCAACTAGTGTTTGAAGTTGAACACAAAGTTCACATTCACCACTTGCTATTTTACCCTTTTCCAAACGTTTTAGTTTTGCTTTTAATTCAATGACTTCTTTATCTAAACGTTGGTTTTGACTCTTTAAAAGCTTGTTTTTGTTAATTAGTTTTAAGCTAATATTGCATAGTTTATCATATTCATTATGCAATGAGTCGTCATCAAGTGATGAACTACTATAGTATTCGTGACATACCTCGTCATTTTCCATGAGACAAATTTCTTCGTCCTCCTCGTCGCTCATTCCCCACGTGCCGCTCACGAATGCCTTTTGATCATCCCGTTTGGGACACTTACTAATAAAGTGGTTTGGGTCCCCACATTTAAAGCAAGTACGATCATCCTTTGGCTTCTCGTCCTCTTTGCTTTTCCGAAAGCCTTTCTTATCGTCATACGGTTGTTTGACGTATCTATCCTTTCTTCTAAAGAACTTTTTAAAGTCCCTTACCGCCATAGCGTACTCTTCGTCGTCACTACTCGAAGATGAGTTCTCCTCATCGCTCGAAGCCTTTTTGGCTTTAAGGGCAAGAGATTTGTGTTTCTCTTTCACCTTTGAAGCTTCAGAATCTTTAGCAAGGACAAGCTCGTAGACTTTTAGGTTGCCTATGAGTTCATCGAGGGTGAGGATTGTCAAATCTTTTGACTCTTCGATTGCCGTCACCTTGGATCTCCACTTCGATGGAAGTGCCCTTAGATATCTCCTAACATGGTTACGGCTAGAAAAGGATTCATCAAGTGCTTGTAAAGATGTAATAATAGTATTAAAGTTAGCAAATGAATGATCTATAGTTTCCTCATCCGATATTAAAAATTATTCATATTGTTGAACAAATAAATCAATTTTATTATTTTTAACTTGTTGGTTACCTTGATAAGTTACAACTAAAGAATTCCAAATTTCTTTAGAGGTTTTAAGCATAGAAATTCTTTCGAATTCCTTTTTCGGTAAAGCATTATATAAAACCATTTTTGCTTCACTATTTTTAAAAAGCTTTTTCTTCATTTCATCATTTAGTTTATCATGAGGTATGTGAACTAAATTTCCTTTATCATCATTTGAGGTGGCCTCAAAATCACCTTCAACAATAATGTACCAAAGATCAATATCTTTAGACTTCACATATGTTTCGAATCTATTTTTCCAATATATAAAACCATTAGTTTCAAGTAGTGGTGGTCGTTGCATAGATTGCCCTTCCTTATAATTTTCAGAACCCATAGTGATCGAAAAGTTTTTAAAATACAATTTTATTTTAAAACTTTTATAAACTTAGCTCTTGATGCCAATTGTGGAAAACTAGAAGGGGGGGTTGAATAGTTTTGCCGATTTTAAGTTGATTTCAAAAACTTTAGATTCGATATTATGTGAAATCGTATGGATGTTGAGAACGTATAGATCTAATGATGATGCAAGCAAATAAATAAAGATAAGGGATAGAAATGACACAACCGATTTATAGTGGTTCGGCTACAAGGACACCTTCCTTGCCCTACTCCACTCCCCGAGTCACCTACTTGAGAGTTCAAGCACTATGTCAACAAACTCCTTCACTTGGCGGAGAAGCCTTCACAACGTTGCTTACACTTTTTTCGGTACAAAGCTAGATACCGAGTCCGTAGCACGGTGGACCAAACCAACACAACTATTACACAACAAATATGTGAAATATCAAATACAAGATCTTCGCTACAGAAATCTTGCGGAGTGACAAATCAATCAAGGACCCCTTGCTTGGATGACTTGTAGAATGCTCGTGATCTCGCCTTAGAGAAGGACCTATATGAGGATCACAAATAGAAAGAAAGAAGAACAACTCTCTAGATCAAGTGATCTATATGTTAGAAGAGAATGAGAGTGTATATGAGATTTAGTAAGAAGAGGGGTGAGTTAGAATGAAGAAATGGCTCTCTATTTATAGGCAAATTTCCTCACTGTTCTCACGGATCCCACGGATCCCTTCCACTTGGGATCCGGCTAGCACAAAGCTAGGGATCCGTGGAACGCTCCTCTTTGCCCATGGGTTTTTGGTTATGGGTCATGGGTTGGTCCATGGGTTTTCTTTAGATTCAATGTATCTAAGTATACATTGTATCAAGTCTCTTTGGGTATGGGTTAAGATCCATGGGTTGTGATTTTTACCCATCCTAATTAACTATTACAACAAATGCTTTAGTTACTACATTTTTGTATTAAAAAGATTATATGTAAATGCTTTACAAAAATAACATGTATCCTTATAATTATACTTAAGACAAAATTATATATGTTATCAACAAAACACAAAGAGATCGCAAAATATTAATAAACGTTTTTACGGTTTATTTGTATTAACAGACCTTATCAGATTGAAACTACCAGAGACACACTTGAATCAGCTGCGGATGGTACAGTGATCTTAGGTTTGGATAGACCAAAGACGTATGATGAGCTCAGTGATAAGGAGAAGAAGAGATACGATGCTGATATCAGGGCTTCAAACATTATACTTCAGGGTCTTCCAAAAGACATCTACAAGTTAATCAATCACAACACTGAAGCTAAGGCAGTTTGGGACAATGTCAAGATGCTTCTATCTGGTTCTGAATTAACTAAAGAAGACAGAGAATCTCAACTGTATGATGACTTTGAGCACTTCAAGATGAATCCAGGGGAAAGTGTCACTGAATATTATGTGAGGTTCCACAAGCTTGTGAATGACATGAGGAATATCAAAATGACTATGCCAAATATTCAGCTAAACTTAAAGTTTGTGAACAACATGAATCCCGAATGGCACAAATTTGTCACTTCAGTCAAGTTAACTAAGGTTTTGAGGAACACTAACTATGAACAATTGTATGCATTCCTGCTTCAGAATGAGAGACATGCTATGTTTGAACGAATGATTCTTGAACAGTTCAAATCTAAACAGGGAGAAGCAAGTTCGTCAAATGATTCAACAGCCTTTTACACCAATGTAGGAATTACGACCAAAGGTTCTCAAGTCATACCAATGGGTAATGGTGACCACAAACTCATTCCTGATCCAGGGTATCAACCCTCATATAGATTCTTGGAACAAGTTGCTCATCAAGTGGCTCTAATGGTTAAACAAAACCTGAACTTTACCCCACCTTCCAACAATCAACTCAGATCAACTTCTAATCTCCACAATCATGCTACCATAAGAGAAGGAAAGGTAGTGGTGCAAAATGTGCAAGGAAGACAAAATGCATACCTTCCACATAATGAGCAAGGTAATGTTGGAGCTGAATATGGGAATGCTGGCGGTGGTGGTAGATATATGGGTAATCAGAATCGTGGAAGGAATGTAAATCAAGGACAAAGAAAGTCAATCAAGTGCTACAACTGTGGTGGTGAAGGACATATTGCGAGGAACTGCACATCTCCAAAACGCCCTCAAAATGCCGAGTATTTCAGGGACAAGATGCTGCTGGTACAAGCTCAGGACAGTGGAGCGGTTTTGGATGAAGAAGAGTTGCTTTTTCTTGCTGAGGGAAATGCCAAAACCTATGATGCTGATGTGGATGAGCAGCCAATTCATGAAATAGGTCACAATCATCAAAATGCCTTTCAAGTAGCTGACTGTGATGCATTTGACTCTGATGTCGATGATGAACCTACTGCCCATACAATCTTTATGGCTACCATTTCACCAATGGTCTCTCCAAAGGTCTCGTCACCACAACAGGCTGGTCCATCCAAAGATTCAATCATTTCAGAGGTATTAAAACTATACGATGAAGTTGATGAGCAAAAGATACGTAACGAAGTACAATCTCTTGAAACCTATGAATCAGATATTGATAATGAGAGTAATAGTAATATTGTCCCATATGATCAATATGTGACACAAAGTGAAAGTGAGATTGTACCAAGTGATGCATCTTCTGCAGTCAATGTTGACTATGTTTTTGATGAATATACTGCATGTGCTCTTGATGATTCTGTTATATCTGAACTGAATGCCTATAAAGAACGAGTTGTTATTTATGAACAACGTGCTAAGTTTGAGCTAACTACCCTTGAGCAGGAAATGGATGACCAAATGCGTACAATTATTAGAAAAAGTAATTTTAGAGAAGAAGTGTTAAAACAAGAGTTAAAATCCTTACAAGAAAAGCTTTCTAAAACTGTTAAGCAAAAGCAAGAGCTTCAAGATAATGTTAAAGTGCTTAAACAAGAATTTAATGCTAAGGAATCAAAACTTTTGAATGACTTTTCTAATCTAAAAACTTTGAAAAACAAGCTTGAAAATTAGTTGTACGTACAAGGGATTACCATTCAGACTGCTCACATGATCACTAAGCATAGAGTCTTAAGCGATAAGCATAGTATTCCCCTAGTTGAGGAGCCAAATCCCGAGTATTGTAAAATGGCTAAAGCTTTCCATACCATTTTATATGATGGTAATGAGATCCTCAAGCCTAGGCAAACACCATCATGTATTGGAACCACGGAAGAGGATAGAAAATTATAAGATGCCTCTAGGGAGAAAATGGATAAGAAGCTAAAAGATCCTGAGTGTAAAAAGAAAAACATAACGATCAAACCCCATGATTACACTAGGGAAAATTGGATCTCCCTGAACATGTTTAAGCCTCAAACTCAATTAACCCCAGAACAGATTTTTTGGAAGAAAGATATGGATAAGCAAAAAGCTAAAGTACTTGTTGAAACAAACACTCCCCTTAGGAAAGTGCCTGCAGCTATTGTGTATCCTCCGAATACACCAATGCATTTAGTTCCTAGAACTATTTCCACTAATAGTAAGACCTTAATCAGCCTGTATATTGTGTATCAACTATTCGTTGATTTTGAGAAGACATGTAAGAAGAGAATCACACATACAGGGATAACTGAAGGGGAAAGGGGTTTTGAGCAAACTAAAGAATGTTATTTAACTGAGGTCATGCCTTTCTTTAAACAATTAAAAGGTCAATTTAAGAGTCTTCAAAAGGGGATAGACTCAGACATTAAAGAAATGGAAAAGGAATTTGATGCAATGATAGTTGAGGTCAATGATTATGAACGGGAACTCAAATATAATGAAGTTGAAAGGAAAAATCTGCATATCTTAAATGAGAACTTAGTATTAAGTTGTGTGGCTCAAGATGTGTTTTATACTGTTACTAAGCATTCTATTACTGCTTCTCAATTTCATGAATTCACTGTTGCTTTGAAAGTTTCCCATGATCGTGTCATTGAGCTTGAAAATAAAAACTCAAAACTAAATGAGAAAATTGATAAGGATGATCACGATAATTTGGTAAAACATTTTTCTAAGCTAGAAGTTGAACATTTTGATTTGCAACTAAAATATCAACATCTCAAAGAAAATGTCAAAACCTCAAACATCAAGACATCCTCAAATGTTCCAGAGTTTGATGCACTTTTTGAAATAAACAAACGTGACGAACAGATTCAAGCTCATTGTAACACGATCAGAAAGTTGAAAGCCCAAATTTCACAATTAAAGGGTGAAAAGAACAACATGACTGGCTCCCAAATGCCTCCTCCTTTAGATTCTCAGTGTTCTCAAACTTTTCATCTTCAAAACTTGGTTAATGTTTTACAAAAGGAAAATGAGAGTTTTAAAGTCACTCGTGACAAGAACAACGAAAAAATAACGACTTTACAAAAGGAAATTGAGAATCTGAGGAGTCAGGTAAAAGGGAAAATGCCACTTGTCTTTAATGATAATGTTGCATCAAAGTCATCTGCAGACTCTAAATATACTGTGACTGTTAAATACATGCCTCCTCATCTTAGAAATAACGAACTTTTTTTTCATAACTATTTCGCTCACCTTAAGGATAGTCTAGAATGTCTCCGTGAAATTGTAGAAGAGGATTTCATAAATAAGCCACTTGATAGTGAAATTAGGTTTGCTTGCATTCAGGCCAAACGATCTCAGGAGCTGTTAGAATGTTTAAGAGCAACATGTCCTAAATCCTTATGTGAGAAAGATAAAGCTGTGATGTCTTGTTCTATGCCTAGTGCTAAGTATACAACCCATTCTATGCCCAACATTAAGAAAGTGAACTCTAGAGTGCCTTCGAGTAGTTCATATCCCTGCACTTCTAGTTCAGGAATGCAAAAGGTAGCCCAACCAACCAATGTCCCATAATTCCCTCTACAGGAGTAATCAGTAACATAAAAGCAAGCAGGTCAAAGCCTCCATGCAATACAAAGCAAGATAGGACCTCGCAAGCTAAGAATGTGCAATGGAAGAGAGTAGAAGACCACCCTAGGAACATTATGTTTGAGTTGAATAGAACGAATCATGTTGATTCTAGTATTAGCTATAAGCGTACTGTAATTAATTCGAATTCTGCTACTTTTGGCAAAACATGTAATGATGATTGCTTGGTTTCTGTTACTAATCATGAATGTGGTGTGAATGATTTGATTAATGCTGTTAAATGCCCAGTTAAAATTGTTAATGCCAAAAATCAAGCTAAGAAGGCTAGAAAGCAAAGGCGGAAGAAGGTTATAAAACATTGGAAACCCACAGGAAGGAAATTTAGTAATATAGGTTATCAATGGATACCTACTGGCCGCACATTTAATCTTAATGAGTTGTGCCCTAAATTTTCTAAGTCAATGCCTATTAGGAAATGGATGCCCACTGGCAGAACTATACCTTTAAGAAGTGAACATGCTTTGAATAGATCTACTATTTCTACTTGCTCGGCATCTACCACTAATGATTTTATTGACTCAGTTTCTGATGTAGTTGTTCCAATCTCTTTGTCTAACCAAGTGGAACCCATTATTGCATGGGGTTCCCAATTATCCAGTTATCCACTCTTGTTTGTGTTCAACTGCAGATCGTTCACGGCTCATGAACTTCGTGAGTTATCCACTCTTGTTTGTGTTCAACTGGTACCTGGACTCAGGCTGTTCCAAGCATATGACTGGAGATCGCTCGCGGCTCATGAACTTCGTGAGTAAATTCATCGGGACTGTTATACTCGGGAACGACCATTTTGGTGCAATTATGGGTTATGGAGACTATGTTGTTGGTGATAGTGTAATCTCCAGGGTATATTATGTAGAAGGTCTTGGTCATAATCTGTTCTCTGTCGGTCAATTCTGTGATTCCGATCTAGAGGTGGCTTTTAGAAAACATACCTATTTCGTTAAAGAACTTGATGGTGTGGAACTGTTAAGAGGAACACGTGGTTCAAACCTATACACCATCTCTATCGAAGACATGATGAAGTATTCTCCAATCTGTTTGTTGTCAAAGGATTCGAAAACAAAATCATGGTTATGGCATCGTCGTCTCAATCACTTGAACTTTGGCACCACTAATAATCTTTCCAGAAAGGATCTTGTAAGAGGCTTACCCAGATTAAAGTATGAAAAAGATCATCTTTGTTCAGCATGCCTATTGGGAAAAAGCAAGAAATATGCCCACAAACCCAACCCCACAAACTCAGTAATGGAAGTTTTGCATACCCTTCATATGGATTTGGACGGACCAATGAGAGTGCAAACGATAAATGGGAAGAAATATATTTTAGTCGTTGTTGATGACTACTCTCGATTTACTTGGGTAAAGTTTTTGAGGACAAAGGATGAAACTCCAGATGTCATCATCAAACTTATCAAGCAGCTTCAGGTTCGACTTAACAATACTGTTAGAATTGTTCGAACAGACAATGGCACAGAGTTCGTTAACAAAGACTTAAGTCAATTTTATGAAAGTGTTGGAATCAGTCATCAAAGAAGTGTTCCACGAACTCCTCAACAGAACGGTGTAGTTGAAAGACGAAATCGAACTCTTGTGGAAGCCACAAGAACAATGCTAATTTATTCAAAGGTTCTAATGTTTCTTTGGGCTGAAGCCATTGCCACTGCTTGCTACACCCAAAATCGTTCCCTCATACACACATCTCATGGAAAAAATCCATACGAACTTGTCCATAAATGAAAACCTGATCTCTCCTACCTTCGTATGTTTGGTGCCTTGTGCTATCCAACGAATGACGGTCAAGATTTAGGTAAATTAAGAGCTAAGGCGGACATTGGAGTTTTTGTAGGTTATGCATCAAACAAGAAGGGTTACCGAATCTACAACAAAAGAACTTGAGATATCATGGAAACTATTCATGTCACGTTCGATGAGCTGTCCGGGCAAATGGCTCTAGGACAATCAAGTTCTGGACCCGCATCACAACCTTCATTAAGTAGTCCCATTAGTTCTTCTCTTGTACAAAATCTCTCACCAGCAACTCCTTATGTACCTCCTTCAGAAGATGATTTGAAGAAATTGTTTGATCCAATGTTTGATGAACACTATGAGCCAATTGCTAATGATCTGTCAAATCCATCAACAGAGGCTGCTCCTATCCCTATCAATGAAGTTAACCCTTCATTTTCTATGTCATTAAGTCAAGAAGCGCCTGCTGATGATCACTCTGTCTCATCATCAAATCCTCAATAATCAAGTGTACATCATGGAAGTGTTTCTGACACCTATGATGGAGATAATCCTTTTGCTACTCCTGAAGATGCTCCCTTTGAGAACATATTTGCTCCTGAACCATCATCAGAACCATCTTCATCAGGAGAAAACAACTCTGCTACTTCAGTTCCTCAACAACAACCACATGAACACCTTAGAAAATGGACACATGACCATCCATTGGACAACATCATTGGAAACCCCTCTCGTCCAGTATCCACTCGTAAACAACTTGCAACTGATGCCTTATGGTGCTTCTTCAACTCCGTACTGTCTAAAATCGAACCAAAAGATGTCAAAACTGCCATGAATGAAGACAGCTGGTTCAATGCCATGCAAGAAGAAATTCATGAGTTTGATCGACTAGATGTATGGGTATTAGTACCTGCTCCTGACTGTGCTATGATCATTGATCTAAAATGGATCTTCAAAGTAAAACTCGATGAGCATGGTGATGTATTAAAGAACAAGGCTCGATTGGTTGCAAAAGGATACCGTCAAGAGGAGGGTATTGACTTTGAAGAATCATTTGCTCCAGTTGTACGTATCGAGGCAATCAGAATCTTCCTGGCTAATGCTGCAAGTAAGAATATGGTAGTCTATCAGATGGATGTAAAGACGGCTTTTCTTAACGGAGATCTTAAAGAAGTCGTATACGTCAGCCAACCTGAAGGTTTTGTGAATCCAGAGCATCCTACTCATGTCTATCGCTTGAAGAAGGCTCTGTACGGTTTGAAGCAAGCTCCAAGGGCATGGTATGATACGCTGTCAAAGTTTCTTCTATTTACTGGATTCAGCAAAGGAGCAGTTGATCCGACATTGTTCACCAGAAAGTCAGGCAAACATTTAATTCACGTTCAAATCTATGTTGATGATATTATTTTTGCCTCGACTGACCCAACGAATGTGACCGTTTTTCTAAGGAGATGGGCTCCAAATTTCAAATGTCAATGATGGGACAAATGTCATTTTTCTTGGGATTACAAATTTCACAAAGTCCCAGAGGCATTTTTATCAATCAATCTAAATATGCAAATGAGATTTTAAAGAAATTTGGATTTGATTCTTGTGACTCTGTTGACACTCCTATGATAGAGCGTACTAAACTGGATGAGGACCACTCAGGGATCATGGTAGATCAAACGAAATATCGTAGTATGATTGGATCCCTGATGTACCTCACAGCCCGTAGACCTGATATTCTGTTCGCTGTATGCATGTGTGCTAGATACCAGGCTAAGCCTACCAAAAAGCACCTTGAAGCGGTTAAACGGGTCTTTCGGTATCTCCAAGGAACCATCAATATGGGACTTTGGTACCCGAAGGACACCGGTATGTCACTAACTGCCTATGCAGATGCTGACCATGCAGGATGTCAAGATACACGTCGAAGCACGTCAGGAGGTGCTCAGTTTTTGGGTGATAAGCTTGTGAGATGGTCTTCAAAGAAACAAATGAGTACTTCTATATCTTCTACAGAGGCTGAATACATAGCCATGTCATCTTGTTGTGCTCAAATCCTATGGATGAGATCCCAATTATCTGACTATGGCTTTGTATTCAATAAAATCCCTCTGTATTGTGATAACAAAAGTACCATTGCTCTCTCATGCAACAATGTTCAACATTCAAGAGCAAAGCATATTGACATTCGACATCATTTCATCAGGGAGAAAGTGGAGAACGGTGTGGTAGAACTTTATTTTGTAAGGACTGAATACCAATTAGCAGACATCTTCACCAAAGCTCTTCCTAGAGAACGTTTTGAGTTTATCCTTCCACGACTTGGTCTAAAGAGTCTACAACCGGAAACACTCAAACGTCTTCAAGAGGAAGACGAGGAGTAAAAGTTTTTCTTCATCCATCTCTTGTAAATAGTTATTCAAAAAGCAAAATACAAAATTACAGTCATGTCAGTCTATAACCCGTTTTTAAAGAAAGAACAGAGCCATGCTTTATCTTATTTTTCAAATCTCATGCTCTGATTCTAAAAACAAATGTTTGTCACTAAAAAGACAAATGTTTTCCTCACGAATATTTTTCCTTCTATAAATTCTTCTAAAAAATATTTGTTATCTAAATGAAAACTAATAAAAATAACTCAGACTCAATTTTTAAAAATCATCTGAACTTGACATTTTTCAAAATCTCTATCTCTCAATAAACAACTTACGTCATTGATTGAGGGGGAGAATGATTTCATTTAAATCAAAAGGTTATTTGTCATACAATTGGTTCAGACCAAGGTTTATGTCATGTTTTCAAAAGATATTCAAGCATGTTTAATCTTTGGAGTTTAAAGTCTCAGATTTGATCCTTATCGGTTATATGTTTTCATAAGCAAGTCACAATTCTCCTCAAAAGCTTTCAAAATCAATTTAAATCTACAGAGATCACAAATCTCAAATGATTTGAAAATTGTGATCGGGGGAGAATTTGTGATTTAAATTGGATTTAAACAGATAATTCGATAAATGGTTTTATAAGTGTTTAGCAAACTCTCCTCCCTTCATGTGCCAAACCATTTCAAATTTTCCATGCACATGTCAAGGGGGAGCATCTATTCCAAAGTGCAGTTTTTCTCTAATATGTACAAAACACTTTCGAATCTTAATGCACATATTGAGGGGGAGCAACTTTTTGAAAACCACATCCTTTCCAAAAACATCCTTAACAAAGTATGAAAAATACTAATTTTGATCAGGAAAGTGATGTTGATATCTTTTAGAAAATGGTAATCAAAGAAGTGAATCCTTCCTCTTGCCTCCATGTGCCAAAACGATTTCAAATACACGGTGCACATGTTGAGGGGGAGCTCTTTTTCTAAAATATCAAAAACAATTCAGGTAAAAAATGCTTTGATAATATATCATAAGTATCTGGATTGATTTTCAAATGGTTTTCAATTGGTTCCAATGGCTGATGAACAATACCAAAAGATCGACCAATTTACTTTATGCATGGTGTTATAAGGATGGTTAGGTTAGGTATTCGTTCCCACGATCCTGCCAGAGCCGGAGGGATCTACCCATGGACAATCCACTAGATAGTGTAGAGTCCTTAGGTATGATGAAAAAAGGAGAAAAAGTGAGATATGGGAAGAGTGCGGACTGAGATAGAGCTAGAACTGGAATAAACCCAACAAGATTCTAGTTATGAAGTCTCGGTAAGCACTGAAGAGGTTGAAGAATTAAAAAGAAATGAATGTGAAAGGGTGAAAAGAAATAGCCCTCCAATAATTCAACCTTAGGGCAGAAACTGGGTTCAATTCATATGCTACTGGTGGTTACTAAGGTAACACTGGTATTGAAGACAAGACGTCATGGACCCAGTGACGCACTGCACCTAACTTCCCATGCCACTCAAGTTCCTCTTAAAAGGACTTGTTTCATTCTCACGGAGAACCTACATAATCTATCCACTTTGTCTTAGAGATTGTTGATATTGAAGAAGGAGACCCTCTCCCTAGTCTCTGGCATGGGAACCAAATGTGCACTATTGAGTCTAGAGCCACGAGATCATCAAATAAATCTCATTAGGACACTGTCAATGAAGACTATCTTTTTCACACAATGTGAAAAGAGATAATATATTTTAAGAGTCCTACGCATTATCCTTGTGGTATTGCCAGAACATCTGAGTGATATGCAAATATATTCACAATGAAGATGGAAAGCCTTCTAGAGCCAACATCAAACAAGCTCTTGGTAGGTGGCATGTGAGATCTATCCAATAGATCAACCATGTGACAACTGAACAGAAACAATGGGGCGATTCATAATTATGAATCAATCCTGGTTCAGGTTATGGATTGACAGACGCCTTTGAAAAACCGGTCGTTGTGCTTAAAATTATTTTCTCTAGCACATCGACTGTGTAATAATATTTCAAATATAAAAGGTGTTTATGATTGATAACTGATTTTTCTCAAAAACCTTCGTTGTGTTGCAAAAACACTTTATTGAGCAGTACATGATTGTTTTTCAAATGTCTTTTCATCAATCAGTGAATCTCAAATTCGCTGATTCACTCACTCCGTGTTGTCTTCTTTGAGATGTTCCGGTTTGAGAACGGCTAGAGCAGCTGCGAAACCCTGTCAAGGAGATTCTTCGGAATTATACCTGATCACAGGCAGTACTTGTACTGATCAACGGGGAACCGTGGGCCGTGTACCTCAATTCAACGAAAGTGATCAAAGACACTTTCGTGCACTTTATTGCTAACTGTTGTATGCAGGTACACCCAACGTTTGGAGCTGATCAGAATGGAGAAAGTCTATCCATAGCCGCATGCTCACACAACACATTCATCTCTAAAGAAATCATGATAAACGCATCAACAACTCTGATATTTTCACTCCATGCTTCTGCTACGCTGATGCAAATATCATGAATCAACTAAAGCTTCCGCTATTCCGATGAGAAGATTTCATGATCTAGAATGTGAGCATGTCGGTCCAAAAGTCACAACATCACATAATGTCAACACTACAAAGGAAGAGTCAGAGATTTATGGTAGCTGATGATCTCAAAGCTGGCTCAAAACTCATTATCACATGGATCAGTTAAAGACCTCCACTTGGATTAACCAAACATGCAAAACATGAAGAATCAAAGACTACGAGCTACAGAGCAAAGAACTTTAACAAGAATCCAAGAACAATCTTAATGTTATATCTGTTTGTATTCAATGTAATTTGAGGTGACCTCCCTTAGGGGAAGATTGTTAGGATTTAGTAAATCCAGTTAGTAAAGTGTCGGTCACCTCAAGTATATGTAATCGTTAGAAAGCTCGTAGTCGTAGTTATTTAATGTTAGGTAGTATTTAGTTTAGTAACACCGTGGAGGACGGACGGGTCTTTACCCACTGTATGCTTGATCCACAGCCCGTGGGTGGCGTTTATGTAAGATACTATAAATACCCTCTACCTCCCAAGGTAGAGGGTTGGAGCTCATAATAATACTTTTACTTCCTCTCACTAAGTGTGACAACTGGCAATTTAGGGAGTCTATTTTAGGTAACCGCATTACGTTAAACTAAACCGAGCTTTTGCCTTTATCACTATTTTATAAACCATGACTTGATTTTATATCGTCTATTGGTTTTTACGAATTATTTCATTATTAAATGATTTATCGTATGAGTTTTAACTCTATTTGGTAGGCACTATTCGATTCGGCACTAGAAAAGTCGAAAACGAGAATTATTCTAACTTTTAGACCGTAACTCGAAAATTGACAAATAAATAGTCAAAACTCGTGGAAAAATGTAAATAACGATGTTAGAAAGTCGAATGAACGTTGTGGGACACTCAGGGGACAATATATGAGCTCGGGAATGGGTAAACGGGATAGTTTATGAAAAATTACGGCTTCGGCCCCTCTAAAACCCTATGGTCGGCCACCCCCTCCCCACTCCCTATTTATTTTTGAGTCCCTCATGCTCTAGTATATAAAGGCCCTCCCTACCTCTTTTCCACTCTTTGTTTCTCTCACTAAAACACACACACAAATAGAGCTGGCATAACAGGTCACACGAACCTGTTAAGACACGAACCTGTTAAGGTCAAACACGAACACGACCTGTTAGCTTATCGTGTCATTTTTCTCAAACACGAACACGACACGAAAATAAACAGGTTAACCTGTTAAAGACTTGTTAAAAACCTGTTAACACTTAACATGCATAGAAAGAACTATCACTCTATCAGCAGACCCACAGAAACATACAATTTCAGAACTTTATCACATCACAATTTCACAAATCTCAAGTCTTAACTAATACATAATGATAATAAACCTTAACATTACAAAAGTTCATAAAACTCTAGGAACTCTATACGACAAACCATATATTAAAGATGAAGTTATTAACGAATCAGTCGATATAATGTAATTAAAGATGAAGTTATTAAAGAATCGGGGTCGAATCAGTCGGTATTGAATGAATCGGGGTCGAATCAGTTGATTGTTGAACGAAATCGATATATGTAATTATGTATAGAAGCTAATTTTACCTGGGTGTGGGTCTTCAGTTATGCACATGAGAGTCGAGAGATGAGATTGAGAGGGAAGGGGGAGGCGGATTTGTAAGTGAGTGGGTAAATGAGTAGGGTTTGTTGTAATTTCAAGGCTTATATATATATTTTAATTTTAACAGGTCCTAACAGGTCTTAACAGGTATGACCTGTTAAGACATGTTATGTTAACAGGTCTTAACAGGTCAGACCTGTTAAGTCACGAAACCAGTTAAAGGTCAAACACGAACCTGTTAAGACCAGGTCGTGTCGTGTCGTGTTAACAGGTTTCGTGTCAAAATTGCCAGCCTTACACACAACCCTCTTTCTCTCTCTACCCTCTCTCTCTCCTCAACAAAACCCTAACCCTAATATCACCACCACCGGCCGCCGCCTTTCCGGCGAGATTCCGGCCAACCACCGATGCGTGACCAACCACCTCCACCACCAAATCAAAGATATTTTCATCCTCTTAATTTCCATCCATGTATAATACTCATATTAAAACCTTCATTAACACCCTCAAATTTAAAGATTAAGATTCAGATTTTTAGGGTTTCAAGTGGGTTTTGCAATTGGTGCTTGAATAAGGTAAATGGAACATGGTTAGAGCTTGTTTAAGCCATAAAAAGCCACGTATGGCAATTTAGGGTTTCGACCCTATGGTAATTTTTGGGGCTTTTGGGTGAAACATGGAATTAAGTCTAATTAATGTCTAAATAAATAAGTAATTAGTGTTTGGTAAGTGTGTGGTGTATCAATTTGATGGGTTTATGCATTTTAGGTTTAGTTTCATCTTTTTGGTTAGAATAGATGATGGGTTTTGTGTTTGGTTATTGATTGGAGCTTGAATGATTGGATTTGGATGTTGTGGAATTGATTTGGGTGAAGTTTGATTGGGTTTGGCATGGTGTACGAGCCACCAAGGGCACATACGTGGCTCTTGGATGTCGTACGTGACCCACTTGGGCCACGGGTCCGGGTCGGGTCGTTTTGGTAGCATTTTGGTTGATGTAGTTGAGGTTTGGATGATAAGCGTGGAGCCGAAAAGCTTCTAGAGCTTGTTTGGTTCACATGGTCTTAACCGCGACAGTGTCATGACCACTAGGGTCATAACATTGGTTTCGAGTACATTTGGTTGATTGATTGGTTGGCGAGATTGATTTGAGTTGCTTTGGGATTGAATTGCGCTAATATGACTTTTAATTTGGACTTGATATATATATTGTTGACTTTGAGCTACGTCGGCGTTACTTTGACTTTTTAGTCAATAGTTGACTCCGACAAAGCCGTAACATGGACTTTAGTATAATTTGGACTATTGATTGATTAAAAGCCGAGAATTTATGACTCGTGCTTGTGGACTCGAAACGAATAACGATATGAGATTAATATTGGAATTTGACGAAATATATATATATAAACATGAAAATGTTAATAGACTATGAAATATAAATAATAAATGGGCTTTTGTACCAAAAATATCGATAACAAGACTTATCTTGTTATTTACTATTTTTAAACGGAAACTAACGACTAAATTGGAAATGTTTTGTAATAAATAAGTAATTAATGTTTCGAGTACACGTTTATCAATAAATGTCAATTGTGGACATTTAATATTAGTTTAAGTATTCATTTACTTACGTTATGTGCATGGGTTACAGATAACCTAATATTAATAGTGTTGATCCACGTGGGTAGCGGACTTATTATTTTGACGAATCTAATAAGAGCCCGCTAGGTACGTTGGGTAACCTTATTAATGGGTGAATTATCCTTATGACTCTTCAAGAATACGATTGATTTATGGGATAATAAGCGACACGAGTAAATAAATGAGTTTATCGAGTTGACGAATTCGATAAGTTCTACAATTTATTCCGAAACCTATTGGACTATGGAACCTATCGTTTAGAGGTCTCATTGTGTTGCATTGAGTTATATATTGGTTGTTTGAGTGCATTCATAGCATCATATTGAGTCGATACACCCACATGAGGAATGCCAAACACTAGGATTAAACGGCGAAACGAGACATTTTTGGAAATAAATAAATGGAATATATTGGGGTAGATAACGTTGATTTCGAGGAATATATATATTAAGTTTGGTCTACATTAATAGGTTGTGCCGAGTCGATAGTTGATGTGCCGTGATTACTGTTATCTTCTGCTAGTGTTTATTCATACGTTGATTGCTTGAGGTGAGTTTCATAGCCCCACTTTTATCTACGTTTTTAACTATATTGGGGTGAGAATCATGCTACTATTTTCGGACCGTGAAAACTATTTGGATTTGCTTATATGCTTGATTGTTTAGATAGATGTGCGGTAGTTGTTGCCTTAGACTAGGGTAACAATCCTAATTGCTATAACTGTTGCCTAGCTAAGAATAGACTTCTACCTCGACCTAGTCCGGGGTTGGCAATTGTTCTAGATTTTGCCACGACAGTGCTGGACTAGAGTCGCTGGGCCCGAGTAGTCCCTGGATGCGAGACATGTTTTTGGTTGGTGATCCGGGTAGGATCGATATTTATCTATCTTAGGTCTTGCATAGCAAATCAACTCCTATTGGTCCACTATGATTTTGTTGAACTTAAACCTATGAACTCACCAGCGTAAGCTGACATTTTAGCATGATTTCTCAGGTATTTGAAAGATGTTTGGAATAAGTGGTTTGTGGAAGCTTGGCAAGAAGGCGGGGTTCAAGGATCATTTCTGACTCTGATAAACTTTGGGGACCTATTTTATTAAATCATGTGTTGGGCCTCATATTTACACTTTTGGATTAAATGTTTTGAATAACTAAATTTGGGGTTGGTTTTGATTATTAAATGACTATCTTTTTGCTATACTTGTGTGCGATACCAATCCAATAGTAACGCCCCGAAAACTTGATTAAGTCTTCCGCTGTACCGAGATTTGGGGGTGTTACAGATTGGTATCAGAGCTCAAGGTTATAGAGAATTAGGTATTTTATAAACCCTAAACTATAACCACTTTTTGAGAAAATTTATCCTCGACCGACGCACGCCCGCTTGCCAAGCCGAAGCTTCTTAATTGAATATGGTATGAACTGCGAATTGAATTATGAGATGATCTGTTAAGGGATATTGTGAACTGATTATGGAAACGTTATGATTTGGAGATATGATTATTGATTTTAGGAAATGAGATATGATTATTGATTTTGGAAAATGAGATGTGATTATCGGGATATTATGGAATTTGATTTGAGGAAACGATATATTGTGATTTTGGAGTTTTGAACTCGATTGATTTGATATGGGATTATGTGATGGAACGGAACTTATGTATTTTATTTAAAGGCATATTTTGAGTAATGCGGTACCTACACTTTTAAAAGCTTTCATTATGTGATATATGTTTTGGGTTAAGTTAATGCGCTTATTAAAACTAGTTGTTTCGAACACTTATACCTACCCTATGCCATTGTCACAAACTATGCCTTCACTAGCTTTTGATGTGTCTGAGGAGGTCCTTGCTGTTGCTAGTTCGCCAGCATTGACTCTCATGACGGTTGCGCAGGGTGATCCTTATGAGATTGCCCGTCACACTAGTTCATCATCATCAGATCGTCCTAGCTCATCTAGGCAGCTCACTTTACATCAGGTCTTAGCGCGAGCACAGACTCCTAGGCTTGCTTATAGCACTGCCCGCATGTCCGTGAGACCACCATCATCACCTATCCGTTTAGCAGCATCACCATGTCTTAGGAGGCCTAGATCTCCTAGTGTACCACCTCAGTATTTACCTGCACAGAGACTCCGACTCATGGACTCTCCCCCTATGGATGAGGGCGAGGAGGAGCATGAGGTCGAGGAGGAGCATGAGATTGAGGAGCAGTATGTAGATGAGGATGAGGATCCTCAGGAGAAGGATGATGAGGATATCCTAGAAGGGGGTACTCCTCCATTGCAGAGAACTGCACATTCTCCAGGACCAGGTTATCCTTTGCCTGAGCCTGAGTCCCCTGGACAACCTTTAGACATCGACTCCCCACCCTACTCGCCTTATGTAGGTAGCCCGTTAGGATCTGAGATACCATCGGAGATTGCTTCAGAGGCCGAGGAGTATGGCGGTACGGGTCTGATCTGGAGGAGCATTATATCCCAGAATATTAGTCTCAGTAGGTTGTCAGATCGATTAGATGGAGTGACGAGGACTGGTGAAGAGGATTTGAGGATAGATTTGACTAAGATAGAGAAGAAGTCGATGGACTTGAGAGAAGGTCTGTCGGGACTCTGTAAGCAGGTTGGAGACCGGCATACAGAGTGCTTGACAGCCTTGGCGGCAGACCAAGCGCTTCAGCGCAAGGTCGATGGTTTGGAGAAGGAGGTTGTGAATCTTAGGAAAGATTGCGACTCTCAGCGTTTAGGGATTTTGTCTCTATGGAGAGTGGTGGATGATGTTTGGAGATCATTTAGGAGTGCTTGTAATCGTGGCTAGATAGTATTAGATTCATGGTTTTGTACCATCTTGAAACTAAGTAGTACTTGGTTCGAGATGTAGGATTATGCTAGTTGTCTTACTAGTATCGTCGTTAGGATCGTTTTTGATTTCTTCATATCCTTCCATGTATTTCCACTTTTGAACCCTATGAGTTATGGTTATTGGAACGTGCATCCTTAGTTATGGTTCGGTATTTCATTGTTTCTCTTTGATGTAGCGTTATCCTGTTGGCCTTGAGTATGTATTCAGGCGTTATTGGGTGATCCTTGGAACCCAACTCTTTCTTTAGAGCGTGAATTGTGAACTTATGAAACTGTTCTTCTTGCCTCCATAATGGTGGCAACAAGACGAAACTCGCTAAGGAACAACCGAGCAGCTCCTGCTGCTGTTGTTGCCCCTGGTCGTCGAGGTTGTCGTCCGGCCCCGACCACACCACCTGTTGAGAACCCGAACATTGATAACCCAGCTATAGAAAACCCGAATGTGAACGACCATGCTGAGAATGGTCCTGTTCCACAAAACCCTCCACCTGTGAACCCAGCCCATGTTGACCAGTTAGTGGCACAGCGTGTCGCTGAACTGCTAGCTGAGACTAATCTCTCTAATACCTCTAGCGGAACCCCAATGCTGAATCGAACTCGAGGTTGTACCTACAAAGAGTTCTGATTCTGTGGTCCCATTGAGTTTGGAGGAACTGAGGGAGTAGTTTACCTAACTAGGTGGTTGGAGAAAACTGAATTTGTGTTTGCTGTTAGTAATTGTGAGGAGGATTGTAAGGTTAAGTATGCAACATATACCTTGAAGGACGAAACGTTAACCTGGTGGAACAATTATCACATATCAGTAGGGATTGATGTAGCTTATAGTATGACTTGGACTCAGTTTAAGACTCTCCTGATCAAGACTTACTGTCATAGGAATGAAGTTAAGAAGTTAGAGAGTGAGTTCTGGAACCATAAGGTTAAGGGTACTGACATGGCGACTTATACTCGTCGTTTCCAAGAGTTATCATTGCTTTGCCCTGATATGGTTCGCACTGAAGAACTTAGGATTGAGAGGTATACTGATGGATTTCCTATAACTACTCGAAATGATGTTATCGCTGCAAAGCCAGTTAATTTGCATGAGGCAAACTGTGGCTCATCGTTTGATGGAATCTTATGTACTAGAAGTAGGAGATAAGGGTAAGAATGATATGAGTGATAAGAGGAAGAGGAACGAAGTTGCTAAAGGGAATGGCAACAAACGACAAGAGATAGCCATGGTGTTCGCCATAGGAAATGGAGGAAGGAAAGACTATGAGGGTAGTAAGCCTGTGTGTGGTCGTTGTAACCGACACCACCATGGACTATGCCCGAATGTGTGTAGGAAGTGCTCTAAGGTAGGACATTTGGCCAAAGACTGTAGGTCCCGACCACTTGCTGCAGCTCAAACTGCACAAGGAGCGGACTAGAAGGCCACTGTCACCTGTTTTGGATGTGGAAAGAAGGAAGACTTTAAGAATAAGTGCCGAGAGCCGTGGATGAGAGGAAATCCCGGTAATGTAGGAGGATTTGCTAACCGAGGTATAGGAGGTAATGGCTTAAACCCTGTGAAGCGTGAGGTTGTGGAAAACCAGGGAAACCATGGTGCTAGGAATCAGCAGAGAGACATGGGAACAGCGCGTGTTTACGCTATTGGGAAGGAAGCTGGTGAGGACCCTAACGTAGTTACGGGTATGTTCCTTCTCAATAATCGCTATGCTTCCATACTGTTTGATACTGGTGCATATATGAGTTTCGTATCCACCAATTTTATGCCATTACTAGGAATCTCCCAAACACCTCTAGGGTTTAGTTACGATGTGGAATTAGCCAATTGGAATAGAGAGAAGATAGAAACCGCAGTCCGAGGTTGTACCTTAAGGTTTCTAGACCGCCCGTTTAGTATAGACCTATTGCCGGTTACCTTAGGAAGTTTTGACGTCATTATTGGAATGGATTGGTTATCGAAGAACGGTGCACACATCATCTGTGATGAGAAGATTGTGCGTTTACCGTATGGCGGAAAAGTTCTGAGCATACAAGGAGATCGGAGCGACTGTGGAAGTCCTTCCGGGTTGAGCATCATCTCTTGAATTAAGGCTCAGAAGTACATTGATAGAGGAGGTTGTCTTTTCTTGGCTCGAATTTCTAAAAAGAAAAGCGAGGAGAAGAATGAAAGAAACCTTAACGATGTACCCGTCGTTAGAGAATTTCCGGATGAGTTTCCCGACGATCTGCCAGGGATTCCACCTGTCCGACAAGTGGAATTTCAAATAGAGTTGATACCCCGGTGCGACACCCGTAACCCGGGCACCTTATCGACTTGCTCCAAGAGAATTGGAGGAACTGTCTACACAGTTGGCATAATTATCAGAGAAGGGATTCATTCGACCAAGTTCGTCACCGTGGGGAGCACCAGTGTTGTTTGTGAAGAAGAAGGATGGATCGTTTCGGATGTGTATTGATTATAGGGAATTGAATAAGTTGACAGTGAAGAACCGATAACCATTACCTAGAATAGATTATCTATTCGACCAACTCCAAGGAGCTAGTGTCTTTTCTAAGATCGATTTACGATCTGGTTATCACCAGCTTAGAGTTCGAGAGGAGGATATCCCTAAGACTGCGTTTAGGACTCGTTATGGACACTATGAATTCCAAGTGATGTCGTTTGGTTTGACCAACGCGCCAGCGGTTTTCATGGATCTCATGAACAGAGTGTGTAAGCCATACCTGGATAAGTTTGTGATAGTATTCATAGACGATATCTTGATATACTCTAAGAGTAGTGAGGAGCATGAAGAGCATTTGAGGCTCATTTTAGGATTGTTGAGAGAGAGGAGAAGTTGTATGCCAAATTCTCTAAGTGTGAATTTTGGATTCTGTCCATGCAATTCTTAGGCCATGTGATAGATAGTCAAGGTGTTCATGTTGACCCAACTAAGATTAAGGACATTAAGGAATGGGCAGCTCCTAAGAACCCATCATAAATCCGACAGTTTCTAGGGTTAGCAGGCTACTACAGGAGATTCATTGGGGGAGTTTCTAAGATAGCTAATTCGCTGACCAAACTAACGCAGAAGGATGTTAAGTATGAATGGGGAGAAAAGGAAGAAGAAGCATTTCAACTTCTGAAGGAGAAGTTGTGTAGTGCGCCCATCCTAGCTTTGCCTGAAGGAAGCGAAGATTTTGTCGTGTACTGCGACGCTTCGCATAAAGGCTTAGGTGCTGTTTTGATGCAACGTGAGAAGGTGATTGCTTATGCATCCCGCCAACTTAAGGAGCATGAGAAAAACTACACCACCCATGACCTTGAGTTTGGTGCTGTAGTGTTTGCTCTTAGGATATGGAGACATTATCTGTATGGAACCAAGTGTGTAGTATTTACCGACCATAAGAATTTGAAGCATATCTTATATCAGAAGGAACTGAACATGAGACAACGTCGTTGGTTGGAATTGCTTAGTGATTACAACTGTGAGATTCGTTATCATCCTGGTAAGGCTAATGTTGTGGCTGATGCACTTAGTCGTAAGGAGGACATTCCACCCCTACTTGTTAGATCCTTAGGAATGACCATTGTTTCGCCCTTACCGTCTCAGATTTTAGCCGCCCAAGCAGAGGCATTGACGGAAGAGAACTGTCCTTATGAGAATCTTCATGGAATGGTAGAAAGTGAAAACGGCTTCTTGAAGCGTTCCGACGGAACTTTATGCTTCAGAGACAGAAGCTGGATACCATTTCATGGTGGAATCCGTGAGTTGATTATGCACGAGTCGCATAAATCAAAATAATCTATTCATCCCGGAGCCGATAAGATGTATCAGGACCTTAAGAAACTTTATTGGTGGCCTAATATGAAAGCCGATATAGCTCAGTATGTCAGTCGGTGCCTGACTTGTTCTAAAGTAAAAGCCGAACATCAGAAACCCTCAGGACTCTTAGTTTAACTCGAACTCCCGGAATGGAAATGGGAGCGAATAACCATGGACTTTATCACTAAATTACCGAAAACAGTTAGCGGCAATGATGCTATCTGGGTAATAGTTGATCGTTTAACTAAGTCGGCTCACTTTTTAGCCATTAGTGAAACCGATAGTCTTGATAAGCTTGCTCGATTGTATCTTAAGGAGGTAGTATCGCGTCATGGAGTACCGATATCTATCATTTCTGATAGGGATAGTCGTTTTACATCCCACTTTTAGAGATCATTACAGACAGCATTAGGAACAAACTTGGATATGAGTACTGCTTACCATCCTCAGACCGATGGTCAAAGTGAGAGAACCATTCAGACTTTAGAAGACATGCTTAGAGCCTGTGTTATTGATTTCGGCAAAGGCTGGGAGAGACACCTCCCTTTGGCCGAATTCTCTTACAACAAAAGTTATCACTCTAGCATTAAGGCCCCCCCATTTGAGGCACTATATGGCTGAAAATGTCGTTCTCCTGTTTGTTGGGCTGAAGTTGGCGAGAGTCAACTTACAGGTCCCGAACTTGTCCTAGAAACCACTGAGAAGATAGTACAGATTCGTAATCGGTTGCAAACCGCTCGTGATAGACAAAAGAGTTATGCCGATAAGAGACGTAAACCTTTAGAATTTCAGGTTGGAGATCGTGTTATGTTGAAAGTTTCTCCTTGGAAAGGAGTGATTCGTTTTGGGAAACGTGGAAAACTCAATCCCCGATATATTGGTCCCTTTCCAATCCTGGAAAGAATCGGACCGGTAGCATACCGCCTGGAGCTACCATCGGAATTGAGCAGTGTACACAATGTCTTTCTTGTTAGTAATCTTAAGAAATGTCTTTCGGAGGAAAACATAGTTGTGCCCTTAAGAGATATTCGTATTGATGAGAAATTGAATTTTGTTAAGGAACCGATTGAGATTATGGACCGTGAGATCAAAAGGCTGAAGAATAGCCGTATTCCGATTATTAAGGTTCGTTGGAACTCCCGGCATGGACCGGAGTTCACTTGGGAACGTGAGGACGTTTTCCGTAGGAAGTATCCTAAACTTTTCATGACATCAAGCAACTCGGAGTGAAACCCGGGACGGGTTTCTTCTGAGGCTGGGAGGCTGTGACAACTGGCAATTTAGGGAGTCTATTTTAGGTAACCGCATTACGTTAAACTAAACCGAGCTTTTGCCTTTATCACTATTTTATAAACCATGACTTTATTTTATATCGTCTATTGGTTTTTACGGATTATTTCATTATTAAATGAGTTATCGTATGAGTTTTAACTCTATTTGGTAGACACTATTCGATTCGGCACTAGAAAAGCCTAAAACGAGAATTATTGTAACTTTTAGACCGTAACTCGAAAATTGACAAATAAATAGTCAAAACTCGTGGAAAAACATAAATAACGATGTTATAAAGTCGAATGAACATTGTGGGACAATCGAGGGACAATATATGAGCTCGGGAATGGGTAAACGGGATAGTTTATGAAAAATTACGGCTTCGACCCCTCTAAAACCCTATGGCCGGCCACCCCCTCCCCACTCCCTATTTATTTTTTAGTCCCTCATGATCTAGTATATAAAGGCCCTCCCTACCTCATTTCCACTCTTTGTTTCTCTCACTAAAACACACACACAACCCTCTTTCTCTCTCTACACACTCTCTCTCCTCAACAAAACCCTAACCCTAATAGCACCACCACCGGCCGCCGCCTTTCCGGCGAGATTCCGGCCAACCACCGATGCGTGACCAACCACCTCCACCACCAAATCAAAGATCTTTTCATCCTCTTTCCATCCATATATAATACTCATATTAAAACCTTCATTAACACCCTCAAATTTAAAGATTAAGATTCGGATTTTTAGGGTTTCAAGTGGGTTTTGCAATTGGTGCTTGAATAAGGTAAATGGAACATGGTTAGAGCTTGTTTAAGCCATAAAAAGCCACGTATGGCAATTTAGGGTTTCGACCCTATGGTAATTTTTGGTGCTTTTGGGTGAAACATGGAATTAAGTCTAATTAATGTCTAAATAAATAAGTAATTAGTGTTTGGTAAGTGTGTGGTGTATCAATTTGATGGGTTTATGCATTTTAGGTTTAGTTTCATCTTTTTGGTTAGAATAGATGATGGGTTTTGTGTTTGGTTATTGATTGGAGCTTGAATGATTGGATTTGGATGTTGTGGAATTGATTTGGGTGAAGTTTGATTGGGTTTGGCATGGTGTACGAGCCACCAAGGGCACATACGTGGCTCTTGGATGTCGTACGTGACCCACTTGGGCCACGGGTCCGGGTCGGGTCGTTTTGGTAGCATTTTGGTTGATGTAGTTGAGGTTTGGATGATAAGCGTGGAGCCGAAAAGCTTCTAGAGCTTGTTTGGTTCACATGGTCTTAACCGCGACAGTGTCATGACCACTAGGGTCATAACATTGGTTTCGAGTACATTTGGTTGATTGATTGGTTGGCGAGATTGATTTGAGTTGCTTTGGGATTGAATTGCGCTAATATGACTTTTAATTTGGACTTGATATATATATTGTTGACTTTGAGCTACGTCGGCGTTACTTTGACTTTTTAGTCAATAGTTGACTCCGACAAAGCCGTAACATGGACTTTAGTATAATTTGGACTATTGATTGATTAAAAGCCGAGAATTTATGACTCGTGCTTGTGGACTCGAAACGAATAACGATATGAGATTAATATTGGAATTTGACGAAATATATATATATAAACATGAAAATGTTAATAGACTATGAAATATAAATAATAAATGGGCTTTTGTACCAAAAATATCGATAACAAGACTTATCTTGTTATTTACTATTTTTAAACGGAAACTAACGACTAAATTGGAAATGTTTTGTAATAAATAAGTAATTAATGTTTCGAGTACACATTTATCAATAAATGTCAATTGTGGACATTTAATATTAGTTTAAGTATTCATTTACTTACGTTATGTGCATGGGTTACAGATAACCTAGCATTAATAGTGTTGATCCACGTGGGTAGCGGACTTATTATTTTGACGAATCTAATAAGAGCCCGCTAGGTACGTTGGGTAACCTTATTAATGGGTGAATTATCCTTATGACTCTTCAGGAATACGATTGATTTATGGGATAATAAGCGACACGAGTAAATAAATGAGTTTATCGAGTTGACGAATTCGATAAGTTCTACAATTTATTCCGAAACCTATTGGACTATGGAACCTATCGTTTAGAGGTCTCATTGTGTTGCATTGAGTTATATATTGGTTGTTTGAGTGCATTCATAGCATCATATTGAGTCGATACACCCACATGAGGAATGCCAAACACTAGGATTAAACGGCGAAACGAGACATTTTTGGAAATAAATAAATGGAATATATTGGGGTAGATAACGTTGATTTCGAGGAATATATATATTAAGTTTGGTCTACATTAATAGGTTGTGCCGAGTCGATAGTTGATGTGCCGTGATTACTGTTATCTTCTGCTAGTGTTTATTCATACGTTGATTGCTTGAGGTGAGTTTCATAGCCCCACTTTTATCTACGTTTTTAACTATATTGGGGTGAGAATCGTGCTACTGTTTTCGGACCGTGAAAACTATTTGGATTTGCTTATATGCTTGATTGTTTAGATAGATGTGCGGTAGTTGTTGCCTTAGACTAGGGTAGCAATCCTAATTGCTATAACTGTTGCCTAGCTAAGAATAGACTTCTACCTCGACCTTGTCCGGGGTTGGGAATTGTTCTAGATTTTGCCACGACAGTGCTGGACTAGTCGCTGGGCCCGAGTAGTCCCTGGATGCGGGACATGCTTTTGGTTGGTGATCCGGGTAGGATCGATATTTATCTATCTTAGGTCTTGCATAGCAAATCAACTCCTATTGGTCCACTATGATTTTGTTGAACTTAAACCTATGAACTCACCAGCGTAAGCTGATCTTTTAGCATGATTTCTCAGGTATTTGAAAGATGTTTGGAATACGAGGTTAGTGGAAGCTTGGCAAGAAGGCGGGGTTCAAGGATCATTTCTGACTCTGATAAATTTTGAGGACCTATTTTATTAAATCATGTGTTGGGCCTAATATTTACACTTTTGGATTAAATGTTTTGAATAACTAAATTTGGTGTTGGTTTTGAATATTAAATGACTATCTTTTTGCTATACTTGTGTGCGATACCAATCCAATAGTAACGCCCTGAAAATTTGATTAAGTCTTCCGCTGTACCGAGATTTGGGGGTGTTACACTAAGTTCCCTAAATCTCTAAACTTTCTCTCTCTATAACCTAAAGTATACGCCCCTTGTGATCATGGTTTGATGTGTTTGTGAAATCCAATATGTTACATAGTTGATAAAACCAACTACGCCGTAGTTGAGTAGGTTTACATTCATAGTGGTAGTTATGTCGTAGTTGATAAAACCAACTACACCGTAACCTTAGTCGGGTCTGTTTCCTATTTTAGTTTTTAAGTCGGTTTTGGACGAGTTTTTCTTGCTTGTTCCCCAAGTTTGGCTTCCCTATAAATATAGGTCTTGAGGTTATTGTTATGTATTCAGAGAATCATTAATAAAAGTTTATTTTAGAGTCTTTACTCTTGTTTTGGGTTTTATTCCCGCAAGGTGCGCCTTGATTATCACTCTTGGATTAGGGTTTATCTAAATTCGCTTCCGCGTCCTGCGTCAGTTGGCATCAGAGACACGTTGTATCATGGTGGTAATTGGTGTAGAAGGCTCTACGTTAATTAAACATCTAGAGCTTGTTAGTATCCTAGATGGTAAACGGTGTAGAAGATCATCAAACCCCGTATCGTTGGTGGGGTGCGGTCGACGGAAGACATGGATCGTGCGATTAATGATCTCACGACCAAATTCGCGAGTATATCCACTGTGCTTGAAGAGATCCGATCCGCGATCGGAGGTGGTGGTGGTAATCATCCAAATCGTGAGGGTAACGAATGTGGTAACCATAGATTATGTCCTAACAATGACGATTTCTTTGGAAATCATAAGCGTAACCAATATCCTAAACAAGTTTGGAGACAAGAAGAATTCGGGTCTTCAGATGAGGAAGGAGATGAAGATTATGAGGTTTTGATTAGAGGTCCAAGAGGTAAAGATCATGGACCTAGGGTTTTTGCTAGGAGTAATGAAAATCAACATGGAGATCATCAAAGGTATCGTGTTAAGTCTGAGATCCCTAATTTTCTTGGGAATCTTGACATTGAAGCGGTGCTAGATTGGTTGTACGAGGTTGATAAGTTCTTTGACATCATGGATGTTTCCAAAGAAGAGCAAATTAAGATTGTGGCTTACAAGTTGCATGGAGGAGCTGGAGCATAGTGGCAAAACGAGCAAGACAACCGTAGGAGACAAGGCAAGTATCTAATCAACACGTGGCCATGGATGAAGAGGATGATAAAAGGTAGGTTCTTACCCCCTGATGTTGAACAAATTTTATATCAACAATATCATACTTGTGTTCAAGGGAAATGAACCGTGGTGGCGTATACGGGTGAATTTTTTAGACTACAAGCTAGGTGTAACTTGAAGGAATCGGAGGAACAAGTGGCCTCTAGGTATTTTAGTGGGTTGAATCAATCAATTCAAGAAGAATTAAGCCTCTTGAACATTTGGACCGTAGATCAGGCTCAAACTTTAGCTATGAAGGTTGAGAGGTCAATGTCTAAACGGGGTTCAAATCTTGAAGATACATTGGAAGAGAATCCATACTTTACTAAGGTAATTGAATCTAATCAAACTCAATTGACCATTAGAACTAATAAAACTTATAGTTTGAATTCTCCAGTTGTGGCTAGTGGAAGTGGTGCGACTAAACATGTTTTGGATAAAAATATGGTTTCTAATCCATATGACAAGCCTATGCCCTCTAAATGTTTTAGGTGTGGTTTACCGGGTCACAGGTTGAACACTTGTCCTAATCAGAAGATGAGTGATTATGTTGGGGAAGTTCAACAAGATGGCATGGGAATTGATTTTGGTGATGATTTGAATCATATTGATGAATTTGCTCATGTTGAAGGCGAAGTTGTGAATTTGATGGTACAACGTACTTTGTGTGCAACAAAGATTGAGGATTCTACACAAAGGAACAAGATTTTTGAAACTAAGTGTGTGATTAAAGACAATATTTGCTCATTGATCATTGATGGTGGGAGTTGTGAAAATCTAGTTTCCAAAGAACTTGTGAAGGCCTTAAAGTTACCAACCGGGCAACATCCTAATCCATATAAGTTAGGTTGGATAAAGAAAGATCCCGAGGTGAAGGTGACTGAGGTTTGCAAAGTTCCAATTTCCATTGGAGATTTTTATCGTGATAAGGTGCTTTGTGATGTTGTGGACTTGGGTGTTAGTCATGTTTTGTTACGGAGACCATGGTAATATGATGTGGATGCAATACATAAAGGCAAGAATAATTTTTATGTGCTTAAGTGGTTTGGGAAAAAGATAGCTATTCTTCCCAATGGTACGAGACCACCGGATTTGAAAGCCTTGGAGGCTCAAGACTGCAAGAACTCGAGGGCGAGTTCTTCTCAAGTGAGGGGGGAATGATGCGGACAAGGTTCAAGGTCGAGAGAAGTAGTTTTGTGGTTTAACTACGGCGTAACCAAATCCTAGATTACGCCGTAAATTTTTGTTAAATTTTGGTTTATGTTCGGTGTAGCAACTACGCCGTAGTTGATAAAATCAACTACGCCGTAGTTGAGTAGGTTTACATTCGTAGTGGTAGTTATGCCGTAGTTGATAAAACCAACTACGTCGTAACCTTAGTCGGGTTTGTTTCTTATTTTAGTTTTTGAGTCGGTTTTGGACGAGTTTTTTTTGCTTGTTCCCAAGTATGGCTTCCCTTATAAATATAGGACTTGGGGCCTGTTTGGCAAGAGCTTTATTTGGGAGCTGTTAGCTTTTTGTTATAAAATAATCTCTTCTAAAATAAATAGTTCTGTTTGGATACGTTTGAATACATTAACTTCAAGCTTTTAATTCAAATAAATAGCTCCTAAATGAAAAGCTTATTCATGAAGCTTTTTAAACATTTTTGAGCTGTTAAAACTTTAAATTACTGATATACCCTCCAAACATTTGTTTATAATTATGTATATGTCCTTTTACGTCATTTTACATCTTATAATTACATTTAACAGTTAACTTACCAAACACTTTTATTGAAAAAAAGATACAGCTTGTAGCTCATGTTAACAGTTTTGCAGTTAACAGCTTACAGTTTACAGCTTACAGCATACAACTTACAGCTAGTTTTGCCAAACATACCCTTGGGTTTATTGTTATGTATTCAGAGAATCATTAATAAAAGTTTATTTTAGAGTCTTTACTCTTGTTTTGGGTTTTATTCCCGCAAGGTGCGCCTTGGTTATCACCTTTGGATTAGGGTTTATCTAAATTCCTTTTCGCGTCCTGCGTCAAGTTAAAACTCTTTTTTCGATTTTCTAAACCTTCAATGCTTATTTTGGATTTGGTACAAATAAAATCAAAAATATTATTGTGCCCATATGGTTTGATTTATACAAATAAGTTTAGAGCTTTCCTTACTTTTATTTTATTTCTATTTAGGCTTGTTTTACTTATTACTAATATTGATTAAACCGGTTCAAAAAGATTATTTATTATATCCAAAAAAATTTCTTCTCTTTGAACGAATTTATTATATCCATATGGTTTTATACTATATCAACGGATAGAATACAAAACAATAAATGGAGAACGGGTGAACAAAAATGCGAATACGTGTACGTGTGATAGGGATGGGTGTGAAGATATCTTGCGAGAACGTGTTGCTTGTAATTTCCGAGTAATTTGGATGTAGACGCGGTATGATTTGGGTCACCAACACCTTTGCATCTACATCTACTTTTGGTTTGGACATTTTAGATAATGGTTTTAAATGATCACTAACGGGTTGTTTGTGTTTATTTATCAAGTTGACCGTAGTTAGACTCATAAATCGGAAAAAGTAGATTTGCAACTCTTTTAAATTTACATAAACTCATAAGCTCAATATATAAGTTATAAGTAGCTAATGCATACACCTAATTTGTTATACGAGCCGGAATTAGTCAAGCCTAACTAAAATAAGATGTAACATACTCATAAATTTTATAATCAATTAGTATATTCTATTGAGATGATTTGCTAACAAAATTTATCATTAACACCTTTGACCAATGTTGTAAAAATCGGGTTTCGAATCATTCCGGTTGAGTTATCAAGTCATCGGTTCGACCACCTGATCAAACCTGTTTTTTCATTGCAATATTTCGGCTCAATAAACACCTATAAAATATTTAATTATTTATTTATACCAAACATATAAAAAGCCTAAATAGTTCAATACCATTCACGTTATATGTTTATATACAATCATCTAAACTTAAAAACAAAATCATCTATCATCATGTTCAATCCAAACTTATCATATACATTTTTTTAAATATAACGAAAATAAAAATATCAAACACGATCGACTTTAGAGCACTGGGTTGACTCAGGTTACATGAAACCCGGCGGTCAAACAAGATTCTCATGCCTCGAAAAACCGGTTCATTTTGATTGTTTTTTCGACAAAAAACAGTTCAACCGGTTCAACCAGCCGGGTAGACCCGGGGTTTCAAAACACTGCCTTTGACTTTTTGTGTGAAGTGGGTTGTACTTTATAAGCTTGTATAACGTTTTACTTGTTTTTTGTTTTAGTTTAGCCTTTAGAGAACTCGGTGAGGGATAGTGTTGGTCCGCCAAGTGCAACAAAAAACGCATGAACAACACGTTGTCCTGCACCCTGTGTCCCGCCATTCGTCCAACATAGGGTTTTCAGCCATTACACCAACAGGTGCCATTAATTTTTATATTTTATTTTTATTTTTTGAGTGAATGAGGTATTTCTTTATAAGGTATTTTGTGGGACCTACAAAATGTTATTAGTTTTTTGTTGTTGTTGAAGAGAGTGTTTTAGTTATTAGAAAGGTGATACAATGATGCTGATGTGACAGACGAATAACGTGTTGTTAGTTACCCCCTCACCGAGGACTCTTATAATAAGAGAAAATAAACAAAACCCAATTTTGCTCATTCATACAAACATTGTCTCAAAATAAAAGAAGTTTTAATGCCTCAAACAATAGCACATTTTATAATGATCAATACCAGATAACTTACACATCTTGCATACATATTTAGAAACCTTTCTAGGAAAAATCCTAAGAGCACTGTACCAAGCACCGGGTACAGTGTGCCATGGCTCAAGGGTTTCGGCACCAACCTTTGGCATCACATAACATACCGCAACTCGTGACAAAGCATCTCGGCTAGTATATAACAGCCCAAGCCAAAGACATTTCATTTTTTTTTTTCTTTTTTTTTTTGTTTTTTGTTTTTTGTGTACTACGGCACCACTTTTACTCTACAACACCACTTTTATACGAGGGAAAGTGATTTTGGTGCCATAGCCAAACCTCGTGCCATTGAAGAAAAGTACTGAGGTGACATCAATTTTCTTACGACACCACCTTTTAACACGAAACGATACCTAGTACTCTAAAAGGCAACTAAAAGAACTAATAAATGAAAACTTACTACAATTTCTTAAGAAATCCTTTCATATTTTAAGTCAACCACAACATTGGGTCCACACATTCCAATCTCCACAAAAACGTTTGAAGTCAATTGTTAATGCCTTAATGAACAAGTTTATAATGAGACTAATCAGACTATCATTTGAAGGTGATAGCTTGTTGAACTTTACAAGTATCAGCAATAAAAAATGGAAATATGATAAATTACTTGTGAACACTTATAGATACCAATTAAAACATTTGTAACTTAACTTCTAGTATCAAAAGAACAGAAAAATACAAGTTCACAGCAAAGCGCGAAGGTCACTCACCCGCTACTCTCAAATCTTAATGCATTTCTAGCTTGTTAATTTTTAAGAATCGGGTTTCTTTCAAAGAAGTTTACCGGTCGTAGCTCAAATCCACCAGCGAGTGTTGCCATTACCGGAAAATCTTCTTGGCTAGGATTGTGATGAAATCCCACAGTGTACCACAAAACTATGTCTTTGTTTATAATTGATTCATTCCTGCAATGTTCGTGAAAAAAAAAAAAAAAAAAAAAGAAAAAAAAGAAAAAAAATCACTTGTTAGTTAGCGAAACTTGAGAGCTTAAGTATTAAAACATTCAAAATAAACACATGCCTGCGGCTCCAAATAGCCAAGCCATCTTTTCCAGTACTCCTGTCCGCATAAAAACCAGCAGCCCATCTTTGAGACTTGTTATAGTTAGTCACCCACACTTGATACTTGGTGTAAGAAGCTCGTATCTGTGGAAAATCATCGTCCATCAGTAGAGAAACAGCTGGTTGCCCAGTCATCAGCCGATAACTGACATGATTTCCAAGTTTGGTCTTTTTGTTGGGGTTAACCACTAACAGCTCTGACGCATCCATGCCAATTCTAAGCCTCGCCTCATCTTCCGTTTTTAGAGTCTTTCTAATGACTCTCCAGTAACTCTTCCTTGGAGATGATTTAGCTTTTTTGACTCTTAAGTTTGCTTTCACAAAAGAGTTGTCTTCGCCATCTATATCAAGGTCTAGATAATATGTTATGAAGTGATCATGGTTGTTTCCTATTCGGTTGGTAGCTACTAGTGGTCCAAAGGTTTCCTCTTTGATCTGGTCTGCATTTGTGTATGTTGCAGCCTTTGTTTCCAAAACACCACTAAGTCCTACCTGCGGTAAAAATAAAAGATGCTCGTAAACGAATATATATAGGTGATTACGTAACATTTGGAATTTAGATCGACTACTTACCACAGCTTTTATGGAGCCACCTTGTTTGAATTCCCAATCAAGAATATAATCGTAATTTCCTACTGTGGCTACCATTCTCACTACTAGATTCACTTCTGGTTCTCCACTTGTTATCTGCATATCCACCGATTATCATGCTATTCGATATGTTTTACTTGTAACAGGTAAATAAAAAAATATAGTTAACAATGAAATGAATAAATAGGTCCAAATAAAACTCTCTAGGTGTCAATTAATTTCTTGCCATATTTGCTTAATAATGGAGTTAAATATGAAAATGTATTAAAAAAAAAAAGGTTTACCACTTTTCCCGGAATACCAACTTCAGTATGTCTCCAAGCTATATCCCCAGTATACCGCTCGAAAATGCAGATGGCCTTTGGTACTTGTTGAGGTAGACCATCTCCCCCAGCCATATAACCATCCATATAAGCGGCATTGTTTGGACAGTCTGTCAAAGGCACAAGGGTTACGGCAGAACGACCAAATCCAAATTCTCCAACATCCAAGAAAGTCCTATAATACCATTCACTACTCGGATCCATATAAGGAACAAATGTTTCTGATACGTGCCCTCTATACAACACGCTACGCCATTTATTCTTCACAGCATCAAAAATTGATGCTGTTGATATAATCACTCCAGCCCGGGCGTTAAATCCCACATGAAATCTCCAATTCTTCCATTTAACATTGTTGCCATTAATAACGAATGATCTTTTAGTATTGCCGTCACAAGGGATAGGATTAGGATTTTCACTAGAAGATTGGAAATCAGTACCTTCAGCTCCAGGTAATGGTACCTTTCCCTTATCTATAAATTTGATAATTTTCATGGATTCGATGTCTACTAGAATAGTTAAACCTTCAATAGGCCTTGAAAAAACATTAGTAGTTCCTTGACGATAAAAGCAAGATAATCTAACGGCTCTTTTGGTGATAGATTCTCCAAACCATCCTATAGTAAATGGAAAACATGTTATTTCTGATACGTTTAAGCCCCTTCTAGTAACCAAATCTGTAAATTGTGAGCTTTTAAACGGCAATCTTGCTGCTTGTAGTAGCTCGGTTAATGTAAGTGGAGGGTAACCGTCACCTTTATAAACATGCTCCGACATGATGGCCTCATTTTTTAAATCTATAATAATTTCTTGAGTTTGAGCACCACCACGTATCACTACTTTAGCTCTACGATAAGGGAAAGATTGGTTATGTTTGTGAGAAGACAACCATTGGAGAACGTCTTTCTTGTCCGGTTCATCAAGATCAACAAAATGAAAAGTGAGATTGCGAAGAGAAGCAAAGTGAGAGGTGGTGATAATGTGTTGAATCTGTGATATTTCTTTAGGGTTAAGAGGATCAAGAGGGTGATGATGTTGGCTACTGATTAATACAAACTGCAATGTAATCACTGTAATTAGTATGATAATAGCCATGAAGATGTTGAGGTTATTGGTTAATGGTCAATTTTTGGATACAAGCTTTAAAATGTCATTTCTTTTTGTTGTGTTAGTTGCTTGCTTTGTGAGCAAAAATGAGTTGATATGAGCTGCTTTTGCTTTCTGTACTTGTTTAAAGCTTTAAGCATGTTATTTTAGCTTAATGTTGAAGTATAAACAAACTATATGTAATAATAGCTTCAAATGATGAAGAGCATGATTATCAAGAACCTTTTTTTCTTGTTTTTTTAATCATATTTGATATATGCAAGTTATAAAGTGCTAAAAATGTATTTGCAATACATGCAATCCAACCTTCCTGATGATATACATACTTTAAACATAAGCGCGCCCTTTGTGCATTTTTTACATCACTATGAGGCGACTTTTCGCGACTTAATTAAAACACGTACCCATAAATTTTTTGATGAAGCATATATAAGTCAAAAATAAAAATTAACTTTAGTATATGTTTAAGTCAAAATATGTTGTTAGACAATATTTTATAACGCAAATATACATTTTGAAGACATATAAATATTAATACAAAGTCAAGTTTTTATTGGTAGAGCTGATCACCAGTTATCATAATGATCGTAACACATAATTTAAAATATTAATAACTACTAAAATGGAGAAAAGTATGTTGACCATTACGTGAATAGATGCAATCAAATTTGTCAATATTCTATTTCCCTCAAGCTATTAAAAAATGCTTGTTTTCTTAATAAGTTACCAGCGTACTTATCTTACTTTTTATTATTCTTATCCTTAAAAGTCTAAATCTATCGGATTGGGTGTATCAATCACTCTATTATTCCATCTTAATACTACATTCATACACATACTGATAATCACTTATATACCAACCAAATGGCGTCATATAATACTTTGTATAGTTCCTTTTTTTACATACGTATATTGCTTGTGTTTGGAATCACCTGGGTTCTTAAACATATTTGACAACGCACACCACTTTATGCATTGAAGGAATGGATAGTCTATCTTCAAAATAGTGCCGGAGAGGAATATGGTCATTTTTCAAATAAGATATAAACGTGTTCGTAATGAAAACCGTATCTTTCATTCATTAATTATGAGATACAAGTGTTGTGTATATATGATACACTGTTGGGCCATAATACAACTACGAAACTACTTGGGCCATAATACAAATGGAAAATGATTAAGATGCCTAATTCATGTGACTAATTTCATGCCTAATCTATTCATTTAGTGACACATGTATTTCACTTATTCTCACTCCTCTTATTTACCATTGATTTTGCCGTGTGTTCCAAGATCCTTGTTAGGCATCAAATTAGGCACATGAATTAGTCATGCCAATCACTACTCAATACAAATACAGAACCACTATATTAACATATAACTATTGAACCAAATACATATGTCCGCTAACAACCCCCCTCAGTTTGAGCGGGAGTAGAACGAACACTCAAGCTTGAGCGAAACTCATCAAACAGCGCCGTAGGTAAACCTTTGGTGAAGATATCTGCATACTGATAACGAGATGGGACATGAAGAACACGAACATGACCGGTGGCTACCAAATCACGAACAAAGTGAATGTCAATCTCAATATGCTTCGTGCGTTGATGCTGCACGGGATTAGATGAGAGGTAGACAACACTCACATTATCACAATAAACCAACGTAGCCGTTGAAAGTGGCGTATGAAGCTCACGTAATAAATTACGTAACCAGCAAATCTCCGCAACAACATTGGCAACACCCCGATACTCAGCTTCCGCACTGGACCTAGAAAGCGTGAACTGCCTCTTGGATGACCAGGATAGAAGGTTGTTGCCAAGAAAAACACAATAACCCGAAGTGGAGCGGCGTGTAGTAGGACAACCAGCCCAGTCTGCATCTGAATAAGCAATCAGAGATGATGTCGAAGACGAGTAAAGCTGTAATCCATAGTCTAAGGTACCGCGAACATAACGCAAAATCCTTTTGAGAGTAGAAAAATGCATAAAGAGACAAACCTGCTGAATAGCATAAGATATATCCAGGCGAGTGAACGTAAGATATTGAAGAGCACCTGCAAGACTACGATACAAAGTAGGATCAGAAACGGGTGTACCATCAGCTGCAAGTTTGGTATCTGATAACGCTACACGCGTCGTTCGAGGTCAAGGAAACTTCCTTTTCTTCGAGCAAGTTTTATAACACCCTAGGCAGTGAACCTAATCGTTGTAGTGTAGTAATTAGGGTAAGCCACGGGTATTGATATCGTTCTCTAGGGGAATAGGAATGCTAGTGAGAAGTTACTACGCTAAGGTTGAGGTTGAGGAAGATTATTTTTTATTTTAGTGATCTCCTAAACATTTGTTCTGGGAAACCATTAAAGTTTCTCAATCCCTTTATTCGTGCGGGATATCGGAATCTTAGTGTTGCGTTGATCCTTATTCCTGCACTGTTTAGTTGGTAGTTATCCTCTATTAATTCCTCATCATTTTGGATTCATTTGTGTAGAAATTTGATAGTATGCTTATGTGTAGTTAATCTGTATCTGATAGTGTTGGAATCGAATCTATTAATCTATTATCATCTCATTAGCCATCGTTATGGTTGGGGGGTTTAGGTTATGGGCTCTAAGCATGGAAAAGTAAAAGATTTTTTTATATTTTTCTATTTTTTATTAGAAGGAGTTGGAGTTGGAATCGCATCATTGAAGAGTGATCGTAAGGATAAGGGGATCTCTTGCTATAGTTATGGGCACCGAATGGGATTAATGATGTGATGTTGCTAATCCAAGTGACGGATCCCACAATATTTTGAACGAGCTTCTTTTCCTTCAAAGGAACTGGAGCTTGCTGCGCACATCGCAATAGTCTATGGTTTGAACGTCGACTACCATGTGGGCAAAGACTAGGATGAAACATAGCATCAGAACGTCCACGAGAAGTTATAGAATGCAAGTGAGCGGACCTATATAGAATACGATAAGTCGTCCAAACAGAGAAATACGTAAAAAGATGAGAGTTTTCCTAAAACGCAATACAAGCGCCATGGAATCTGATACCTAATGTCGAAATGAGCAGAAGCTGTAGTAGAGACTAACGAATAAGTCTACGTCTGACCCGACCAACAGGATGATGTGCGGCGAGGTGAAGCCCAATAACACAAAAAGAACCGTTGTTGGAAGATAGGACCAGTAGGTTCTCCGTCAAGTGCGAAAGATCCAGGTCACGCCTTCGACTCATAGCCCCACAACGGTTACAACAACGCCTCTAAACGACCAATGCATTAAATAATGCACTCGAAGTATGCGGTGAAAGTTGCCGATGCAACCAAATAACACTATTACACTCACAACAGATGGAGAGTAGATTAGGGCACGTCGTAGTTGCGTGCTTCGTATAACTCTAACTGTAAGTGAAACAAGCACTAAACCATCGGTGGCCAGTACAAGCACAAGAAGTACAGGGTAGAGCAATAGTCATACGTCTATAGAAGTGGTTTCC